>CM041200.1:1200000-1615000 GCA_023078555.1 Ulva prolifera | reverse complement strand
AGAACCGGTGCCCACTCCATCCACTGCTCCACACACACACTCAGCCTCTCCATCCACGAGCTCGTGTCCACCGCCACCAGATTCTTCACCTCTGTCAAAACGCTGTGCTCGGGCTTCAGGGCGCTGGACCAGCCCTCAAGCACCAGCACTGTCACCAGCACGGCACAGATGTGACCTGGAAGGGTGACCTCATACTCTCGCACGATGTCCAGGATGGACGCAAAGGCCGCAGCAGGGCTACTGAACTGCGTCTCTGCCCACGAATCAACCTTGAAGTCCTCCATGCTCCTGCACACACCGCCGGCACATCACCCACCCAGCACACGGTCCTCCAGGGGACACATATCGAGCACATGGTCTACTGCTATGCTGGAAGTCCACATCACACGACGAGATTAACGTGATGGCGCTACGCATCACATGAGATGGTGCGAGCCGCACTCTGAGATGGCTTGCTTGAAGCCCGCCCGGTCCAGGCACCGCTGTTCGGGGCCGGCAAAGCTGAGGGCCGACTCGGCCATGCGCTCGCCGTCCATCTCGGAGAAGGCACGGAACAGGTGCAGCATGTTATCGCGGTCGTTGCTGCTGAGCTCCGTCGCCATGCCAACGTCGAGCAGCACGACCTGAGGCCGGAGCCAGGCCTCAAACATCTGCACAGGCAGGCCATGGTTCCACAACCTCGCACACGTCTGCACCCAGGCAAGCCACAGCCCTTGCAGCGGCGTGGCCATGTACATGTCCGCACGCCAATGCAGTGGCGTGCACATGCGGCGATCGCAAGAGGCTGTGGTGTGAAGGATGTACTGTGGAGGAGCAAACCTTCTCGGGGGACCTCACGTTGAGCCACTTGATCACGCTCGCTGCTGAGCTGATGAGCCAGCCGTCCGGAAGCTGCCAGCGGACGAGGATGTTGCCGGGGTGAAGGTCACTGTGGATGAGGTTGTGGACAAGCATCATGTTGAGCATGCAGTGTGAGCCGACGTCTGCCACGGCGGCGCGGCGGCCAGCATTGTTGTCCAGGTCCATGTAAGTGCTGATGTGCATGCCCTCCTCGAACGTCTGCATCAGGACGTCCTGGGAGACCCAGGGGTACAGCGGCACAGGCAGCGTGACGTCCGGATCATGTGCAAAGTTCTTGTTGAAGCGCCACAACGTGTTGCCCTCCAGCGAGAGATCCACCTGCACCCATTGCCGCGGCGGTGTCTGCAAGACGCAGCCCTGGTTGCTGCAGTGCAGCGCAGGCATGGCATGGTCCGTGCTGAGCACGTATACAACACCGCGATGCACTTGCTCGCATGAGAGAGGAGCGGGACATCATGCATGGCCATGGCGTGACCACAGCGAACCGCACGAAACCAGCCACGGTGCTGCCTCGACGGACACCGCCATGCTGCAGCTGGTTTGCATGCTTGGGCACAATCGCCGGGCTAGAGCAGCACCGTCCACCCGGTGGCATGCGGGCAGTGGAAGGCGTGACCTCACAGCCAGCATGCACGATGCTGCAGCAGCCGAGCAGTGGCCATGGCGTCGTGGTTGGATAGCCGGTTCGTGCTAGCGTTGCTCTTGCACGGATCACAGCGCATGTGATCGCACAGAGGCGATGCAGTGGCTCACCTGCTCTCGCAGGGGCGCCGCGAACTGGCTCAAGGACTCTGCGAGGCGCAGCTTCCGCAGTGCTGGCACCCACTCCAGCTGATGTGCTAGCCACATCATGATGGAGAAGTCCCGCTGTATACTTTGTGATACACCTGGATGCTTGACCTTGATGGCAACCACGGTGCCCGAAGGCATCCCACAGATGGATCCGCCACGAGCGGACAGCTCTGCCTTGTGCACCTGCCCTATAGAGCCAGACGCAATGGGCTCGTGGTCGATCCAATCAACCAGCATCTCCAGAGGCATCCCAAAGGACGTCTCGATGGTGGCCTTGGTGTGGTTCCACCTGCATGCCACGCATGGCATGGACCATCGGCACCCTCGATGGCGATCCCAAACTGTGATAGCATGAGCACCATCATGGGCATCATCGGAACACACGAGAAGCACAAGCACAGGACCCTACTGTAGACGTGTAGACGCACTTGTGCTCTGGTGCGCTGCACTGAAGCAGTGCCAGTTCCTGGCACATGTCTGGCGGAAACATGTCCTTGCGAGTAGCAGCCCACTGGCCCCACTTGATGTAAGCTGGGCCGGCAGCTTCCATCGTCTCGCGTAGCATAGCCATCCACGTCGGGCGGCTGACACCAAAGTGAAAGACTAGAGGAGCCGTCAGCATTAGTGGTGCAAACAGCAGACACAGACGAAACACATGTAAAATCATGAAAGCATTATGAGCTATATCTTCCCACACGGCTCGTGCCCAATCAAGCACGCCCTGCTCGAGATATGTTCTCACAGCCTCCCCATGAGGCTCAGGTGATACGAGGGGCGCATCACAGTACCCTCTGCCCCGCTGCAACATGTCAGCAACAAGGGCACCCATCAGGTATGGTATGTTCTTCCCTGATATTTGCAGCGCATTGATCAGTGCTACTCGAGCACATGATGAAGATATCGTGTACGAATGCAGCGCCGAGTGCATGCATCTTCGGAGCCTTGCGTCGATCTGTGCCAGAGACGGCATCCGCGCGGGGGTCATCTTGCTGCTGCCTGATCTCAAGGCACTAGCATACGCCGCCAAGTTGGGGATGCCTCCACCCAGTACAACCGGATTCATGATCCTGGGACTCGCAAGGGCCATGCTCCACGCATCTCGCGCCACGCGCAGATGATGCGTTGGCAACAGCCCGGACCATCCTGGTTGCGTGTACGCTGCCCGGGTAAATCGCCACGCCCAGGCTAACAGAGAAGCAGAGCCGGCGTTATGACCTAGTGAGCTACTGCTCGCGCTATTGCACGCTGTAGCTGTGAAATGCTGTGTCCGGCCTTGAGCGATTCCGTAGCGGAACGCGTGGAGAGTCAAAGACTGGCAGTGCCTGTACTCCACAGACGCATTCAGCGCATGGAGTGCATACATACAGCGCATATCCCGCTGCAAGGCCAAAGGAGCACGAACCCATAGCGATCCCTCGAACGTAAGCAATTCCAGCCAACAGGTTTGTGGCACTGCGCTTTCGTCGGGACGCACCTTGACATGATCAAATTATGCGACACCGCAGGTTTGAGCCAGGTTGCCTCATATTGCAAACGCAATTACAGCGCTGCCAGGCTCTCGGCAGCGGACAGCGGTGTGCCACTAGGCACGAGGCCGGCGGTACAGAGATTGGCTCAGATACAGGAAGCTCTACGCGATCTGGACAATGGATGAAACGTTTGAAGGCGTAGGGCGTAGTCAATTGATCAAGCTGTGAAGCAGGCCGCAAGCACTCGTGCCAGACGCGCGTCGGGATCAAAAAAGGATGCACACTACAGCACGAACATGCTCTCCACCGCGAGAGCCGCATACAATTCAATCATGGATCATGACACATTGGCGTGGCATTTCTTTCAGATATAGCTTTGTGCACGTGCAAAGACTCATACAACCGAGCGACCCAGCGTGCATAGAACCCATGCATACGTGTGCTTTGTACACAGCACCCAGGCACGTTTACAACTTGCGCAGAAGCACCTGTGGCGGAATAAAGCCTGCGGCAGGACACAAAACTGCACAAGGATTCCATTGGCCATGGAGTACTAGTCTGGATAGTCTGACTGGATCAATAGCAAGAATCGGCACATCGGGCAACGTATATATACGTTGGCCGAGGCCTCTACATATGTAGAGCAAGCATCAATGTATCAGCATCTCAATCATCATGTGGCTTGGATATCAATTGCCTCACTCGGTCCCGGGTCCCGACGACTGAGCCGTCAGTATGCCCACTAAATCACCATTTTGCCAACGAGCACATATATATGTGGGTACATGTACGGGCCATTGTTAGACGGGGAGCCTTCAACACAAGATAGGCGCATTTCCTGGTGAGCACTGAGCCACGATGGCGTTGGGCCTGCAGCCCCAGAGCTCTCGTGAGTCTGATGGGTCTGGCATACCTAGGTGGCAATCAAGAACAGCGGCCTAGCTAGGACATGCCCGGCGATCACACCAGCGTTCGTGCAGTGAATCGCCACCGTATCTCTCGTGGCAACACAACGGCCACAGCTTGTACGGTAGCAGACCCTTGGCCGGCCCACCACATGCGTTCGAGCAGAGTCAGGAACCACACACACGACGTGGCTTGCACCCAGAGCCGCGCCCCATGGCCATGGGCGAGGAGGTTGCAGAGGTCGCGACCCCAACGGCGGGCACCTGCAGACACTGTGCACAACCGGCCACCTGGCGCCGTGGGATGTAAATTGCGGCGCCGGGAGGGCTGCAGCGCGGCGCCACCAACACATGGATGCTGCAGCTGCACCGGGTGCACTGTGCGGCTGCCAGCAGGCTGAGCCTCTGCGCACGTGCATGCTCACAGTGGCACCCAGTTTTCCCCTCCTGCTGTGCGAGCAGGACGCTGCCGTTCCGGGTGTCATGCGGCGTGCTGCCCGGTGCCGCCACGAGTCACAAACAGTGTGCGTGTGCCGTTGGGCTGTCGGCCACTGGGGTGATCCGAGCTCAAATCACGGGATGTGTGGCGACGGCGGCGGTGGCCACAGGTGCGTTGAAGGCCTCGCTCTGGCTGCGGCACTCCAGGGGCGGCCGGGGACGTCGAGCTGCGGCACACGGCGCCTCGTTTTGATCCGTCGGGGCTGCGGCCGCCGCGGAGGCGCTGCATAGGAGCTCAACGCCCCGGCTGCCTGCTCCACGGCTGAACTGCCAACTCGAGCATCACTGGCGATGTAGACAGTCAGCGGCTGCGAGCCGTTGTCTAGCAACTCCGTGATGCTGTGCAGCAGCAGCCACATGCAGGTCTGCACATGTCAGACGAACACGCATGGGCTCCCTGTCGATCGCACATCTGCGCAGAACGTATGCATACCATGGGACCCATAAGGCGGCGGAGCTCTGAGAGGTGTGCATGCCAGTGATTCGTATCAACGCCTGCGTCAGCATAAGACCAACCACCGAATACAGAATCAAGCGGCACGACGCCATCCCCAAGAGCACATGCATGCGCATCAGCACTCATCTCCCCGTGCTGAAACCCAAAATGGCTGGCACCTTGGCGCATGTACTGAGGGAGAGAGACTCATCCCTGTAGCAGCAAGTGGTTGGCAAGATGGACAATCACACGGCCTAGATCTCAATGGATGCATGCAAGCCTGTTTGTGCCGTTGTCATGCTAACATGGATGCTAGCAACCAGGCCACTGTGGCTGATCGCAGAGCTGCACCGGTGTGTTGTGAACCGTTGGTGTTGTAGGACCACGGCCGTTCACATCCGTACCTCCTGGTCTTCTGTGCCGATGTGTGAAAGTCCCGATATTTCGAGGCTCAGGACCTCAAGAGAAGTCGCCCTCGCGGTGCACAGCTCAGCAAAAGACACCTCAGATGGGCACATGAACTACACGACCAGCGAGGTGTTAGTCGGCATGGCCATAGTCGAACGGGTCGCTTTTGCGCGCGCGTAGCATCATCGCAGCAGCAAAAACTGTCGCATCTACAGCACGTCCAGGCGGCCTGCGCACGCGAACCGCGATCGCGCCATGGCGGACGCGGAATCTCAAACAAAGCACATCCTAGAACAGATTCAGCAGCATGGGTGTGTGGAGGACTCTGGCACGGTTGCGGAGCAGATGGGCCTGGAGCACTCGGTAGTGGTGGGATATATCAAGTCTCTGGAATCCTCAGAGACAGTGGTCACCGAGGTGCGATATCGGTTTGATCGATACTATCGAATCGTGCCTATCCTACCGTCAATTTGTTGCCACCGTGCCAGAGCCGAGTGCTGTGACAGAGGCACCTTCATGCAGGCGATCCCGCACAGCCGGCTCGCCTTGACTCCGGAAGCACAGAGCTACGTCACAGCCGGAAAGTCGCCGGAGGTGGTCGTCTTCGATGCAGTGCCAGAAGAGGGGGGCGAAATGGCAGCTGTGCAGCAAACGGTTGAGAAGCCCATCTGGGCGCTGGGCTTCAAAAAGGCGATGGAGAAGCGATGGATCAAGATGGACAAGCAGGACGGCAAGCAGCTGCTCACCCGGCAGACACAGGCGGCAGAAGATACCTGCCTCGCCAGCTTGCAGAAAGTGGCAGCTGAAGAGGAAGTAGATAGCAAGGCAGTAGCAGAGCTGAAGAAGCGCAAGCTCGTGAAAGTCGAGCAGTGGAAGACGTTCAAGGTCTCCAAGGGCCCCGCCTTCTCCCTGGAGCGTGTGAAGCAGGAGACCGACCTCACTGTAGAGCTACTGCAGGGGGGTGAGTGGCGAAACCGCAAGTTCAAGGAGTACAACTTTGAGGTACGCTCCCCTGCCCCTCGGCCAGGCCCCCTCCATGCCTGCGTCTGCAACGTCCGTCCCCACTTCACTCCGCTCCATCGTACACTCTGCAGAGCGGTGGTGTGGCCTGCGCTCGGCGAACGACATGCCACAGCACAGTTTCGTCGACGTTCCCAGCATGCATCACAGCCTGCACCAGCGCTGCTGTGGCTATCGCCTGTGTGCTCCCGGGCCTCACCGAGCGGCCCTGCTGTCTCGGCTCCACTGAAGTGTTCTGCTATTTGGCTCGTTTAGCAGCATGCGTGCTGTGCAGGCGCTCGGCCTGCCGCCGGCGAGCGGGCACCTGCACCCGCTGCTGAAGGTGCGCACACAGTTCCGCAAGATCTTCACGCAGATGGGCTTCACGGAGATGCCGACCGCGAACTACGTCGAGTCGTCGTTCTGGAACTTCGATGCGCTCTTCCAGCCGCAGCAGCACCCAGCGCGCGACGCGCACGACACGTTCTTCCTGTCTGAGCCCGCCGCCACGCCGGCCGCGCGCGTGCCGCAGGACTACCTCGGCCGTGTGAAGGCCGTGCACGAGAGTGGCGGCTTTGGCTCCGTCGGGTGCGCCTCACACCCTCGCCCGCCTGTGGCCAGACCCCTCCCTGACTGCTATCAACACTTGCACGCCGCTGCAGCGGCCGCGTCTGGCTGGCATGGTGTTGGCTTGGGTGCGAGGTGTTCTGAATCTTGTGGCGTGTGCGGCGGCACCTGCCTCTCTGACTCTGGTTTCGTAACACCTGGGTGCCACGCACCAGTGCGGGGTGCTGCCTTCGTGCGTCTGAGCATGCGTTTGTTCTGTGGCCCCCTGTGTGCGTGCTGTGCCGCCACGCGGATGTCCGAACTGCATGCATGAGCCAGGACGCGATGGACAGGGCAGTGTGGTGCAGGTACGGGTACCACTGGAAGGCGGCGGAGGCGGAGAAGAACTTGCTGCGCACGCACACGACGGCGGTGTCGTCCCGCATGCTGTACCGCCTCGCGCAGGAGGGCTTCCGCCCTGCCAAGTACTTCTCGGTGGACCGCGTCTTCCGCAACGAGGCCATCGACCGCACGCACCTCGCAGAGTTCCACCAGATTGAGGGCCTCGTGTGCGACCGGGGGCTCAACCTTGGCAACCTCATCGCCACGCTGCACACCTTTTTCAGCCGCCTCGGCCTCAAGAAGCTGCGCTTCAAGCCTGCGTACAACCCCTACACGGAGCCCTCCATGGAGATCTTCAGGTGCGCCCCCCGGGCCCCATGCTGCGCATGCTGCATGCTGCACGTGCTGTGCCCGTGATCTGCGTGCGCAAGGAACACCTGGGCCGAGCCGTGTGTGCAAGCATCATGCCTGTGGCTGGATCTGGGTGAAGCTGGAAATCGTGGTGGGTGGTGTGTAGCTACTCAGAGGAGCTGGGGAAGTGGATGGAGGTGGGGAACTCTGGCATGTTCCGGCCGGAGATGCTGCGGCCGATGGGCCTGCCTGACGATGTCAACGTAATTGCGTGGGGGCTGTCGCTGGAGCGGCCGACGATGATCCTGTACGGCATCGACAACATCCGGGACTTGTTTGGCCACAAGGTCTCCCTCTCTATGGTCAACAAAAACCCCATTTGCCGCCTCGGCCTCTAGCGCCGCCGCACGCGGAACGAAGGCAGGGACGGCTGTGTGGACCGGGATGGAAATGTTTAGTGTCTTGTGGGACAAGATGCTGGCGGGATGTTGAGTTGGTGTTACCGACTCGGAGAAGATTCGGCCTGCTCCGGTGTGTGTAACGCATTTACACCCACGCGAACTACTCTGTTGGTTGGACCATGCCAAGCACTGTTGCGCAAATGCTGCAAGCCTTTCCGTGACAGCTGCAGTGGTGGATGCATGCTGTCAGAAGCAGACCTATGACATGTTTCCCGTTTCTCTTGAGACACATCATTCTGCATATTTCGGCGTCGATGAATATCGCTTTCGTGTCTGCAGTCGTGCCAAAAACCCAGTCAAAGAGCCAGTTCCAATGGACGGCGGATGCTGGTTGTGAGGGATTCTTGGCAGATGCTGCACATGATTCTGCATGTAATGGTGAGGCATAATTCAAAAGCTAGCAGTATCCGGAGCAAGCGTGTCCTTAAAAGAGATGACCTGGAGGTAGTTTACAATCTGAATGCTAAATTTCGCGGGGAAGAAGGCGTGGGTGAGTCATGCAGGTTATCTTGTGTCACCGCTTGTTACGCCTGGTCCGGTCCAGCAGCTTGTCATCCCAGTCCCCGGTCTCTAGCTGCTGCAGCTCCTTCTGGGTCTGAATGTCTTCCTCAAAGAGGCGCTGCTCCCGCAGCGGCAGCTTGGGGCCGGCAGGGTCGAGTTCCTTCGCAATGGTGTACTCCAGGGCCTCCATGAATGCAGAGAGCCTGCGTGCACCCTGGTCCCCCGCAGCAATCAGTTGCCTGCCCTTTCCTGGCAACGCTGCCAGGAATCTCTCTGCAGCCTCTGGGTTGATGGCTGCCGTCAGCTCTACCTGCAAGGCCAGCGCGAAGGCAAAATTCAGTGGTCTGCGGTGATACTGTCTGATATCCCAGTCCACCAGATTGGCACGTGATCACACCTGTACGTGTAGGGCGCAAAGAGCATACAATAGTACCGACCCCAGGGGCGGTGAGCCAATCAGGAAAGGTATGACGGCTGCGGGGGCGTATACTGCAGCGAGTGTGTAGAACCGCTTGGAAGCATCGGTGGACTGGGCGGCCATGGCCCATGCCTGGAGACATAATCAGCAGCCGGGGGTCAGTCGAACAGCGTTTCTAGGCACGCCTGAATCTCGAGCGCTACACAATATCATGGTGGTAACCATGCTGGACAGCTATCGACAGTGAGCGCACCGTGAAGTTGAACACAGGTATCAGTGACAGCACTGTGGCCACTGACCACACAAATGCATCGTCATCATCGGCAGAATCGATCCTCCTGTCGCTGTCCCCAGGCAGCTGCGCAACTGCGTTGAGGAGCTGCAAAGAGCTGAGTACAAACGAGCCTGATGCCACTGTGCCCGTGGCGGTGATCACCACGTCATTCACGAGAGAGTTCGGCGTGAGCCTGTTCCTGCCGAGGACAGATGTTCGGCCTCGTAGCCGCACAGACGATGCGAGCGTACAGTGCATTTGCGTCAGGTGAGCGGCTACGCTCGAAGTCTACGTACAGGCGATTTCAAGCGGTCCATCCTCCGACCCACCGGAAATGGGCATTACAGTCGATATTGATGCTCGGCCTAACTGGAACTGGTCAAAAACATGTCCTGTAGGTGTTGGAGTGCAAATTTTGGTGTATTGTCCCAGTGTGGGTCCAATATCTAGTGATCAATTGACACTGTGAGTCAGACTCGCCCCTCGAGCACATGAGAGATCAGCACCGTGGCGACGTTGTTGCGCATGCAGACGAAATAGGTGTATTATTCACCATGCAGACTTCTTCATCTTGGATCCTTGGTACTGAGCGGGGCTTCAGCGTTTGGGGGCGGACGCACGTGTCGCCACGCTTGTAGAGCGCTCCAACTGAACAGTATGTCGTGGTTACCGCAGCCCAGCATAGGATTCAGGCTCTAGCAAACAGATATTACTTGTCAACTTCGATGAATCCAAATTTCTTTGTCGGAGGCGAAGCCGAGGGTGATGGTTGACCACAATCTTTGAATAGCGCAGCGATAGCGGAAGGTGACCATGACTGTACAATCGCGTATGAGGTGTTCACATAAGGACTCTCAGCGTCCTTTTCATAGACACTCCGTGCTGTTCAGCTCGGCGAGATCCGCGAAAGCAGGGCGGCATCTCTCTAGCACCTGCCGATGTCAGCCGGTGAAGGAAGTGCAGGTGCAGCCTTGCTATCAGACTGTCACCGCATTTGCACCAGCTACGGTTGCAAATTTGGGCCCAGGATTTGATTGGATCGGCTGTGCCGTCAAGGTGTGTGCACTCTTCCCACCTCGACCTAGGTGTAGATATGCTCCCGGAGCTGACCCGCGCCGCTTGGAAGGCACAATCCCAACAGCACCGGCTCATAGCTATGCAAATGTATGCCAGGGTCAAGGGGACACTGTCCGTGCGACCGTCCTCGAGGGGCAGCCTGGGAAGGTGGTGATCAACTCGATCACTGGAGACAATGGAAAGCTTACGCTCGAGCCGGAACAAAACTGCGTGGGAATTGCTGCGTTAGAGACTCTAAAGCTATTCCCGGGGGGCTTGCCATCCTGTGGAGTCGCTCTCGAGCTAGACAAAGGGCTGCCACTGGGAAGCGGCATGGGAAGCAGCGCTGCAAGTGCAGCTGCTGCATGCTGGGCAGTGAACAAGCTCTTCGGCGAGCCCGTCAAGAAGGAGAAGCTCGTGCTGGCGGGCCTGCAATCTGAAGCCTTCGTCAGTGGATACCATGCTGATAACATCGCCCCAGCGTTGCTAGGAGGTTTCATCCTCGTGCGGTGCGGCCTCCACTCGATTCTCGGCCACCCCCCTGACACCGATGTTGTACTAAAGCTCAGCAGTACTGGCCTATTTCTCGCACGATCATCTCGCCGCACACTGTGTGGCATTGCAGGTGATGGTGTTATTATGCTGGGCCGACAGCACAACAGCGCAGCCGCCGAGAAGCTGCGCATGGGAGCCACACATATGTCACAGCCTGCTCGACTGTGCCATCATCACGCCCCAAACATTCCCAGCAGTCTCACTCACTGTCCCATGACAGTAGCCCGTGCTTCAAATAACCAGAAAAGGGTGGCAGATCTGGCACTGTCCGCAAGCAAGCGTGCAGGTCCGCCGATCCGCTGGACATTCAGCTGCTGAAGCCAGATGAGGGCTACTGCAAGGACTTGAGGTTTGTGCTGGTGACGCCCGTGTTCGAAGCCCCGACGCGAGAGATGCGGGCGGCGCTGCCGGCCGAGGTGCCCTTCAAGTCCATGATCTCTAATAGCGTCGCCGGCGCCTCCCTCGTGCGCCCCCACCTGCTGCCGTGCGCGCGCCTGACCACGCCTGCTGCAGCTACAGCGTGTCACAAGGGAATACTCGGATGTTTGCTCCGGACTCACAGCTGCTGCCGCCGCAACAGTGGGCCATCGCCGAGAGCCCCCAGGCAGCCCCTCTGCGCCGATGCACACATTCTCTCTGTGGTGTCCCCCGTGTTGCAGAGTGACAAGCGTCCGCAGGCTGTCAGTGATGAGCGTCCGCAACTTGTCATCTGCCATCCTGATGTGAGGGCGTAGTGACAGGAAGTCAAACCTGATCGCTTACACAATCCCCCGGCCGGCCGCAGCTGAGACCGCGAACCGTCGGTCGCCGCATCTCTGCACTCGAGGGCTGTGCTGTGCAGGCGACGGCCATCCTCACGCAAGACACGCCGCTGCTGGGACGGTCGCTTGACGCGGAGGTCGTCGTGGAGGCGGCGCGCGGGCCGCTGATCCCGGGATTCAAGGAGGTGAAGCGGGCCGCGAAAGCGGCGGGCGCGTACGGCTGCACGATCAGTGGCGCTGGGCCGACGGTGGTGGCGGTGGTGGACGACGAGACGATCGGCGAGCGGGTCGGGCAGGCCATGTCCGAGGCCTTCCTCGAGCACGGCAAGCTCGAGACCAACATCATCCAGATCGTGGAGCTCTGCGAACAGGGCGCCATCACCGTAGAGGCAAAGTAGCCCTGGCCTGCGAGTCTTGCGCGGGCACCGCGCAGGTGCGAGAGTCCACCGGTTGGCCAGAAGAGCGGTCTGAGTTGGTGTGGATAGGACTGGGAACGAGTGTTGTCGTCAGCGACCGAGCAGTGCGTGGTGGTTTATGGTGTCGGACCCAGATTTTGAAGATCATGTGTTGTGTGTGTTTGCCATGCTGGAATCGTACCGCAGTGATGCGAAAAGCCCGTTGTTATCAGTCTCGTTTGCCTGAATCTGAACGGCTGAACGGAGCAAGCGTACGCGCTTAATTGACAGAACAAAATACCGCATGTCATCCATCACGGCACATGGGTGTGCACAGCAAAATCGTGTAAGTGAAGTAAGAGAATGATCATCCAAAACAGGATGACAGTGGTGTGATCTGATAGACCTCGCAGCTATGTCAGTCCTTGCCTGGGATTGCAGCATCTGTCAATGTCTGGTCGTGAATGCATCAGATCGGAGACCTTGGTCATGTCCTGTACCCGATTCGCTGTCTATGCCTGTGCACGTCGCAACAGTGACGCTGCCACTAGAGTCTGCAAGACATCGCGGGAGCTCGCTCCTGCTGGGGGTCCACATCATGAGCTCCCGCAGAGAGCCACCGCGTCGCAGCTCACCACCAGTCGAAGATGTCAGCTGGGCGCCGCTTCGAGATGCCAACCTAAACAACACTGCAATACTATGGTGTACCCGGTGGCTGGATGCGGTGGCTTGGGCGGTCACAATTGAACCAAAAGACAAGCCATGACCATCAAATGCATAATTACATTGTTCATAACGTGACAAAGCCAGAGATACTGGAGGCGTCCAGCCCATGCTTGTATCCCGACCAGCAACCGCATGCCTACGTCTCAACTTTGACGCCCGCCAGCTGCTCCGCTAGAGCCTCCTTCGACAGCTCCAGGATGCCGGCAACGCGGGGGTGGTGGACGACGGCCTGCAGCAGCTGCGCCGCGGCCTCCCGCCGCATCCTCTCAGCCTTGGCCACCAACCGCTGCGGCACATGCACCCCCGCCTCCTCCGCCGGACCCTCATTCACCGGCATCGGCTCCAGAAGCAGCTTCAGAGCCGTGCCGGCATGCTGGCATACACGCTCGAACTCATCCTCCGACGCCGCGGCCAGCGCCGGCGGCGCAAGGCAGAGGCTGACAGCCCGGCCGTACTCCACCGACGACGCGTTGGCCCGCAGCCTTGCAAACGCTGCGCAAACGGCTCGCTGTCTGTCAGCAGGTGGTCCGCCAGGATCCACGCAGCCCTCTCGCCTCGCGTGCTCAAGCTCATGAGCCACAGGGTGCTGATTGACATTTGCAAAGGTCATCATGAAGGCTTGACTTTGTGTTGACAAGTGCGAATGCAAGCAACACCAGGCGCGAAAACTTAGACTACTATCACGGGCAGCGGGAGTGTGCTCTAGCAGTGGGGTCTCCCACCTGGATGCGCAGCGTCCTTGGCTCCGCCACCAAACAGGCTCCACTGTGGCTGGGAGGCCTGCTGTGCCTGCTGGTGCAGCACTTTCGCGGCGTGGCGGAGGCCATCAGTGCACTCCATCGCAGCCGCCAGACCGCGCCGGTGCTGGCTGCCGTCGCGGCTCATGAGCAGCACCTTGGCCAGCACCAGCTGCGCGAGGGCGATGTTGGCGTGGCCCTCCGGCAGCGCATCCCTCCGCACCTGCAAGGCTGCCACCGTCACGCTACTGAGCTCACGGCGTAGCGTCGGAGGGCCCTTGTGAAACATCACGTGTTGCCCCTCCCCTGTCCACCAGTGCCGCAGGAGGGTCTCACGCATTCGGGTTTCTGTGCGGCTGCCAGACCTTGCATGAGCGATGGTCAACACTAGGCATGCTCTGCACACCACCGCTGCCAGACCTGCGGCAGGGTCTGCTGCGGGTGGAGAGGCCTGCCACGGCTGACGCTGTGCTGCAGGCACACTTCCGGGAACAGCGCGCCTGCGGCACAGAGGGCAGGCGGCAGCTGTTCTACAAGGACAAAGGCGGTGAGACAGGGAGCACCAGGCAGCGGCTGCACGCCCGCGCGGCTGCAGCGAGCGCACCTGCAGCAGAGCCTCAGCTGCCGGGACCGCCTTGCTGGTGTCTCCCCGGCGCGCCAGCTCGTCCGCAACACCCTCCAGGCAGTGCATCGCCGTCGAGTGCTCCGTGATGTGCACATTGCGGGCGTACGGCAGCATGTCCGCCACCACCGCCAGCGCCTCCTCCGCAGCCCCCTTGGCCAGCAGCGCTGCCACGAGACGCCGCTGAATGCCGGCTGCCACGCTGCCCTCGTCCTGACCCAGCGCGCGCAGCACGTCCAGCGCCTGCCGGTACGCTGCGACGGCCTTGGCGTGCTGGCCCGCGCTGTGGTGCACATCCCCGATGATAGACTTAACCTGCACCACACATCCGGCTGCACTTCCCTGGTGCAGAATCCTCGACATGCCTCCCACTTAATGCTGTAAATACTACGCCTACCCCAACTGTATGCTGCCCCTACCGGCGCTTCAATACCCGCTGCGTCTCCGCTGCGTCTCCAACCGGCACAGACGAACGAGTGTGCGCACAGAGGCGCATGACCCTACTGCATGGGCTACAGGCGTGTGGCAGGTGTATGCGCCGGGCGCATGCTGCGTGGGCTGCACACCCGCGCACACTCGATGTGCAGCTTGCCGAAGATGCCCTCTTTCACAGCCAGAGCCTGCTGCAGGTGGCGCAGCCCCTCGCGCTGCCGCCCGCCGTCGGCGCAGTACTGCCCGAGGGCCTGCAGCGCCTGGCCGTAGCGCACATCCCCCCGGCCGTACACCCGCTCCGCCGTGCGGAGGCTGTCCGTGTATAGGGCCTCCGCCCGGGTGAACTTTGCGCCGCCCTGCCGCCGCAGCACATCTGCCAGGCCGTTCTGGATCACGGCCATGTGTCCGTCATCCTCGCCGAAGCCCTGCACGGCCTCCTGCCGGGCCATCTCCCACCACCTCTCTGCTTCTTCGTAGCGCTCCTGCAGCGCGGCTGGATCTCATGCCCTGCAAAGGAGTGGCCTGAGGGGCAACAAGGCTCTGGCCTTGGAGGGCCTCCAAGTAACTCCCTTTCACGATGGTGCGAGCTACATTGTTTGATGTACAGGCCGGGGTGTGTCGTTGGGCTGCAGGCATGAGGCTCGAGGGCAGCACAGGAGCAAGGCAAGTCATGCTGGTCCAGGAACGCACTTCCGCCGCAGCACGTCGAGCTTTGTCAGAGAAGATGGTAAATTTAGCTGTGTGTTCGTTGTTCGTTGGCTCCTCGATGCCTCCCGCGAGGTCATCGCATCTGGCAGTCCGTTCTGCAGACACATGCTGGACAGTCACTGCACCAGCTGGTATCCAGAAGGCAAACAGCCAAGCCCACGCTGATCCATAGGCCCTACTCCTCTGAATCTTGACAACGTCTCTGGTTTTCCAAGCTGCCTCGACGTTGCCCAGCCCAGTGCCTGCCACTCCATGCAAGTGGCATTGGACCGCCCGGAAGGTCCACGGTGCCCACTGATTTGTGGCAGCCACACGACGTATCATGTCAAAGCCTTATGCTGCGTTACCTTGGGGCCGCGAGCGACGCCCGTCAGGTGCTTTCAGCAGAGGCTTGCGTGTTGTGTGGTCCTACCGATCGTCAGGCTCAAAGCCAGCACAGTCGCAGCGTGCATGAATCAAGCTCACGTCTCAGTGGTATGACACATCGTGCAGCAATTGGATTCGCAAGTCTATGAGCCGCGCGCAAGTGCTACACTGGTCAGTCCTCAGAATTGTGTCGTGTGGTGCGACGGTGGCATTGGGCACAAACGTCACAGCGATCATGGTGGTGGTGCTGAAGCTTGGTAGTGTGCTATTAATGACCAGCCACATGCAATATTGCCGTTGCCGTTGTTTGAACAGTTCAGCATTTACGCTTGGAAGCCGGACACCCGGTGCAGGCGCATCGCGACGTAGGCATGTCAGCATCAACGCGCGCGCCCCTAGGTCATTGTCCCTGACGGTTGTACACCACGCCACCCTCGCTGGCACGCAGTGTCGACAAAACTCCAAGCACGAGCATCAGGACAACAGCAGGATCACGACAAACCCTTCTCCTTCATAAGAGCCCAACGTGAGTTGGCTCTGCAGCCAGAATGCGTTTAAGAATGAGTATCGTATATTTTACTGCGCTGCCATCTTGATCAATATTGATCAATTAATGTAAGGGTGCTTGTCGTCGTTGATGAAGTTAACGACACACTCGCGCTTCTTTTCCTCGACAAGGAATAGCCATTACCATCATGGATACACAGACTCTGCAGCGCAAATAATCTAAGCCCATTGTATATTGATGCGCGCTGTCCGATGTTGTTGGCTGTGAAGAAAGCACGTGAATCTCAGTCGTGCCAGCCTGGCAGCCCGGAACAAGCCGTTTCCTATAGAAAACTCGGACTGTCAACATAAAGCGGATGAATTGATTGATGTCTCTCGTGGAACAGGCTGCGCTTAGCCACCGTGGTTTCTGGCGCCACGCGAACGTTGGAATGGGTCGAGGCTCTCTGCACGAAGTGTAGACAACTGTGTTAATGCATATGGACAAACACGCGTTGGCAAGTGACAGCAGCGTGTGTATGGCAATCGTTACGCAGCTGCTGGCAACGATGGTGGCCTGCCCCGCTCGCGACAGATATATGCTTCAGCAGGTCATTCAATTTTCTCACTGTTCCGGACAGGCATGGCCATTCTATCGCTTCCAAACAGAATTATCACCGAAGTGCAGTTGTGTTTTGCGTCGTGGCACGAAAGCCGGGCTGCTGAAACGGAGAGGCTTCCGATCGGTCCTAATGCCAAACGTGCGGTCAATTGTGTGCTTGAAGTTGCTGTGTAAAAGTGCGAAGGGATGCCGAGCAGAACAGTCGAGAAGCAGTCGTCCAGTGCTACAGCGACACTAAATGACAGCACAAATTCGCCGCGAAAGCTACGCTTCACATAACAATGACAATCTAAGAATTCCTCGTGTTTCTGCTGTTGTTCTGATGCTTGTGCTTTGAGTTTGGTCGAGACTGCAAGCTAGCGAGGGTGGCGTGGTGTACAACCGTAAGCCAAAACAACACGGGGGCGCGTGGTGGACCGTATGCATATGCAAGCGGTAAATGCTCACCGAACCGGTGCACCATGGCTGTACTATCCGAGAGGTGGAGTCCTCATTGGATAACGCTCACAACATGGCGATCACGAACAAACATGGCTGGCTTCGGGTTTTTGTAAGGACCTCACTGATCATGAGCAGACATCGGGGTGAGCCGAGCATTTCGAATCGCCAGGTGCCGAAACAAGGTCAACCTCCCATCCACCGTGCATGGGATTCTGTCGGTGACGTCAGGTCGACAGTTGTCAGAAAGCACACGCGCCCACTGGTCAGCTGTCATGCAGCACGATTGGGGCACAGGTCGACATAGAGATACCGTCTGTTCTCCCTCTGCTGTTGGTAAGTCCGCCTCTGTGGTCTTGTCTGTTGATTTGGCGAATGTCGGACAGATCATACTTGAAAACAGCACGGCAAAGTTGGTAACGACAGCAGTTCTTGTCGCGCCTCAGGGCTGTCAGCATGTGGAAACCGACCAAGGATAACCTGGTTGGACGATACGACTATGGGTGGCTCTGCGTGGTGCGACTCTGCGGCATCGCTGCTGTCGGTGAGAGCAACGGATACGTGCAGCACCCGTTTGTCTGCTGTGCTTCGAATTCGCGACAGCTCGCCCTCCATCTCCTGCATCCCAACCACCGGGTTCGACACAACTCGTCGTTGTGAGGCTGCACAATGCCTCATTGTGTGTCAGTCACGACATGCCTGAGAGATAATTGATGTGGGCGAAAGATCTCTCGAGATACAGCAGGCTGCGACAGGCTGTACACCCGCACGTGCCCAGCGTACTAGATCTAGTGCTCGAGCACTAGTCCGTCCACCAGGCCTGTCTCGCGATCCCTACCACCGCCTTCGACCCGGAACACCCTGTGACCTCTATAAATGCCCCTTGCGTTGCCGAGTTCACGTTGTGGCGCACCCATGGGATAGCACTGACTGAGCCGACAGGTAGTACTATAGCGGCGCTGATCATGACGTGGACCCCGCAGGCCGTCACGCATGTTAGCTCGCGTAACGCCGTGCTCGAATGATGCACATTCGAGGCTTCACGTACAGTGACAGATGGCAGATTACTGGCCACGAACACGGTGACGTACGCTGCAGCGACGGTACACGTGTGCACTCTTGGCGGTCTGCGGATCTGTGTCTTTTGCTGCGCCGGTGCTGGGTTTTTTTTTTTGGGCGTGGTGGGTGTCGCGTGCGTGGGTGTCTGTGTGTTTGCTTCGTTTGTTTGCTTCTTTCGCGGTGCTGCCCGCCTTGCTGCCTTTGTCCTTGTAACACGTGTGCACTCAGACCCGGGTGAGTACCCGGGGGCCAGGGGCCGTCGCTCCCGCGTAGAGTCGACCGTCATTTCACTCCCGGCAGCAATCGCCCGTGAGATCTGCACTTGATACGTAGCGCTGACCCTTCCACCTGGCCTTGACAGCTGAGTATCTGCCGCAGCTAACAGACCTCCGTCACACTGCAGCTGCGCAGCTGCCAGCGCTGCAGTGCACTGCGTCGTCTGCTCCGCAAGCGCTGGCTTGCGAGCCTGCTGTAGGCACGGGCGACACGGGCAGCAGGGCGCCCCCCGCGACTGCATGCATCTCCGTCCGATCCGGCAGCAGCACTCGGTGGCCTGAACTCGAGTCGCTGCAGCTGTGGCCATGAGCACACCACAACTCTAGAGATACGGACGCACACTGGCCGAGGGTGCCGCATGGTTGCCAGGGCGCGCTAGGCCGTCGCATATGAGCCGCGTGCAGTGGCAGCTACATGCATTGGCCGCAGGACGGCGAGGCGCTAATGTCGGGCGGTTCTGTGCTGTGCAGCCGACGTGGCCGTTTGGCAAGGGCCGCGCGGGGAGGCCGCCGCCGCCTTTCTTCCCGGTGGAGGCGCGGCCCGGCCTCCTAGTGGCAATCCTCATGGGCCTGCAGCATGCGCTGGCCATGGTCGGCGGCATCATCACGCCGCCGCTGCTCGTCTACCGCGTGACCGTCCCTGACGTGCGCCCCCCACCCCCCCTGGCTTACACCCCGCTCGGCTGCCTGCTCTGCTGAGCTGAATACGCGCATTCACCACCACACGTATACATGGAGCCTGCCGCGGGACATCAGCATGTCAGCCTGCGTGCCATGGCGAGCGTGATGCCTGGTGACGCTCGATCGCGTCCAAGACTGGGTGCGATCAGTACCGCCGATCGGCCCAGTCTGCTTGCCTCGCAGGGGCCCCTGCCACAGCATCCTGAGATCTCCGCAGGCGCGCAAGCGAGGCGCGCAAGCGAGGCGCGCAAGCGAGGCGTGACCGGGCCGGCATGCTCGTGTAGGATCAGAAGGACGCGGACCTGGAGCAGTACATGATCTCTGCGGCACTGATCGTGTCGGGCATCACGTCCCTCATCCAGGTCACGCGCTTCAGCATCAGGGCGCCGACGTTCTACCACGCCGACCGCATCTTCCTCGGCACCGGCCTCGTCTCCCTCATGGGCACCTCCTTCACCTTCCTGCCCATCGCTCAGACCTCCATCGCCACGATGATCGAGTCAGGCGCGCGCCACTCGCGCCTACGCCGCAGCCCCACCGCCGCACACGCAAAGCATACCAGCCTCTCCGGCTTTGCCGTTGTCGAACACATGTGTGTGCTGGCGTCCTGTTCTTTTAGTGCACGTGGTTCCTGCAGCGCTGTGTGCCACTCCAACTTCATCCTCTCAACATACAATGCATGAGCGGTCCTAGATGCACGCCGCCCTGGTGCACATGCACAGCCACCGGTGGTAAGGCATGTGCTTTACCTTGATGTGCAGAAGGGAGTGCGGTGCGGGCGGACGTAGGCTGAGTGTGGGCTGCGTGTGTGTGCAGACGGGGACACGTGGCGAGAAGCGTACGGGCGGGTGCTCGGGACGGTGATGGTGGCTTCCCTGCTGGAGCTGTGCCTGTCGTTTGTGCCACCGCGTACGCTGCGGCGCATGTTCCCGCCGATTGTGACGGGCACCGCGGTGTTCCTCATCGGCGCGTCCCTCGTCGGCACTGGCATCAAGTGCGACCCCCCCCACAGCCGCCCCTGAGCATGCCCCGGCCTGCCGTGTCAAGCCCAGCAGCAGTGGTACCCACATCAGTAGCCTCTGCATGCTCAGGGTGTGCCCCGGCGCCCCTGCATGCCCATCCTCCGCAGATCTGGCCTAGCATCTGCGGCCATGAGCACCTGCCGGGTGTCCGTGCAGCTCCACAGCCTGCCAACGCGGAGATTTTGCCTCACGTCTGCTGATCGAGCCTGGGTACAGTGGCACTGTATGTACATGCGGCCCAGCGGCCGTTGACGCAGGGGTGCCCTGCAGGTACTGGGGCGGGGGGGTGTTTTGCGCCGAGAACACGACCGGCCTGCCTGCGGCTGAGGTCGAGTGCTACGACGAGGCCGGGGCGCTGCAGCCGCCAGGCTCCTGCTTCAAGTCGCAGATCGTGCCAAACTGCAACGGCAACGGCAAGGTGGAGCTGCCGTACGGCTCCGCAGAGTACGTCGGCCTCGGCTTCTCCGTGTTTGCCACGCTCGTCCTCGTGGAGCTCTTCGGCTCGCCCGCGATGCGTAACGTCCAGGTCCGCAGAGCCCCCCCCCCCCCCCCCCCCCCCGCCGCTGCAGCAGCGCTGCGCTGGTGCTCCCATCCCGTTTAGCCCCGAGCGTGTCCACATGGTGTGGCGTATGCCTGCATGCATGGTGGGCGGTCGTCGCCGCTGCACCCGAGTGGCATTGCAGCGCCCAACGCTGCTCTGTCCATGGCTCCTGCAGGTGAGGGAGATCGCGGATTTGTGCCGCCGTTGGCACCGGGGTAGTGCCTGGGAGCATCTTGAGTCGAAGGCTGTGGGTCAGCTATCCCTGTAGCTTTGTGCCTGTAGCTTTGTGCCATCCTGCAGTGGCGTGGTGGTCAAGGCGCCTGTGGTGCAGGTTATCATCGGGCTGCTTGTGGGCTACATCATCGCCGCAATCGCGCCCCTTGACGGCAAGCAGTTCGTGACATCCGATAAGCTTGACGCTGCACCGGGCATCACCTTCCTCTGGGTTGAGACCTTCCCACTCGGGTTCTATGGCCCGGGCATCCTGCCGCTCCTGATCGCCTTTGTCGTGACGACGGTATGCAGCCTCCTGGCCCGAAACGTGAACTGCCCTCCATTCTCAGCATATTAGTCCCCACCTGAAGCTCCAGGTGCTGCCATGGAGCATTTGGCTGGAAATTTTCGTGTGCCAACATGCTCTGGTGGCTTGCGAGCAAGGAACACGCAACTGGAGCATCTGTGTTTTACAGCGGCCAGCAATGCCCGGGTCTGAGTGCAGGTGGAGTCGATCGGTGACATCACGGCCACGGCGGATGCCTCTCAGCTTCCGATCGAGGTGCGGCACTCTGTCCCGGCCGTGCTGTGCTGACTGTGGCGCGTGCGAGTGTACCACACGCCTCAGGATGTGGCTAGCAGAGAAGTCAACTCGGCGCGGCTGCGGTGCAGGGTGGGGACCTGCATGAGAGGGTGCAGGGTGGGTTGCTCGGCGACGGGCTGTCATCGCTGATAGCGGCGCTGTGCACATCGATGCCCAACACCACCTTCTCCCAGAACAATGGGGTCATCTCCCTCACCCGCTGCGCCTCCCGCCACGCCGGCATCGCCGCAGTGCGCTCCTGCTGCCCCTCCCTGCCTGCGCCGAAATAACCAGCGCCCTGCGGAATTCTGGAGATCTGGAGGATTCGCATTAACACCGCATGGTCAGGTATATTAACCGGGACGTGGCGACCGTCTCGTCGGTGTGAGGGCACAGGCGGAGCCAGGGGGGAGGCATCGTCCTACCATGGCCCACGCAGTGCAGTAGCTAAGAGGCGATAGGCTGCTTGCGGCATCCCTGATGTGGTCTTGGCACACGCATGCATGGTGCACCTCAACCACGATCTGCGACGTGTGTTCCAGCAGGTGAGGGCTGTGCGTGCAGGCCTTCTGGCTGTTACTGCTGGGGATCTTTGCCAAGGTGGCGGCGTTCTTCACGAGCATCCCGGACTGTGTGCTGGGGGGCATGACGACGTTCCTCTTTGCGTCTGTGCTCGTGTCGGGCATCCGCATCATGAACTCCGGGGAGGGCGGCATCGGCCGCCGCGACCGCTTCATTCTCGCCGTGTCGCTCGGCTGCGGCCTTGGTGTCACGCTCATCCCGCAGTGGACGCAGAACAACCTCTGGCCGGTGACTGACGGCATGAGCGACACAGTCAAGGGCTTCCGGGACGCTATCATCATCACCCTCTCAACTGGCTACAGGTGCGCAGCTGGCCTTGCTGCGCCACCAACCATACGTACATGCATCCGCGCCGTGGGGGCTGACTGCGGTGACGATGCGTTGTGCACTGAGGTCTTATTCGCCTGTCGCAGAGACGGCGTTTGCAGCCTGATAGTAGGGCTGTAGAGGAGCACATACAGCCGTGCCCCAAGGCTTGCGCGCAACATCTGTAGCGGCAGCGTGCTGACGTGGTGTTGCGGTGGTGCAGCCTGGGCGTGCTACTGGCGCTGTTCCTGAACATGCTGCTGCCAATGGACGGCGAGGAGATCGTGCTGGCGGAGCTCGAGTCGTCAACACACGACAGCGCTGGCGAGCAGAAGGTGGCGACTGAGGGCGACAAACAAGCGGACTCCGAAGTCCGCATCTGATCTGATGGCCTCGTGTAGCCATCGCACTCCATGGCGTGGAGGCGGTAAGTTGAATGCCCATGCTGCGTACAGCTGGATGGGGTGGCTGTATGTCATGACCTGCCAGTGCTGCGATGTGTATCGATGATTCCCAGGTTTATGCGAGGCTGGTGGGGATCAAGGTACCAGAGCAGACTACCATCAGTCGGTGTGTATCGATGAATGTATAGCCTCCACGGATGTGGGTATTGCGAAATATTCATAACACCCGTACTGGAAAAGTCTATGTGAGAGCCCCACATGGCCAGGTTGGGGCGCACCATCTTGCTGCCCTGACATCGGTGCTTGCACTATGCAGACACCCAGAGTCTGGGGCAGAGATGTCACTCATGTGAATGAGGGCAACATGCATGACAACTGTTTGCACAAAGTCGCAGCCATGTAGACACCGGTGTGTACTGCATGCCTGAAACTGCACCGCTCAGCATCAGTATGAGCAGAGGAACATCCTCGCAACTGTGGAATTTAGAGATACGACAGGTGACTTGTATGCCAGGCGACAGCAGTGATTTTGGCGGCTGATTTGTTACAAGCTGAATTGTGACAACATGGATTGCAAGAAACTATATCTCTTGGTTGCATGCGCCTTGTCATAGCTGAGAATGGGAACACCTTGCCACGGTAGCCTATGTTGGTTGAGCGAATCTGACGGTCAACCTGTCGTCCAAACTGCATCCTCTGTCACCACCCCAATGAAACATCAAATAATCATGCTAATCACGTCGACCATATGCATGCTAGTCAGGGACTTGAGAGCCATGGTAACATTCTCAATGCATATGACGACAGGTGAAGACAGTCCTGAATCCTACGCATCCTCATGACATGAATGCCACGCTGCCATCTGCATTGGCCTGCTCGGCAACACCGTTCAGTATGGACCTGACACAGCTTCCATGATTGAAATGGTGCTGAGTCAAGTGGAACTGCCTCACTTGCGCTACTTGCGGGGCCTTGTGTGCCTAGGCCAGGGTGGCCATGGTCGAGGCGACGTGGCGTCGGCACAGAAGCAAGCTGATCCTGTGGGACACTTGACCTGCACACGCGAGAGAGGGCCTGCATCATATCTTGACATTGCCTGTGCATGACAGCTCACATCATGTGAGTGCCATAGACATACAATACATGCCAGTGTGGCACACAGCGGAGTGTGCTTACTGGGCTAGTAGTGCAAGGGAGCAACTCCACGTGCGGCGTATGCTCTGAGCTCAGCTTCATGCTGCTTCACCCTCCACAACCAAGTGATGGCAGCCGTGAATACAAGCTCCTCTCAGATGGGTACGTGCATGGTGCATTGTTTCCAGGCGACATGGACAGCCTCCTACATGCAAGATAGATGTCCGGCTTGCTTCGAGGGGTGTCAACCAGAGAGTGACGCAATGCGGGGAACAGAAAGCAGAATATGCGAGGCCATAGGTGCAGTGCAGTGTGCAAAGGCATACTTTGAATCAGCTCCCCATAAACTGCATGGTATTTGACCAACGATAACGGCGCTGCATTGCGCATACCTTCCAGATGACTGTGCTGCGTGCGGCCCCCTTTTGCCGTCATGCAATGCTCGCAGGCATGTGGCCTTGTCCTCTGCAATCTTCTACTTGACTTCCGCCATGCTACGTCACACCCGCCTGGAAGACCTCATTGAGGGCATGTGTTCATCTGCCAACTCCCGGGTGGGCCTCTGCTTTGATAGCATGAAGGATCAGTCGAGTAAGCTGATCAGACCGACCTCTACATAGCTGGCGAAGTCGACGGCAGGGGCTTCGTCTGGATACTGCATCCCGATGCGGAAACAGGCGCCCACATCCACGAACACTGTGTCATCATCGCCCGTGTACGGGGCCCGCGTCAGGTCAAGCTGTCTAGCGCGGGCATGTTCTCAAAGTCTGCAATGGACCGAAACACGCTAAAGCGCTGATCTCGACGCAGAGATCGGCACTCATTCTGTTGAAGGCACCGAAAATCTCTTCACCACCCGCAACGAATTGCACAACGGAGGCGAGTCCCGCCGTTGTTGATGGCCACGTAGTCCCTGTGCTAGATTTTACAGCCCACTTGCTTTCTGTTCATGAGAGCACAGTTGCTCAGACTACGAGAACATATGGGTACGACATAGCCTATTCTGCGTCTGACGAAGTAGTCTACCTTGGGCATTTCCTTCCTGGGTTACAGCGTAAGTCTTTCTCCCTCGATGAGCGATAACGAAACCGCATGTTCCTCACCGAAGAAGCCTATAAGTACTCATAGAAAAACTTGATAAGAAAAAAATGCGCAATTTTGTGCTGTGCGTATCCAGCGCCGTTCAATCTTCTGTAGTATTCTTGACCTCCGCGGAGGTTGCCATGCGAAATTTCACGCGCTACGTAATGGCGACAGCATGCACCCGACACATCAGCACTGGCCTGCCGCTTTATGCCAATGCTTTACACGGACATATACATCCCATAACAATTTGTTATTGTGAAACAACCTTGTTGTAGCTGTTGTGAATGTGTTGTCAGTGTTGTCAATGGTGCGCCAGAATATAGAAACGACAGTCCACCGAGCCCGATCGGTGGGAACATGAGTGGCTGGGGACTGGCAGTTGCTGGCGTTAGCATTGGTCTAGGAATTGACCTGGGCCTTAATGCCTTGGGAACGGGCGTTCGCGAAGGGCTTGGCGATGTTCGCGAAGGGCTTGGCTATGTTCGCGAAGGGCTTGCCGATGTAGGCACAGGCGTGTTTCGAATGGCGCGAGAAGACCGGCAACAGGTCAACAAACGACTGAGCGCTCTAGAAAGCAAGACTGCAATCGCTGCATCCCCGCGGTGTGGCAACACCCACGCTGATGCATGCTCCAATACAGCCCGGTGCGTTTCTTCACTGGCAACACTTGTCGTCCATCTAAACAAGCTCGTTCAGTGCTGGCAGGACACACGTCTTAGCTCCTCGATCGCTTCGTGCTGTGAACAGGGATTGTTCCGAGTGATATGACGATTTTCACTGTTGGACAAGGCGAGGTGTGGTTGGTTGCCGTGCGATGGAGTTCGTGCAGTGGCACCACGAAGCATTGTTTGTAATCTGCCAGACTTCATGACATCTACAAAGTGCCAAAAAGACTAAGAAAAATCCGGTCACGAACAGCTTCCAATTGTTTTTGCAGGTGAAGCACAGGGATCGGGCGCTCGATTGTGGGTGTTGCATGAGCATCGCTCAGATTGATCAAGGTTGTTGCAAGGGTAGCTTGTTCTTCCAAGGAATAGATTGTTCCTACATTGCGCCGGCAAAGGGCAGCTGATTTACAAGTAGACAAAATCAAATTGGTTGCATAAACATTCAAGTTGTTGGAATGAGGCCGTTATCTGAGATATTTAAAGTCAACCTGATGTCACCCAAATCAATCATGTGGTGTGATCACGATTAATGGCACAACTCTTTTACTTCGAGAATGTCAAAATGAATGCACACTCTGCGCGCTCGGGACATTGAGCCTACAACCGCGGCGTATGCTTGGACGAGGGTCCCTCAATCATGTAAACCATGTAACAGCAGACAGTGCTTCCGCCATGAATGAATCCCGTAATGCTGGCCGTGATGTGGCTGCAACTTTACATGCAAATAAAGTGAAGTAAGCCTGATTTTGCTGAGCTGTATCCTGCAGATGACATTGACAACTCCGAAATAATGGGACCACATATGCCGAAGGGACCACCTGGAAACCCCCCTCAGACGCCCATGTGCAACTCACAGGGCCTCCTCCTGCGCTAAGCGATGTGGTCACGCACTGCCACTTCGAATCCCCGAAGCGCACGCACAATCAAACCACGACCTCCTGAAACAGAGGGGGTAGCTTTTACACCGTCCTCAACCCATTGGTCCTTGTGCAAGGTGTGGCACGATTGTCCGTGTGCTCCGGTTTTATGGTTCTCACTGAATCGGTAGCCACCCCCATCAGTTGAGCACACTACACGCAAAGAATCTTGTTGGCGGTGACTGGAGCTGCTACATCAGCTCTGTTCCAAGTTGTTCATGAGTGTTTAGGAGTGTAGGCCAGGCGCGACCAGTTGCAGCGGCAGTGTTTGCTACATTCAGCATGAATGTAGCAGATCCTGTTGAGCTGGGTGCAGATGGCAACATTGTTTTGTCCCAGCTCGAAAGCAGTGCTGCTACCACCGTGACGCCAAGCGCATGTCTTCTTCGAAGTGTTGTGCATACAAGAATACAGCGTTGTTATCTTGAAGAACATAAACAATTTTCAGTACACATAGTGACACAGCAACTACATGACATGATCGCTGGCAAGTGCAGAAATGAAATTGCCCGGAGCCGTACAGCGCTGCCTGTGAAGCTCTGCCAAACCAAACAATCGGGGCCGCTGTTAGTGCACCACCATGAAGCAATTTGCAGTACCAAATGAATGTCGGCCAAGTGTCTCCGCGAAAGGAATCAAGCTATGAGTTGCAAAGTGCCAGCCTGTAGCACACATCTATGCCTTCACAGAAGCTAGTACGTGCACAAGAAGGTACAGAAAACACTGACTGATGTGATTGGCTGGCGCGGTAGACTGTGTGTCTGACGTGCCCTGGGAGTCGACTTCTTTCTAACAAACTCTGCCATTGGCGCCCGCGGTGCAAACATCCCAAGCATGGCTGCACCACCAGAGCCAGGGACAGGCACAAGTGATGGCACAGGCGCCCCGGTGGCAGGGGGTGATGATGCGTGTGGCGAAGATCTGCATTGAGGGTGATGAAGGGGGCTGTTAGGGTGCAGACTCTGCTCGGAGGCTACAGGCCCTGGCGCGGTGGTCACACGGGGGGGGCGGTGGCAGCGGCGGGGCAGACTTCAAACTGAATTCAAACGGGGCAGACTTCAAACACACCGAGTGGGAGCACTCCAAGCCCAGCAGCCCCAGGCGAGCCAAGCGCCGGTGCACAGACGCCAGGTACACTGGCCCCAACATCGGCCGCACAAGTAGCAGGCGGCCTGGGTGACGCTGAATTCGCTCCGGATGAAGGGATTCGCTCCGGATGCATCAAGCGAGTCCCCGCCAGAAACACCAGCGTCGGGCAATGCATGTGATGACACAGATTAACAGGAGTCACATGCTACAAGTGCGGGAACAGCATCAGCCCGTGGCCGTGGCGAGGCAAGTGCTTCAAATACAGAGGCGCCACCTTTGTCCACGCCAGTCGCTGTGACCACAAGTGCGCGAAGTTCTAGAAGCTGCCGCGGTTGCTTCGGCTGCATAAGTCCCGAGCACGGAGACGCAATCATTTGTAGGTGCAAGCAGTGGTGAGGGAGGGGGACCCCGCAGCCCCAAGCAGATTTATGCAGCTACAGCCCCCTCTTGACGGGGGGTTTCACGGCTGCGGGCAGTTCGGAGTGTCAAGCAATGCTCCGTCGGCAGAGGAGGCGTGCGGCAGAGGAAGTCCGTGCTAGGAGCATGAGTCACAAGCGGGGGTGGTAGTGGAGACGGCACACGAGATCCACATTCAGAGTCTCCAATCACGTCGACACCACAGGCGACACCAACAACGGCACAGGCGGTAATGGTGATGGGATCAGCAGTCCGGAGTTCAAGGATCCCAACGCTGCCACAACAAGAGCCCTGGGGGCAGATGAGGGGAGTGAAGCTACAGGTGACCCTGACTCGGAGGTCCCGACCTCAGACACAACAGCATTAACTGCTGGCGAGAGCGGTGATGAGACGGGTACTCCGGCTTCGCAATCTCGAAGTCCACCAGATGGACCGCCCGGTGATGCTGATCTTGATCTAGATGGCACAGCACCTACCGGCAGCCTGCCCGATGACCGCACACCGGCGAATGCCACACCCGGGGCATCCGCGGGTGTGGCCAAATCTGTCCGCAAGCACACCAGAATCGCGGCCCCGTGCCCGCCGCGCACCCAGACCCGCTGCCGCTCCGCACAGCTGTGCGCCCTCGATCTGCTGCCTGATCTGCCGCGCACATCAGTGGGAGGCACCACGCTAGGATTCGGGCGCCGCACAGACAGCCCGCCATCCGAGCAGCGTATTGCGCTAGCATGCCAAGCGCCGGAGCCGCGGGCACATAGGCTGCATGCGGACCCCATTGCAGGTAGATTGTTGCATGCATGCTGCTACGAGGCAGGAAGGCAGAGGCCGCGGGATGCCGTGTACGGCGCTGCGGGGCTTGCATGCACTGTGCGAGGAGGTGGCCGCACAGATGGTTGCATGCAGTTGGTGTGCCAGAGCACACCAGGATATGGGCACACTGGTGCAACCCAATCCCTATGGCCTGCGCTGGTGCAGGCTTGATCCCTCTGACTTGAGCCGCCAAGCGCAGGTGCGCAGGTACCATGCATGCAACGCAGCCGCGTGCCGTGAACCACACGCGCGGTCTCCATTGTGTGTTTGCATACACACCTTGACTTTGTTTGAATGTCGTCGACGTAGTTTGAATGTCGGCATATGTGGTCCCGTTAACTCGGAGTTGTCAATTTCCAATAGGATACGGCTCAGTAAAGTCAGGTTCACTTTACTCTACTTTACACATGTACGGAACTTCTGGCAGGGCACAACATATGGTGTGGTAACTGCGGCCAGCCACGCCTGGCGACTCACACCATGTCCAGGGTTCATTCGCATTGTCAGGCTTCCAATGACGCAGCAACAGCTGGGGTATCGCCAACAGGCACAACCCCTCAGCACAGCTGCGGATGTCAGCAGGAGCTGCTGTGTTGCAGGAATTCTAGAGGAGGAGTGCGAGGTGCAAATGGCAGCGGAAGTGCCGCACGCATGGGGCCGTGTGCTGGCACTGGCGGCGGTGCTGCTCCTAGTGCGTCGGGGGGGGGGGGGTTACGATCGAGTTTTCCACGGCAACGATAGATCCCCGCAGCGAGCCCAGCTTGAAATAGTATACATTGACAAGTAGCCAATGCTGCCTTAACCAGGAGGGCAGCACTCTGGTACACATGCACAAAGACCATGCAGCGTCGCACGAGTCGCTAATGCCGGAGGGTGGACTACACGAATTGGCCGTGTGGCCGAGGGCCAAGCGGGGAGACCGCAGCCACTTTTACTTCCGATGGAGGCGCGGCCCGGCTTCTTGGTTGCGATCCTCATGGGCCCGCAGCATGCTGTGGCCATGGTCGGGGGCATCATCACGCCGCCGACGCTCATACACCGTGGCATCGCCCCTGACGTGCGCAGCTGGGGTATTTGTGCTGTACAGGGGCCGACAATACCCGGGTTTGTGTGCAAGTGGAATCGAACGGCGACATCACGGGCACGGCGGATGCCTCTCATCTTCCAATCGAGGCACTCTGTCACCGCCGAGCTGTGCTGACTAGTGACAGCTGTGGTGCGCCTGAGCGGACCGTGCACCTCAGAATGTGGATGGCAGGGAATCTGTCGCGGCTGCGGTGCACAGCGGGCACCTGCACGAAAGGGTTGCTCGGCGACAGGCTGTCATCGCTACTGCGGCACGGTGCATGCTGATGTCCAACCCCACCTTCTCGCCGTGCCGCTCGGCTGCGGCCTTGGTGTCACGCTCATCCCGCAGTGGACGCAGAACAACCTTTGGCCGGTGACTGACGGCATGAGCGACACAGCTGAGGGCTTCTGGGACGCTATCATCACCACCCTCTCCACTAGCTATAGGGTGTCGGCCGGCCTTGCTGCGCCACTAACAATGCTGAATTACATGTGCGCGGTGCGGCGGTGACCGTGGCGGCAGCGTGTCATACACTGAGGTCTATTTCGGCCTAGAGTCGTGACTGACATCGCGCTTGCAACCTGATGGAACGGGTATCGAGCACCGTATGCAATCGAGCCCCCGGGCTTGTGCGCGACATCGGTAGAGGCAGCTTGCTGACGCGGTGTTGCGGTGGTGCAGCCTGGGCGTGCTACTGGCGCTGTTCCTGAACATGCTGCTGCCAATGGACGGCGAGATCGTGTTGGCCAAGCTCGAGTCGTCGACACACGGCACTCTGGAAGGTGGCACTTCAGGGCGACAAATACCAGTCAAGATCTGATGGCCCAACCGTGATTGGGCTCCATGGGGTGGAGCTTGCAAGGTGGACGCCCATGCAGCATGCCAATTGAGTGGAGGGGGTGGCTGTGTGTCGGTAACTGCATGAGTTGCGATGTGAAGGAGTAGTTTCGGGATGCACTGGGCCGGTGGATGCATCAAATCCTCACCTGCCAGAGCAGGATTGCCACGTTCTTGTGTATCGGCACTTGTGTACGCCCACAGTGGACGTGATCGATGCAACGTACAGACAGCACCCGTGGTCACTTGGATATTCTACGTGCAATGCCCTTGTGGTCAGGTGGGGTCGTGAGTGCATGCATGGATTTGGCTGCTCTGCATGTGGTCTTGCAGCTATGCAGGCACCCAGCTGTGCAGGCACCCAGGTGACATATGTCACGCATGCGGGAGAGGGCATCATGCATTGCAGATGGCTTGGTGTACAAGTGACCGATTCGCTTCACACTGAAAGACAGTGTAGGCGCGGCAACTACTCCGAATCATACGCCTCCACACTGTCTAGCAGCAGTCCACGGCAGGAGCTATCGCGACACGACTGGCCTTGCAAGGCTCACGCAAGTGGTGATGTCACTGAGCGCCTGCAGCAAGGGTGTGGGTTGCGCAGATCCAGCCTTGTGTGCGTGCTGCTCACTGTTGGTGTGTGGCCTGCTCCACACGGCAACACAGCCATGTCTCAGCGTTGATCGACTATGCCCACAGCGCCACAAACTACTTAGAAATCGGCTCTTTTGGGAAAGAAATGACCGATTTCATGCAGGACTTCTGGCGGCTGCTCCAGCCAACTTGGAACAGCGACAGCATGCAGTTCTGAGGCCCAGTGCCACCTCAGAGTGCCACCTCAGTGCCACCTCAGTGCCACCCCCTGCGCCGGTGTTGGCGCTCACGTGGCTCATCACGGGGGCAAGCTCGCCATGACAGGCTGTTCGACTCAAGCCAATCTACTATCTCCCAAGCCAAGATACTGCATAATGTACTGCATCCTTTGTAAACACCAGGGCAGAAAGCTACATGTTCCTTCTTGCGAGGACTCTCCCATGTGCGTGCCAGCAGATCACTTGAGCCATGGCAACAAGTCCAAAATAGTGCACGAGATGAGAGATGCAGGGGTCTGGCGGCCTCAACCGAGAAAGACGACGAGCAAACAGAGCATTCACAATGGCACTGATGCCAGAGTACTACGCGCGCTCATGAATTACGGTACGCATGCCGCGCTGCAGTCTTGATTGGCCTGTCTCTCGGCAGCAATCTTCTTGTGAAAACTGGATACAGTGTCAATGAATGCGATGAGACTCGAGTCCAGCGGAACGGCCTCACTTGCGCTGCTGGCTGTGCCCTGGGGGCCAGGATAACCTTTGTCGAGTTCGCTTGGCATCAGCACAGAAGCAAGCTGATCCTGTGGGATACTAGCCCTGCACACAGGGCACAAGGCCTGCCTGATGTCTTGATGTATCCTCTGCAACAAGGTCGAACAGTGTGAGTACCAGAGGCGCTGCAGTACAGGCCAGTGTGGCACAGTGCGGAGTGTGGCCGCTGGAGGCTGGGAGCGCACGGGGGCGACTCCAAGACCTACAGTGCTGCGGTTTTCTTCGGACGCCCTGAGCTCGGCTTCGTGCTGCTTCACCCTCCACTGCCACCATCGGCGAAAGCATGACTTGTGGAAGCCGTGGAAACAAGCTCCTCTCAAACAACTAGGTGCATCCTGCATTGTCTCCAGGCAGAATGGACAGACTCCTACATGCAGGATCAACGCTCAGCTCCAAGGCTGTCAACGAGCTGTAAGTTACACATATCGGGCCATTATATGGCAAAGCAAACAAACACATCAAGCGAAACCAGCTGATGTTGCAGTGTGGGGAAGAGAAAGCAGCATATGCAAAGGCATACTCTGGATCAGCTCTCCAAAACCGCATGATTGCTGACCAACAGTGAAAGCGTTACAATGTGTATACCTTCTGGGTGATTGTGCTGTGTGAGGGCTTCTTTTGCTGCCATACACATGCTCATGAGCATGTGTTCACCTGCCAACTCCTGGGCCTCTGCTTGCATGGCACGAACGATCTGTCGAATACGTTGATCAGAGAGACCTCTGGAGCTGGTGATATCAATAGTGGGGGCCTCGTCTGGGTACTGCATCCCCATGTGGAAACAGGCGTCCATGTCCACAAAGACTGTGTCATCATCGCCCGTGTATGGGGACAGCGTAAGGTCAAGCTGTCTAGCGCGGGCCAGATCGTCAACGTCAGTCTGAAACGGACCGAAAACGTGCTCCAAAGCGCTGATCTCAACAGAGAGATCGATATCCATTCTGCTTTCGGCAATGAAGACCTCTTCACTACCCACAACGAATTGCACGACGGAATCCCGTCGCTGCTGGGGGCCACGTAGTCCCAGTGCTAGATTCTATAGTTCACTGGCGTTCTGTTCCCCAGAGCATAGGTGCTCAGCCCACGATGATCGCTGCACACGATGCAGGCTATGCTCCGGCTGAACACGCGAGTTGCTTCAGCATTTTCTTTCTGACGAGGGTCACAGCCTAAATCTCACCCCGTTGATGTGCGATCACGAAAGCGCTTGTTCCATACTGGACAAGTCTGTGGTCAATGATCGATCGCAATGCAGCAATAGACGCTCGATGTCGTGCTGTGTTTGCCCAGACCCGTTTCAATCTTATGTTTGTAACATACCCGACTTCCACGGAGAACACCATTCGGGGATCCACATGCAGGCGACATCATGCACGCGATGCCACAGTACTGGGCGGCCATGGGCTAGCGCCTAATGCCTGTGCTCAAACATTATTTCCAAAATCTCTGATATTGATGTCGTCTAAATTGCATATCCCGGCTGTGCTACACTATTCGCATGTATCGAAGCGCCATTCCGATCCGTGCTAGCGTTTACTGTCCATTGTGTGTGACCGTGTTTCCACACGTTTGTGAATGGAGCTGCAAATACTGAATTGATCTTTTGACAAGTTGGTGGACACGTAAAGGCCCTGCGTCAATACCAGCGAAACTGTTGTTCGACCGGAACTCGAGGCCGCGGTCGCAGTATTAGAGAACGCCTGATAGCAGCTTGAAGGGCCGCATCAAGCTTATGGCAAGACTGGTGACACAGACACAGGCAGGAGTGATCTTGATTGCGGTCGGGCTTGCTTATGTGGTCGGGGTGCGAATGTGTGAAGTCCCATTGCCCGCAGTTTGAACTCGGGGCTCGCAGCGCACCTCCTCGACACAGGCAACGTAGTTGAAGACGTAGCGATGGCAGCTCAGTCGAGAATCATCAACGTGCAACTCTGCAATCGCTACAGAGCCTGTACATGTGCCGTGCGGACGGTGTCGACACAACAAGCTTATTGGCGCCTTCACGCACGAACGGACTGACAACACTGACGACAACGGCGATCACTGCACCGGCACGCAATTGTCATGTGCAGACATACTACAGCTGCCAGGCTGTTTTGGCGTGCAGGCGGAGTGGGTGTTTCTGACCTGCGCGGAGCAGGCTCGTGTCGATTTCCGGATTCACAGCGCGAACGAACATGGAGAGTTGGCCACGTCATACCGGGAATCATCATTGAACTATTTCTTTGAGCAACCGTATTTGCCAGTCGAATATGCGAGTCCTCTATCCGAGTTTAAACGGACATGCAACGCAGTGCTGTGTCAGGCAGCGCCGGACGATTGGACTCTCACCGTTCATATCAGCAGTAGAGACAAGGCTCATGTCAGGATTCGTGTACCCCCTCAGCAAGCTCGAGGCCTGCCTGATGGCAGCATGTTGTTGTCCAACGCGTCGTTTGTCTCTGCCAGCGGTCGAGTCGAGCGGACGTCATGCAGCAACGGCCCGTTCCACATCATGGCCCACAAGAACTCAGACTGTGCTGCTCTGATCCTCGAGTCCCGGTCACCCCCATGTGGCTTGGAAGCTGTTGCGCTAGACGCCAATGGTTGCCCTCCGCAGATCATCTTGGCCTCAAACTTGCCAGGACTGCTCGGCAGCAGCAGGTATCGGGACATGTGCGACCCAACCACTTGAAAGCCAAGCCACTCAGGCTGTTCCATGCTTGTGCCTCCATTATGCCTGAAGGCCGTGCCTCAGCAGTGCACTGGCGTTTCCTGATGCACCGTCACGTCACCAAGGCCGCCAGTCTCAAAGTAGGCCCCACGTGGACAAGGTTCTTGCAGTGTACAGGCTTCGCGCTGCAATCCTGCATGGTCCACAACATCCCATTCTTCCTGCATGGTTCCAGATTGTACAGGAAACACCTCATATGAATCCAGGCTGCCCGGCTGCGGCCCAAATCATCACCACAATGGACCTTTGGAGAACATGCACCTCCAGGCTCAGGCCATGTCCGGCAGCACGAACCAAGATTATTCTCAGGGGCTGCGCTCTGGTTTCTGGAAGGCTCCAGAGCGGCATGCGTTCGGCCTCACCTTCCCCGATCGCCCGGCAGACCTCGAGCGGTACGTGCACATCTGCATCTGCGTCAGCTCAACCCACATCGGCAGCAAACAGATCGTCAGACGCTAAGCATCACGTTTGATTATCCCACAAGAAGGCATTCGTGTTGGCAGTTGGTCTCACGGCCGCTTTGTCTCCGCCATAGGTGCCGCCAGCAACCCGGCGGCGGCCAAGCCCAATGCCGCTGCATGCACAGGAGAGTAGAAAGATCGTCAGTTGACACGTTACGCCGATATCAAACAACTGCATATGAGGCTATTGAGTCTCGCGGGACACCACTAGCTTCTGCAGCTGCCAAGTGCCCTACAGAAGATGTCCATTCATCTGTAACGTTGCCCTACAGTATGGATCAGTCACACTGGCGCGGTCGCGACTCCGGCGGATCACTGATCAACGCGGGCAGGCATTCCACTGGGCCAGATACCTGCAGTGCTCATAATGCGGCATGGTATTGATGCTGTCAGGACACACATAAATGTAAACCTGGACATACAATGCATCAATGCTATTACATATGCCAACGAGTTGTAAACGATGGCACGGGAGAATGCAGATGCGACCAGCCAATCAAGTATGGCGACTTTCACGCCGGGGTGCTCGCGTCTTCTGCGCCAGACGAGGTAGCACTGCATACAAGCAGCTTCCTCGTCAGCATGGTTGGGGAGCTGCACACACAGGACACCACCAACGTTGAGCACCTGGTCCGGGAGGGCCGCAGCGGAGAGGCTGTGAATGCGTCACAGTACAAGCTGCTCTGTTTACAGGTGCTTCTTTGGTACTCACTCCCTGATCACGGGACCTGCAGCGCTTCTGCTTGCACACACAGACGGTGCTTGCCTATTCCAGCAAAGTCCACAGATGCAAGCGCAAATCGTCATGGCGGGATGATGTAGATACTGCCAACCTGTCTACGCATCTCGTACTCTGCCGCCTTGCCGTTTCTTTTGCTGCGAAACACCAAAGCACGCACTGAGCACTGCAAGGCCAATGCAGTCACCTGTCGGAAAAAAGTACCTGTCTCAGTCAAGTCGCCTGATGCCTGCAGCATGATGGGTCCGCCGCGCTGGCCGCGGGGGGCATCACCCTGTCTGCAACCGCCACTCCAGCCGAGGCTGGCACCGTGCGCATCATGTGCGCAGAGGCGTGGCTGCCGGAGGGGTGGCACAGTATCACCATCCACTACGCGGCCGGCCCGCGCCGTGTGCTGCGGCTGTCCGTGCACGTGCCGCTGCTGCTGGAGGAGCGCCACCCGGGCCACTTTGTCATCCACTATGAGAGCACCCGCCGCGTCTGCCCCCCTGGCTACCAGGACACCACCCCGACTTCCTCCAGCTGCGTAAAGCCTGTGGAAGCCGGAGCCCTGCGGTGCCGCGCGTGTGGGCCTGCTGCGGGGGTGCCACGGATGCCACCGCCGGCAACGATATCGCCCGCCGTCCGCAGCACAAGCATCGATGCCCCTGCAGCCACGCCCGGAGTGAACAGTGGGGCACCGCTTGGCTCCAGTGCCGGGGGCCCATCAGCAGTGGACATCCAGCAACAGGGTGCAGACACAGCACCATTTGCATCAGATGACTCAGGAAGCGAAGCCGACAGACACGAGGTTGCCACGGTGCCTTCACAGCGCCAAAGCACCACTCCACCACCCTCCAGCAGTGCAGCCTTGACAAATGTGGATGGAGCTGCCTCCCCGTCCATGGCTTCCACCGGGACGCCACCTCGCCCTGCCCGGGGCAATTCGGCTCCGACAGATAGAGCGCTGGTGGCAGACACACTCGTACCAGGCAATGTATCGGTTGCAGATGATCCAGACTCCCGGAGGCCATCTTCAGGTCCAGCTCATGGCGTTGGCGCGATGGCCCCGGGGCACCCTGACGGTGATGTAACGACCGTGGGTGATGTCGGCCCAGGTGACCAGGATTCAGGGGCTCCACGCGCGGCCATGGCGACGGCAGCGCCTGCAGGCGGCGATAGCGCTGGGACAAGCGCTCCAGACTCACAGGTTCCGAGCATGGCTACACCGGCAGCCGGCGATGGGGGTGCCGGCACAAGCCCTTCGGAAGTTGTTGTCCCAACTGCATCCACACCAGTCGCCGCGGCCGCAGGCGAGGGGGATCCTGCCGAGGGCACTGCAGCCGTAGAGGCCCCAAGCACAGACACACCGTTAGCTGCAGCCGCAGGCGATGGCAGCCATGGGTTGGGCGCTCCGGACGTGGAGGCCCCTGGCCCGTCCGTGCCAGGAGCACCAGCCACAAATGGAGGTGGTGATGGTGACGGCCCAGGAGACCAGGATTCAGAGGCTCCAGACGCATCCACACCGAAAGCAGCGGCCACAGGCGGTGGCAGTGATGGCACAGGCAATCAGGCGTCAGAAGCGCCGAGTGTGTCCACCCCGGGAGCAACAGTCCCAGCCGGCAATGGTGATGGGGTCAGCGGTCCAGGTTCAGGGGACCCCAGCGCCACCACATCAGGAGCTGGTGGGACTGAGGTCACAGGTGACCAGGATTCAGATGTTCCAACCTCAGATACACCAGCAGCAGCGGTGGCAGGCAACGGCGGTGATGAGACAAGTGCTCCAGCTTCAGAGGATCTAGCCCCACCTGGTGGCCCTGCTGGTGGCGCTGCCGCTGGTTCAGATGCTCCTGTACCTGCCGGCAACCTGCCCGATGATGGCACACCGGCGAGTGCCCCACCCAGAGCATCAGCGGGTGTGGCTAGATCCGGGCTCGGGCACAGCAGGAGCAGGCCGCCGCGCCAGCCGCGCACCCGGACACGCAGCCGCTCCTCACAGCCATACGCTCCTGACCTGCCAACTGATCTGCCATGCACACCAGTGGGCGGTAGCAGGCATGGCTTTGGGCGCCGCACAGACAGCCCGCCGTCTGAGCTGCGTGTTGCGCTGGTGTGCAGTGCGCTGCTGTCAAAGGCACGTCGGCTGCATGCGGACCCAGTTGCGCGTAGCGCGGTGCATGCATGCTGCTACGAGGCAGGAAGCCAGAGGCCAAAGGATGCAGCGTGTGGCGTGGCGGGGCTTGCATGCACAGCGCGAGGAGGTGGCGTCACAGATGGCGGCATGGAATTGGTGTGCCAGAGCACACCAGAATACGGCCAGTTTGGTCCGAATCCGTCCCTCTGCCTTGCGCTGGTGCAGAATTGGTCCCTCGTCCCTGATTCGGTGACTGCGCAGCTGCAGATATCATGCAGGACAGCAGCATGCAGTGCGCCACGCCCGTGATCTGCGCTGTGTGTTTACCCCTTGATTTCGTAGAACGGTGATCACATGTATGGAACTCCTGACAGGGCACAACATGTGGTACGGTCATTGCGGTCGTGCCGCGCCCGCCGGCTCACACAATATTCATTATTCATCCATACTGCTAGGCTTTCGGTGACGTAGCGGCGGCTGTGTTCAGGCCAACTGGCACACCCCCTCCGCACAGCTGCGGACCACAGCAGCGGCCGCTGTGTTGCAGGGATTCTAGAGGCGGAGTGCGAGGTGCGTGAGGCGGCAGTGGCGCCGCACGTGTGGGGCCGTGCGCTGGCACTGGTGTCGGTGCTGCTCGTGGTGCATGGGGAAGCCTCTGTGGCCACGGTGGACATCCGCAGCGAGCCCGGCACGATGTACGGCGCCGTTCGCCTCGAGGCCGCGTGGCCGTTTGTCGTGCCCGTGCACCTCCTCGGCATCGTGCAGCTCCACACGTCGGCCAGCGTCAGTGGCTTTGGTGCGCCACCGTGCTTTCGTCCATGCACACCCACACAGGCATGCTGTCACTGGGCACAGGAGTGCCTGAGGGCGAAGCAGTGCCTAACACTGCGATAGCACGCTCATCGGCATTTGCGATGAGACAGCCCGCCAGCTCGGCTGCGCTGCCAAGTGTGTGGGCATAACAGGTACACCCTGCATTGGTAGCACTAGCCGATTCTGCCTTGACCAGGACGAGAGCACTCTCGCATACATGCACACACACACACACACACACACACACACACACACACACACACACACACACACACACACACACACACACACACACACACACACACACACACACACACACACACACACACACACACACACACACACACACACACACACACACACACACACACACACACACACACACACACACACACACACACACACACACACACACACACACACACACACACACACACACACACACACACACACACACACACACACACACACACACACACACACACACACACACACACACACACACACACACACACACACACACACACACACACACACACACACACACACACACACACACACACACACACACACACGCACACACACACACACACGCTTTGCTGCAAACCTTCAATAGTGGAGGGTGGACTGCGCCCTGTGAATCTAACGTATGCCTCATGTGCATGCTGTCCAAGTACGTTGCCAGCTGCATTCAGTTTCGCTGCTAGTCTATGCCCATGCCGAGTCCTTCCTGCAGGAGCTGATGTCCACCAGCCACATGCGGCCAACTTCACTGCCACTGTGCCACGCATGCAGCTGCCGAGCCCGTTTGACAGCCTCAACATCTCGGTGGCCGCGGCTGCTCAGTGGGAGGTGCAGCTGTCAACAGGCACGGGCTTCCAGTCCATCCTGAACGCCACGGCGTCCTCCACCGAGTCCATCTGCCGCCCGTGCGCCCTCTCCTGCAACGCGACTCAGCCCTGCAGGGAGCAGCGCCGGTGCTGTACTGCCATGGCTGATCACTGGCCGCGTCTGGCCCTGCCTGACGTCTGTTAGAGACGTTGCCCTGCTTGCCGTGCACAGTCGTTGCGGTGAGTTGCCGTGGCTGTGCGGTCATGTGTGCTGCCGGCGTGGTGTCCGGTGCTCCTGTCGCTGGCGCAGCACCCCGCGTGACTAGCCCCCGACCGGCTCAACTGTGTTGTGGTAGCTCGGAGTGGACCAGGTCAAAGCAGCCAACGTGAGTGCAGGCCTGTCTGCGAGATTCTGGCGGCAGACGCCGCATACTCTGCCGATAGCCCTGCTGGCATCGTCACGGACCGGCCGGCAGTGCGCGTTGCGGTCGTGTGCACGCACGCCGTGCCGCTGTGCGCCGACTGCCTGCATGTGCACGGCCCGGCGGCCGCCCGCGTCGCGGCGCTGCGCCCGGTGCCGCACCTGCACGGCCGCGGCTACGAGGCGGAGGCCACGTGGGAGGAGCAGTACCGGGGCCCCGTCAGAGTCTCGCTGAAGCCGCGAGCGTGCGCTCCTGTGCCTCTGGGTCACGTTGTGAGCAAGCCAGGGGCCGGAGATCTCACCTTGCAGGATGTTGCATCGGCCACGTACCTGCAGGTGGACTGTCCAATACCGGGGGCCCGAGTTCTGTGGGTGCTCGACAGAACTGTACCAGTGAAAGCCGCCGGCCTGCTAATCATTCACCATACAAACAAGGCATGCACAGAACTACAGCACACGGCTCGGGGCCCTGCTCATGCATGTACCAAGCACTCCAGCCACAGAGGTGGCAACTACGCCAACAGGGACACCGCTGCTGGAGTCGCCAGAGCATGCTCAGGGGGGGCTTCAGGCAGCACCATGGCAACTTGTGTACAGGCAGCATGAGTGGCCCTGGTGCTACCAGTTGATCACTGAAAGATGCGCCTGCTACAACATGGCTTGAGTGGGGAAGAGCAAGAGCAGCGACTGTCTCTGGCTATGAATGCGATTGCTACTGCTGGCACACGTTTGGCACTCGTGGGCAGACCATATGAGCTGCGACTGTTTGCCACCGCTCGTGGGGGGCTTGGCAGCAAGTGTGACGTTGGCTGGGTGCCTTGCAGGGAGGGCGCACCATGCACATACACGACAGAAGAGGCGTCATGTGGGAGCAGCAGCGGGGCCACGGTTGACAGCCTGCCTGTGCTACAGCTAGAGGTACAAGAGTCGGTTCCCTTCAAGGCGACTGGATTGGATCTCGGCTCTCGTCTTGGCCTCGTCTGTGCCGCTGGCTGAGAGACACACATACACTGTCGATGCGTGATGTGATGTGATGTGCAGTGAAGTGCTGCTCGAGCAGAGGGATCTTTTGAAAGGGTTCCTTTCTGCAGCTGCGCGGTTCGCCATCGCTTGAATGGAATGATGCTAAAAGATGTTGATGCGAATTGTATGAATGAATTTATCGTTGCCGTGGAGGCTCCTAGTGACATCGATCTGGTTCCAATCCCGATGTGGCTACAGGTGTAATATGCCTTGGTGTGCATGAGGTTTCGTGGCTTGACTCGGCCGAGCTGTCCTGTCAACCTGTCAAAGCAGATGCTATGGACTGCTCGTATGAACTCGGACCACGCCCTCATAGTTGCAGCGGCAAGGAACATTTCGCTCTGCTGATGCTGCGCTGTCCGTTGTCTACAATCAAGATTACCCTGACCGCTATCGCCAGCGCAACCTGAGGCCTCGAACGGCGCTATACTCTTGTGCAGTTGAGACACAATGCAGTCTTACGTGGGTGCATCCTCCCGACTGCTGCAGCCAGTCTCAACACGCAGACTGCGTAGCCGGTGTCATGCGGAAGGCCTGCCCTCGCTGCTATCGCTGAGCGAATTGAGCAGTATCCAGCCAGGCGTTCTGCTCGCCGTCTCCGATACTGACCTCGCAAGCGCGGTCACGAGCTCAGTGGACGCAATTGCCGATGCCGTCAGCGGTAGCGGGGTCGATGCTGCAGCTGCATCTGCGATCCCGGTGGAATTTCTGGCTCTTGGCGCCGTGGGACTCGGTACGCCCGTCGTCACTGCTCCCCTCCTCACGGAAACTCAGGCTAATCTTGTCTTTCATGCTGCTCAAGCTATGCGGAGCTTTGTCAGCTGCCCTGCGGCGTCCTGGGAGGATTCGACGCGATTCTTCGAGGCTAACAGTTTCTGCGGGCCGTGTGCATGCCCGCGACCCGATGCTCATGTGCAGGCCTTTGAAAAGTCCCAGTTCCCAGGTCTGGAACATAGCATGCACACAGGGGAGCACTCGCACGCTTGTTAGTTTGCGCGGATTGACCTTGCGTTTAACTGTGTTGTCGCGAGAGGCCATCCACCTCTGTGGCCCGAGCACACCAATCGAGCATCAGCATTGCTTACACAGCGCTAAATCTTTGTCACATATCCGCGAGGCTCCGCGATGCTAGCCTGCGAAACCTTGCCGTGCTGCAGCGGCTGCCGCTGCCGTCGGAGCCTTCATAGCCAACAAGGGCGACTCAGACCCCAGCGGCACCTCCAAGGTGACCAGGGCGCCCCCCCCTCGCAAGAACGCCGTCATCGTCTTCGGCTCCACCGGCAAGGCAGGTAAGCAGGTAGTCAAGGCGCTGCTGGCTGCGGGCCGCACCGTCATCGCCGCCACGCGCGCCGCCAAGCCCGACCCAGAGGCCTGGGCGGAGCTCGGCGTGCGGGAGGGTGCGCAGGAAAGCGGCGGCGGCATCCTCTTCATCGAGAGCGGCGTCGACATCACCGACGCCGCCACCCTCAAGAAGGACCTCTTCCGGGGTGTGACGCAGGCGGTCATCGCGTGCGGCCCGGTCTTCCGACAGGACGGCAAGGGCTTCGAGGAGGGCCTGGCGCCGGAGGACGTGGACGCGAAGGGCGTCAGCAACGTGGTGCAGGCCGCGGCGGCCGCGCTGCCGCGGCCGCAGTTCGTGAAGACGCCGATCCTGCAGGCCGCAGACCTCGGGGGCTGGGTGAACAAGGACGACGTCATCATGGGCGGCAAGTCGTCCTCCGCGATCAGCGTCGCCGAGGGCTCCGAAGGTGCCACGTCCTCGCAGCCACCTGTACAGCGGCCACGGCCTGCAGACCTGGTCCGCCAAGGCTCGCCGGCAGCCGGGGCAGGCGCGGCACGTGCATGCTGCTGTGTTGGCCGGCGTGTGGCACTGGGCAGACTTCAGCCCCACTGACCCACACTGGCCCCCTCGTGCGTGTTGAAAGCACGGCTCCGGACGCAACGCATGGCCGGCCTGCCCCGTGGGGCAGGGCTTCCTGGCTCTGGGGCCTGCGTTGCAGCAATTCACTGCAGTGTGGTGGTGCAGACAGCTCGATGCGCAGCCCCCGACGCCGGCACCAGATCATGCCTTGTATGTCGCTGCATGTGCTTCTAGATTCAACGCAGAGTAGCCAGGCCAGCGAGCGTGCCGCGAGTGTCTACATTCTCACTGGTATGCACAGGCCGGGCCTTGAGTGCTCACCACATGGCGCGCATGCCTGAACAGCTCCGCAACCTGTGTGTCGGGTGGCAGGGGCAGCGCGGGGCAGGGGCTGACGGCGCGGCGCGTGCGTGCAGTGGCAGAGTGGTCGGGGGAGCTGGTGGTGGAGGGCGGCGGCTTCTGCGGCGTGGCGGCGCCGGAGGACGCTCTGGACCTCGCGGCGTTCGACGGCATCGCGCTGCGCGTCCAGGGCGGGGGCGAGACGTTCAAGTTCAACATCAAGACCTCTGACCAGGCACGCTGCCCCACCTCTTGCTGCCGTGGCGCTGCCACACCCTCTCTGACCACCCCCACGCAGCCTTAGCTTCGAAGCTCCCCCGGCCTGCTGAGCCCGCTTGGCGGTGCGCGTGGCGCCGCTGTTGCGAGAGCGTGTCTCGCCTCGTTGCAGCAACCCAGCCGTGTGCGGCGCTGCAGCGACGCCGTCGGGCAAATGCTGTCCACGGACCTCAAGTGAGGCGGCCGGGTCACTGCCGTGGTCACTGTGCAGGCGAACGAGCCGGTGCAAGCGTACCAGGCGACGTTCGACACGGAGCCCGGCGACTGGGTCACAGTCAAGCTCCCATGGCACGAGTTCGTGCCGGTGAAGATGGCCTCGTGGAACCCGGATGCCGCGCCGCTCGACCCGGCCAAGATCCGGTCGCTCGGGCTCGTGTACAGCCGCTTTGACCTCAACGGCATCGCCAACCCCAACTACAAGCCCGGTACGGCCCTCCGCCCTGCCCCCTGCACCTGCCGGGGGGGAAGTGTCCGCCAGCACCCCCGCTGGTATGCCCGCGGCGCCGCCCTCCTGCTGCTGCTGCATGTCCGCCATGTATCGTCTGAAAGCAGCAGGGAGGCTCTGCCGGGGTAGAGTGGCTGCGGCGGTGCAGCCTCCTCCGCACGACGCGGGATCCAGAGTGGCTGCGGCGGTGCAGGCGCGTTCAGGCTGGCGATCGAGGGGGGCATGGCGGCGTACACCGCGGCACGGCCGGCCGTCGCGCTCGTGACGTCGGCCGCCGTGGAGCGCAATGCCGTGATCGGCGACGACGTGGCCGCCCGCAAGGCGGACATCCCCATCGTGCAGCTCAACCCCGCGGGCTCGCTCAACTGGAAGTACAAGGGCGAGGTGGCGCTGCGCGAGTCCGGAGTCTCGTGCGCCCCCCGCCACAGTGTGGCAGGCAGCCCTCCACGGCCTCCTGCTGCTGCTATGATGCATGCCTGCACGCAGGGGCCGCCATCGGGCGGCTCATCGAGATCACCGTCCAGGGTCCGCACGGCGCCATCGCACCTGCCTCTCCGTGCGCACATGGAGGTGATGCGCCGTCGGGTGTTCCTCAAAGCACGTCCCTTGGATGCGCGTTGCATCGGACGCGCCGCGGCAGGAGCGTAAGCTGATGTGGCAGCGGGGTGCAGAGGCGTGAAGGGTTGGCATGGTTTTGCTCGGTGCTGTGTGGGGTTATGCCGCCCGCCTCACTGGCGGGCTCCTTGAAACACGGAGGCGTGAACCTGTGGGTGGGGTGCAGGTACACGATCATCCGACCGACAGGGCTCATCCGCGAGGCCGACCCGGACGATGGCAAGGCGTACACGCTGGAGCTGAGCCAGGGCGACGTGATCGCGGGCCGTGTGTCGCGGGAGGAGGTGGCGGACGTCGTCGCCGCCGCACTGCAGGAGCCCGCGGCTGCAGGCGCCACCTTTGAGCTCCGCCGCACCGAGCGCTGGTCCGTCGGCGGCCCGGCATCGTTCACCGCCGCCGCCGCCAAGGTGGAGTTCTTGAAGCTTGTCAAAGGTGTGTGCTCCCAGGCTCGCTGGCTAGTCCGGCGGTGCCGTCGCCATCAGATCAGCACAAGGCTCTACTGCAGTCGACACCATCAATGGACCAACACCGCCTCGCCAGTGCCTTCAACACCGGCCAGGAGCTCGGTGGTCTGAGTGCGTTTCTTATTGGTGGGTCTGTGTGTGACGGTGCAGCGGGGGTGTGCAGACACGGACCGGCGCAGGGCAGGGCTGCGGCCGATGCCGGCCTGGGTGCCGCCGCCCGAGCCGGTGCCAGAGGAGCGCGTCAAGGAGATCCTGGCCGACCCGCGCGTGCAGGAGGAGCGTAACCGCGACCCACAGGTGCGTCAGCCTCCCCCCCCCCCCCCCCCCCCCCCCCGAGCACCGCCGCTCGCGACTGCTTGGCATGAGCCGTCTGAATGCTCGATGCGGGGCAGCATGCGTGGGCCCTGCGTGTGTGTGGCGACATGAGGGCAGGTCTGGCGCCAGCATCTGAATTCCATTGTTGTGCAGCCAGCTGAGGATTCAAAGGCTGAGACCCCAGACGCAGCGTCATCAGAAGCTGAAGCGCCCAAGGTGGAGCCGCCGAAAGCAGAGGCGCCCAAGATTGACGCAGAAAAGGCGACCTCCGGAGCCGCCAGCGTGGCCCTGCGCCAGGTGCGGCCTCATGCACACTACCCACCAGCTGAGCATGACGACTCGGGTGTGGAACCCTCCGACCGGCCACACAGGCGGTGCCAGAGGTGTAGAGCGATGCAGGCTCACCGCCATCTGCGCTGTGGATGGCACGGCCAACCGTTGAATGTGTTTGCGCTGACCACCGTGCCAGTGCTGCATGTTCACGCCGCTCAGCCCCCCCCCCCCCCCCCCCCCGTGCAGGCCGCCGTGAACCAGTGGATCCTGGACTACCGCAGCCGCAGCAGCGAGGCCGAAGCAGAGGCTGCGCCCGCGCCTGCGCCGCCGAGTGAGGAGGACATTGCAGCCAACCAGGCCGCGGTGAACGAGTGGGTAGCCTCGTGGCGCGCCAAGACCCCGGAGCCAGCAGCAGCTCCGCCGGCCGCCGGCCCGAGCGCTGCGGATGTTGAGCAGCAGCAGGCGGAGGTGCAGGCGTGGATTGATGCGTGGCGATCACGGCCAGCGCCCTCTAACGGCGCCGTAAGCAGCAACGGCGCTTCTCAGGCGGCGGAGGTTGAGGAATGGATTGCACAGTGGCGGGCCAAGAGTGGCGCCGCCAAGTAGGCAGGCACAAGCACCTCTTCGAAGGCGTTGCCTTAGAGGCCGCAGCCTTGCATTCATTCCCATGCCTACGCTGGGCATGGGCCCCAAGTAGTGGCTTATGGTGCTCTGATGGTGCTCTGTTGGTGCTCTGTTGGTGCTCTGTGCATGAGTGTGCTGTGGAACAGGGCACAAGTTCAGCATGACAATGATCGGGGACCGAAGCTTGCACATTTAAAAAAACGCGAACTGCTTTGCTTACAAATCACGCAACAGGGTGTACACAGTGCGTGCGACCCCGTCAGTGTACAATCAGTGGGCGGTCCTCCCAGCCCGGGATGGCATGCCGGTGGCGCTCGTACAGCTCTTGCACAGCTTCCGCAAGCCTCTCCGTGAAGACGTCGCATGCAGTCGCCAGTTGCTCGTCGTATCCCTCATCCTCGGGCTCGCATGTGAGTTGATCTGCACACAGGAGCTGGTGTGGGCGCAGCCTCAGCACACACGCAGGGCCGCGTGCCCTGCCAAGCACTCACCTGGCCACACCCACACACGCTAAACACGAGGGAGCCGCTCATAGCTGGCGTTCGCAAGGCAGCTCTGGGCCCGCTTGCTGGCAGCCGCTCTGGGGCTGAGCTGCGCCAGCAGGACGCGGCCTCGAGGGGCGAGTCAGCAGGTGAGCTACAATCAGTTCCAGCGCTGCGCCGGAGCATCACGGGGCTGCTGACACCCGTGCCAAGCTCCAGATCACGTCCAGCGCCCACCTCCTGAGCAAGGGGCTGATCAGAAAGTGATGCAGCGGCTGCAGGTGCATACCTGGCACGAGGCGCTTGCCAACACACATGCAAACGGGCGTCTGGACCGGCAGGGGCGTCCCCATCCAGCCCATCACGATGCCGATTGACGTGCGCAGACGCCTGGACACGGGCTTCAGCCACGCGGGGCCGAACCTGAGAGTCTGGCTGTTCCCCAGATGATAGCATGGGACCACTGGTGTGCCCGTCTCGATGGCGGTCTTGATGAGCCCCTTCCTGCACCGGCCGCCACGTCACACTTGCGCAGCAGAGATGGTTTCACACCTGAGCTGCCGATGCATGTCAGGGCAATGGGTTCGAGACTGGCTTGCCGCAGGGTACGGCACGGTTTGGCCTGGACGAGCGTCCGGCGCACGGCGCGCAGAGGGAGTGGCAGCGTAGAGGTGCAGCACAGGGCCGCACCTGCCCCGCAGGATGATCTCTTCGCTGTGCTCCTGCGAGAAGAACATCTCTGCGATGCCCCCGGGAGTGACAGCAACACTGCCTGCCTGCAAAGCACGCACGCGCACACTCAGTGCACCGAGCCTGCCTCCTCTCCAGAACGGAGGCCTGAGTGAGCAGGTGCGTAGGCTGATCAAAGCAGAGCCATGACTGGGGACACAGGAGTCCAGGGCGACCGCAGTGCAGCCCAGCTGCTGCCCCTTTCAGACGCATGGCCAGGCTGACCCTCCTCAAAATCGAGCGCACCTTCAGCAACTTCTTCAGATTACTCCTTGACGCAGGTTGACAGCCCATCCAGGTCATCAAATGCTTGAAGATCGGGACCCAGAAGACAGCAGATGCAGCAAGAGCATATACTTTCTGGTGTGGGAAATATATTGCGCAAGGGCCTGCTGCCATCAGAGGGCCCAGAGGAAAGGCGCCTACAACTGATAAGTCTTTCAATTCAATGTGACACGTGCTGCTCTGACGCACATGCGTGAACCCGTGGCAGTGGTCATGACTTGTGAAAATTTCACCAGATGTGGATGCTCTCGATTCGTTCTACATACAAGAATCCGTTCATTGGCGAATGCCATGCGTTGGGATGCCTTGGGCTTACCATGTGGGAATTCAGCAAAGATGACGGTGTCATGCTCCTCCACCTTCTCCTCCACAATCCAGCTGAAGTGGAAGTATTCTTGCCAGCAGTGTAGCACATAGCTACAGGTGATACGATCCCATAGCAGGTGTGCCGGCAGAGCGAGTGTTGACATCAGTGTGAGAAAGCATACCAGTGCGGTCAAGCTGAACCAACCTACACAACACGCAGTGCTAGAGAGGTGGTGATCGAGCCCTGCAAGCCTATACATACAAAGCGTAAGCAAATTGTTCAATTGTTGTCAGATCGTCTGACTCTGACTTTAAAGCTTCCAGCTGTGTCGGTGGCGCGCACTTGCTAAGAAGAGCAGTGCCATGGCGTAAGGCCAGAAAACGAAGGCGCTGAGGGTCACCACAGCGACAGCGAAATTGAGACTCGTTTGCTGCGTCCCAATGGGAAGGATGGAGCCTCGAATGATGCCATCCTGGCCAGGCGTGTTTTTAAGGTTCAACGCTTCCATTCGTCCAGCGGAACCCGCTTGTCGCGCAAGCCGCTCTATCGGCAGCATAATTGCATCCACTGCACCTCCGACCGAATTTTGCTGTACAGGTGGTGAAGCTATGTACTGCTGACTCCTGGACGTCACCAAACACAAACGATATAGACCACGCACCGATGCTGATCGAGTACAGGGGCTGCGCTACGCTGGGCAATAGAGAGCGCAAGACTCTATCCATGAGTAGGTTTAAGGTAACAGCATAGACCACATATGACAGATGCAGTGCATCTCCGTACGGCTCTGGCGGCAGCAAGTAAATGCATGTTCGCGCGTGGAATGGGCCACACGCAGTACTGGCAGCAACGTCACATGGCGCAAACAGTTTTGTTCACGTCACTTACAATGAACAACATTTTATAGTTTGTGTGCAAACATCATCTTGTTCCAAATCGTGCGAGTGGACAGCGAATGCAACAATTTCACAATGCTTGTTCAAACGTGCGAGCCATCACGGACAATGCCGTTATGCTGCAGCAAGACACAGCGCATGCCCAAATGCGTGCATATGCAGGCAAATTTTATCAGAAGTTGGCTGATCCGAGTTGTCATGTGGATTTGGCGTTGTGAAAGCCGCGATCAGAATTGCCTTTGAACTTTGGAACAACAAGCTCGTTTGCAAGTCCAGAAAACGCCGCAGCAGCGTAAAGGTAGAAAGGAAATTGGAATGTGTGACATCTGCGCGGTGATCGCTCATGACCGCCCTGTCAAAGCTTCATGCAGGCGGGGGTATGCGAGCGGTTCCAGCCACGGCACCTGTGCGAGACAATTTGGAGCTCGCACGAGCTTAAGGTATCTGAGATGAAGAACGGGTATGGCGTGCAAAGTTCTTAGCTTTTGCACGCTTTTGCCGAGCGTCAGCGGGCCCACGGGCTGCTCTCAGAGGCGAATACCGGGTAAAACAAATAATGGTATACGAGAACAACTAGTATAGCTGCTGGTTCATTTGGTGCCTGCGCCTCGACCTCAAGCATGGCCCAGTTCTGCTTGAAAAAATTCGAAGCATGCAGCATTCGAAGCTTTGCATGGCTCGGGGCCGCATGGCGCAATGCGAACAATCTACACAAGCAGCATCGACCGCGTTGAGTAGAAAATCATCTCAGCTTCACCTGTTTGTCGTAATGGGCCATGCCTCCGCGCTCGTGGTACGATCCCGTATTTAGGAACCAGCAGTTTGATTTTCTCCCGCTCGTTTGAGGTAGCGCAGAAGATTTTCGCCACTATATACCCCTCGATTCGCTGTCCGCATCGTGGTACATTGTTTCTGGCACAGGCGATTCGGGCTCGTTCAACTGGCTGATCGTGCAGAATTGTTGTATGCTGATGCAGCTGGTCAGATGAGACAAAGCCGCAAAAGCTACGGTGATAATCAGCATGGAGACTCAGGGCCGTCCTCTGGCAGGCGCTCTGCTCGAAACGGCCAAAGCGAGGCTGCGTGGCCGATCAGGAGCGGGTCTGGTATGGACGGCACAGAGGTGAGACTAAACTTGACATATTTTCAAATTGCGATGGCTCCTTGGCATTGAGTTTCAAATATCACCATCGTGGATGCTGCGGTCATTTGCGAAGTGGTGCTGAACCCGCGGTGGTGTCTCGTATGCGTTTCGTGACTTTGCACGTATTGTCACATTATTCCAGTGATACTTTATCGTTGATATTTGGTCTGATTGGCGGTGTGATTTATACGCTGTGATCTGAATGCTGGTATTGAATACGCAGTTGGCTATGAGCTGTTTAAATTGAAGCATGCCGTACGACTTCGCTCACCGGTATCCCGGCCGAACCAGCATCACCTATTCACAGGCCTATCCAGTATAGCTGGAATTGACATGAGCGCGTGTTCTATCTAACACCGCCATGGCCCTCGCAGCGATGGTATGACGTGATTTGAAACAGAACGCCCCGAGCAGTCTCAGATGTATGGACTGTAATTGTGTGGCGTGCTGTAGCGTTGCTCGCCATCACGCCGTTTTAAACCAGCAAGCTATTCGAACGTAAGCTGTTCACGTCCTGCCCACACTGCGCGATTTTGCAATATCTATGCACACAAATCGGTCAACTTACGGGTGACTGGCCGAATGATGGATTTATTTTTCAACGAGCAGTTGTTGCCTTGCTGCAGGAACAGCTGCGAGGCGTTGGCGAGGAGGAGCTAAAGGCACAACTGGGATGCAAGTGCCGAAATTCGCGGTGCCTTAAGCTATATTGCGTGTGTTTCGCAGCGAGTACGGGCCTTCCGTGCAGTTTTCCTCGCTGCGACTTGCAGCGCAAATATTTGCGTACCCTCCTGACCCATCGACAGAGCCGTGCATATTCCAAGTGAAGTCGTCTTCAGACCTCTGGGAGCAGAGAGTACACACGTCTTCGGCTGCCTCGAATGCGAGTTGTGTGCAGGAAAATTCTGCGACGGATGTGCTTGTGTCGACTGCGGCAACACGGAGGAAAATGTGAACGAAGTGCACAAGAGACGACACAAGGTGAACGTCAAGAATCCACACGCTTTCCAGGACAAGAAGGTGTGACTCATCGCCAGACGTGGCGGTACAACACAGTACCTGGAAGAGAATTTGTCTCATCGTGCTTCTCTGCAGAATCCGATTGTTGCCAAGGGGTGCAACTGCCTGAAGTCCCGATGCCTGAAGGGCTACTGTGAATGCTTCGCGGCTGGACGTGGGTGCATGCCTATCTGCTGCTGCAAGGACTGCGAGAATGTGTACGGTGAGAGACCAGGCATCGACGAGGCGATGCTCAGCCGGGGAAAGGCAGGCTTCCTGACCCGCCCCATGCGCACCCACACAGCATTCAGTGAGGAGCACATGCACGACGATGCGCCCACGGCACGCCATGGCCGCCTCTCCAAGTTCGACCACCCCAGTCAGCTAGGCAGCGGCTCGGAGGACGACTCTGGCGAGCCTGGCAGTGAAGACTCCTCGGAGCGGCCGCACCCCAGCCTGCTCAACCTGGTCAAGGCCGCAGAGGAGATCGAGCGCATGAAGGCCGGTGAGCCGGCTCCAGGCAGCCCATCACCCCGCGACACGCGCGCGGCACCTCAGCCACAGCACAGCCAGCATGGTGCCGAGGCGGCCGCAGAACGAGACAGCAGCCCCTCAGCCGATGCGGCCGTGCCGACAGCGAAGCAGGGCGCAGCAGGGTCGCAGGCCTCCCGGGGCAGCACGCCCGCGGGGCGCCTCACGGCCGCGGCGGAACTGCGAGCTGCAGCAATGGCCTCGCAAGCACAGACGCCCAGCCCCCAGGCAGCCACCCTTGGCGCGGCAGACAGGGAGGCAGGCGCGGGCCCTGATGAGGCTGCGCACGCAGAGGAGCACGCGGTGCAGGACATGCACCGCCTCCTGCTGCAGCAGCTCAAGACCACGAAGCTGGCGCTGCCGAGCGGCCTGAACTTCACGGCCCTGGACCGCATCCTGGAAGAGCGCGGCCCGGGTTCGCTCGGCTGGCCCGATCTGCACCGCGACACCACAGCGCCGCCGAGGAGCCCGCCTGTGCCCCCTGGTGCGGCCCCCCTCTGCGGCCCCCCCTGCATCTGCCGCCCCTGCACAGCGGCCGCACGCCTGAGCAGTGTCTGTGAGTGTGCAGGTCCGAGCAAGCCAGCGAAGCGGGAGAAGCCTGTGGCTGTACTGGCATCAAAGGCTGTGCCTCTGGAGGCGGCGCGGCCGCAGGCGCCGCAGCCTGTGCGCATCACCGTGTGCCGCGATGGCGGCGTGTCTGCTGCGGTGCCGCTGACCGTGTCTCCGGAGGTCAGGGGCCCGCCTCCTGCAGCACTCAGCCACAGGCGCGCAGCTCCGCCACGCAACCACGAGGTGCACGCCACCGGGGCGGTGTCCGGAGCAAGCAACTGCAGCAGGGGCGGCATGGAACGCGGCTCTCGCAGGAGGCAGAAAGGTGACACGGCGGAGGCTGACGACAACGCAGGGGGGGGGAGGGCTGGTGGCGGCGCTGCTGGTGCTGCAGCCGCCCACGAGGCGCCAAGCGGCGCAGAGGACTGCCCGCTAGCGGGGCGAGAATGGGGGTTCAGTGCTAGGGGCGCGGGTGTGTGTCGGGGCGACGCGCATGGCGCAACGCCCATGGCGGCGCCGCCACTTGCTGGCGCAACGAACGGCGCCTTGGTGGAGGGAGAGGTGCGCACGCTGCAGCCCTGCACAGGCTGTAGAATCTGCGACTGCACCATCAGGCCCTGGCAGGTCTTGTGGTGTTCCGTGGCCGCCGACGGCATTGCCAGAGAGGCTGTGGGTGCATGCAGGCGGCGGCTGCGGTGGGGGGGAGGGTGCTGGCCTGGCTCGTGTCGTCCTCGCCGCACATCCCCGCGTCCGGCGCCGCATATGCCTCGGTGCCCGTCCAGATCGCGGCCGACCCTGCAGCGGCAGGCAACGACCAGACGACGCTGCTCATCCCCTCACAGGCGCTCCCACCAGGTGCGTGCACGCGCCATCGTGTGTGCATTGCAAGGACAAGCACACCCAAGCCACCAATCACAACGGAAGCCGACCCACGCCGAATCTGGCCATGGCCGCCCAGCACAGGAAGGGGGCCCCACAGCCACGCCAGCCGCGCATCTGCATATGCACCCGCACTCACCCACACGCCTACACCGCTCAACTTACACGCCACGACCACACGTAGCCACGCCATCGTGTGCACACCGCCCGCCACAGCCTCAGGCGTGCATGTGTCCTGGGCCTGCTGCGCTCACTCGTGGGCGCTGCTGCCGCTGTCACGAATCTCGGTTGTGCAGAGGTGACGGACACGTGTGGAGTCCAGCTCCGGTTCCACAGGGTCGAGATGCGGCAGGCCGACCTCCACGCCATCTGCTGCCCCGGCCACCCCCGCACGGCGCACTCGCCACCGGCGCCTGCGCCACGCAGCAGGCGCTCGCAGCCGCAAGCGGTGCGCACGCGCTCTCTCTCCTCTGCGCCATGCCTGCCCTCCCTCCGCTACAAGTGGCGCCTGTCGACTGGAGTCGGCCTGTGTGAGGCCAGCGTGCGGCTCCTCTCATGTCACACACGGCAGGCCCATGTGCAGGAGGTGCCCGAGCCCAGCGGCGGCGGATCAGCGGAGGTGGAGGCATCAGGGGACAGCGGGTGCGGGGACGGCGGCGGTGCAGATGCTGGGGCGGGTGCGCGCGCGGCCGGCGCCGACGCAGACAGCGCCGGGGCCCCGGAGGCATGCGGGGCTGCCTCCGCGGGGGTGTCAGATAAGCCGCGCTTCCGCAGTGCGCGCCTACGGCAGCGTGCGGAGAAGGAGGGCCCCCGGCTGACTCAGGCGCGCCCCCGCACACCCCCTCTCGTGAGCCCCCTGCTGTGCTAGCGTGCCAGGCTGCCCGGTGCAGGCACTCTCGGGCACCGAGCACCGGGGCCTGCTTGCGTGGGATGCCCCAGACTGCTGGAGCACGTTCGCCTGACGAAGTCCGCTGCTGCTTGCTCCTGGAGGGCTGGGCTCGCATGGGGCATGGCGCACGAGGGCGCTGTCTGCCTCCTGCCTCTGCAGCGGTTTGTGGCCGTCGCGGCGGTGGCCGGTCTCCTCCGCCGTGGAGTGGCGAGGGCTGAGTGCATGCAGGTGGCTTTCGATGACGTGCTGCAAGCGGGGAAGCGGAGGCGGGGGGTCGCAGAGGCCGGTGGCGCTGAGGCGGCCGGCCCCGAGGCCGCTGCCTCTGAGCACTCGGACTTCATGAGCGGCCTGCTGGGTAGGCGCGTCTGCGTGCCGAAGCGGGCCCGCTCCGCGATCACCGCATCGCAGCGGACGGGCCAGGCCGGCGCGGCAGACTCTGGGGGGCACGGCGCACCGTCCACAGGGGCACACAGGTCGCAGCGCCGTGAGGAGCGCCGGGGGCGGGGGGCTGGCCACGTGGCGGCGGCGCCATCAGAGCCGGTGTCAGCGCCTCGGCCGAAGCAGCCGTCCCCTCGGGGCGGGGCGCGGCCGTCGGCGTCTCCGCGTGGGGACCCTGGGGGCCACAGGAACTCGCTGTTCATGGCCAGCGAGAATAACGAGGAGGAGGAGTATGCTGTGATGGGTCTGCTTCGATTATGTGAAGCATCGTAGAGCGGCTGTGGCGCCTGCATGCGTCCCTGGCTGATTCACATTCTTTCCACTCCCGCGTGTGATTGCGACTTCAGGCACAATCCCGTGTAATACGTGATAATACGTTATGCCGCGTGTTGCATGGTGTGGGTATGTCGCAGGGAGTACTGCCGCCGCCTTCGTTGGAGGCGTCGACGATCGAAGGCAGCACTCCTCGGAGCACGCGCTCGGCCGGACAACGGCCTCTCCCCGCCCAGCGACCGAATCCAGGATCTCGTGCTGCCGTGGCTCCGCCGCGTCGCTGGCGCTGCGCTTCGTGAGCCTCCGCGGCTGTCTTGACTGATCGTGGCTGAGCGTTCTCGTAGACATGTGTGCGGGGCACGCGTTCGTGCCATTTCAGGCCCCGGCGCAAGGTTCCCAGCGCGGTAGAGCCTGGTAATGCTTGTTTTGTCAGGATGTCGCATCTGCGAGCTTCTTGCGCGACTGGCGGGCTTGATGTTCTTGTCTCGAATATAAAACAACTGCAGCTGCGTGCGTCGGTGCAGCGGCCGGCATGCATGGGGACGTGCCGTTACCGCTCTGGAGCGTATCCGTGGACGGCCTTCGCGTCATTCTGCTGCAGCAGCTGACGCTGCAATTGATCTTGATTGTGGGCGAGGTGATCCAAGATTGGTCTAGCGGTATCACGTCAAGCTTGGCCGTGTAGCCTTCCATGCCGGATGCCGTGTGTCTGAGGAGCGCTGCACGTCCGCACACCTGCACCGGCTCGCAACAAATGAGTGTATGGCATGCGGGTCACTACATCATATCTTTCGATGCGTCGACTTCATAAGCTGCTCGCTTCGCCGACTGTGACTGTGGCGTTGCAACAGTCTACATTCGTCCCGGCACATCTTTCTGCCCACGCCAACGAATTTCGACAGAGATGCTTCTCTGTGCAATCTGCAGCCGGTGACACAACCATCCGACGCCCCAGCGACGCTAGGTGGTGGGGCGGAGATTCTGGCGACCTGGTCACCTTGACAGCGCTTGTTCAGCATGCCAACCGCGAGACTCACCTCAAACGCAAGAATCAGGCATCACCTGGTCCAAGCGATAAGGTGAGCTCCCAGTCGTCCACCCCAAGCGCTCCCTGCCCTGGATGATCGGGCTGCCAGTCACACTGCTACAGGTTAGCTTGCATGCATGATCCACGCCTGAGAAACTTGTGCCATACAGGTGACTGCACATCACGGCAGAGGCGCAAGAATGCTGGAGACTCCTTTCCACGGCCTGCGCGAGCCTCGGTCGTGCCTGAGGGTGATGTCGGAGTCAGCGAGCACCGCTGGCCTGATGCAGCGGGTGGTCGGGCTGCACAGCCTGCAGAAGGCGATACACCACTCCAGCCCACGATACAAAGCCACCCCGGACGACCTCAGCACCGTCATGCTGTGGCTGATGCCGCTTACGCTCCCGGGAGCTCAGCCGAGCACATCCCCAGGGCAGCCTGCCCGCCTGCGCCTTCACGAGCTGCGCTGGCGGGGCGCCTCCATGCTGCTGTACTCCTTCGCCAACCTCACCACCGCCAAGTGCGGCTGGCAGAACCTCGGCAGCAAGCCTGGCATGCAGACGCTGCAGGAGAGCGCCGTCGCTCACACTGCCTCCCTCGTGCACCAGCTCGACCCACAGGTGCACTCCCCCCGCCTCCCGCACCCCTCTGCCAGCCATGATGGCTGACTGCAGTCGTCTGTATGAATTCATCTCAGGGCTCTGCGGTAGCAACAAGTCACACTCGGTCTCCCCACAGCACTGCCGGAGCAGGGTGAAGAGGCCCCACACGCGGAGGTCGGTGCTGAGGACAGGGAGTGGTGCAGGGGGTGGCCAACACGCTGTACGCAGTCGCGAAGCTCGGGAGCACGGACGGGCGACTGATCACGGGCCTCACGCTCGCCGTCGACCGGCTCGCGCCGCACATGGACGCGCAGCACCTGTCCAACACCCTGTGGGCGCTTGCGGCGCTGGACGTCGCGCTCCCGGACACCCTCGCCGCCGTGCTCGCGCAGCTCAGCGAGCGGCAGAGCAACGCGATGGACATCTCGGCCGCCATCTGGGCGCTCGCCCGCCTGCACTGCGCCCCCACTGCCGACCTCCAGGCACGCGTCGCTGTCGCTGTCCATGTGCCGACGATGCCACGTGTTCTGTGCTACTCCGCTGCTGCTGTGTCACCGCACGGGTCTTGCACCATGTGCGGCTGCCGCTGTACTGAGTAGCAGCCGGTCACAGCCAAGCAAGCAAGGTGCCAGCCTTATCATGACGTGCATGTGACAAGCGCCGGGCACCGGGACCGAGTGCCAATGGCAGCTGACAGCACCGATTGCTTGTGGGGCTGCCCATGTGCACAGGGAAGGGTTTGCAGGCTGTGTCGCAGCCGCTTCGGGTGCTCTTGCTGCGGGCTTCTGTGCGCGCACACCAACGGCGGAGCCAGGACCGTTGCCGCGATTGCCCGCAACAGGGCAGCCGCCCGAGGCCACTCCCTGCCCCGTCTCGGCAGCATCACTGAGTCAGTGTGTTTGAGCTGTCAGACAGGAACGCATCCCGTCATTCGGCATTGCTAGATGTGTTGGGGCCTGATGACCCGGCACCGCTGTGACCAGAGGCGTGGCATCTGCGCGTGCGGTATGTGCCTGCAGGTGGTCTGGTGCGTGGTATATGCGCTCTGCACGGTGACGCAGCGTGGCGTGCAGGAGCCCCTGGCACGTATCGTGATGCGCATGCTGCGGCCGCTGCCCGCGATCTCGGACCCCGCCGTGGCTCGCGGCCACATCTCCACATTCTCACCGCGGCAGCTCGCGACCACCGTATGGGGCCTCTCCACCCTGCAGCTGCACTCAGGGCCACTGTACGACACCGCGGCACCGTTACTCATGCAGCACATGCGCAGCGCGTCCGACAAGGCCCTGTCTATGGCGGCGGCGGCGTACGCGCGCGCGGCCGTGCAGGAGCGCAGCCGCCTTGCGCTGCAGCTGCTGTGCTCCGTGCTGGCCGCACTGCGCGCCCGCATCGCGCAGGGCTCATGCATTCCGGACGTCATTGCGGACACCGTGTGGCACGCCTGGCGCGGCTGCGGGGCGCACCAGCACCTGCAGGTCGCCTCGGGGGCCGGCCGCAGTAGATCGATTGCTGGAGACGGCAGCACGCCCAGCATGGCTAGCACGCCCAGCACGGGCGGGTCGCACACGGAGGACGCGGAGGCAGGGGCGGTGGGGCAGTTTGACCGGCTGGCCGCAGCAGGGGGGGCGGACGTCGCAGCTGGCGGGGAGGCGCAGACGGCGCGTGTGACCAGCGCAGACCTCCCTGCGGTGCGACAGGCGCTCGCGGCGGCGGTCTCGGGACTGGGGGAGTGCCGTGATCAGGTACGCCGACCCGCCACTTCCTCCTGGCGGCAGCCAGAACACCCGACCAGCAGGGGGGTATGGCAGAAGTATGTTTGTGTATGCATGCATGCCACGCATGCATGAGCCCCTGCAGAAGCCACTGTGACCGAAGTTCTGTTTGCAAGGCCTCTTCGGCAGGCGGACAGCCGTGTTCAACTGTGTGATGGCTTGCGGCGGAGAAGCTCGCAGCGGCATGGGCACGCCGCGCTGCACCTCCGGCGACGCGCATTGGAGCAGGCCTTGGCATGCCTCAGGCAGCCCATGGTGGCCGGGGGGCTGATGCGGGGACGCATGCAGGTTGCGGAGCGCTTGATCGGGTGCATGGGGAAGCCGCAGCTCGTGCGGCTCGCGGTCGTGGCCTTCACCGTCCCCGGCACGTCAGCGGCTGCAGTGGAGCGCGTCTCCGCCGCCGTGCAGCGCGCCGCACCGGACATGGCCACCGCAGACGCGCTGCACCTCAGCGACGCCGTTGCCACGAGCGCGCACCGCGACGGCCCCACGGTGATGGCCCTCGCGGCGCGCCTCATGGCGTGCCGAGGCGGCGCGGCGGCCACCAAGGCGGACGCAGCACTGCGCCGCTTCCAGCGCGGGGGGTTCCTGTTGCCGCTGGAGGTGCAGGCCCGCCTCGGCGGCGAAGGGGCCAGAGGGCGCTACCAGCTTCATGACGTCATGTCGGACGTGGACCGACTGCGGCTGGGGACGCCTGAGGCCACCCCATCGGCAGCCGGGCGATGAGGCGGGCAGAGGCCGCGCCCGCCTGCCGAGCGGAACCCTCTCGTTGCATATGCACTCTGTTTCAGTCCCGCACACATGAATAGATGCCAGTAGATCACAATGACGTGCGATGTTACAACGGTGTGCTGCCACATCGACTCGGCGGCGCCGATTATTAGGAGGCCCTGCTAAGGCCGTGTAACTGCCGACCAGCTCCCGCTGTGCACCTGCCCGGCACATGCCTACTTGCCGTCGCCCCCGAACACGGCGTCGCCCTGCGCAAACACCCAGAACATGACCGCCCCAGTGGCGTACAGGGCGGCAGACAGGTAGAACAGCGCGTTGAAGGAGGCCGTCGCCTCGAGCAGTACCCCCGCCGCCGACACGCCGACGATGCCGGCAAATGACCCAAACGTGTTGCACAGGCCGAATAGCTGCCCGGCATTTTCCGGCGCAACGTCCGACATGTTGGCGACGAAGCCCGCCTGGCCGAGGGACTGCACGCCGAGCGCGACGGTGAACAGCGCCATCGCGGTGCCGGCGGTGACGTGCGGCACGGTGAGCAGCAGCAGCGCGAGCGCCGGGCCTGCGAACGCCGTGACCTGGATCACCTTGCGCACCTTCACCACCTGCACACCCCACGTAATGTTGGCTCCACATGTTCTCTCAACGGAAGCATCACCCAGCCCAGTCATATTCAGACATGTGGGAGACCGCAGCAGTCATGGAAAGCCTTTCAACAGTGAAGCACGCAGGGCAGATGTTCCACCGTCACACAACGAAGGCGGATGTATGCGCTGCTCTATCCTGCAGTGGTTGGGCCAGGCGCCAGGGGCTGGAACGGTGCAGACACATGAGGAGGAGCGCGGGGGGGGGGGCGCACCGGCCAGCGGGCGACCAGCGCATCTGCAAGCACGCCTGCCGCCGACGACCCGACCGCCATTGCAATCCACGGCACAAACGCCATGAAGCTCGACCTCTGCAGGTCGAGGCCGTACATGCTCGAGAAGAAGCTCGGGATCCACGACAGGTAGATGAAGTACCCCCAGTGGTTTACAAAATTAGCCACCGCGATCGCCAGCACCGCCGGGTGCCGCAGAAATGCGCCCACTGACGCCTTCTGCCTCCCGCCACCGCTGGCCGCCGCGGCCGAGGCGCTACTCGCCGCGGGGGGCGCCGCGGGGGTGGTGCGGGGCATCGCGAGCTGCCAGAGGGCCAACAGGGGCGCGCCGAGGAAGCCGAAGGAGAGGAAGAGGGCGGACCAGCCGTGCGCGGCGATGATGGCGGGCGACACCGCGAGGCCGACGAGATTGCCACAGTGGAAGCCGGTGAAGACGGTGCCGAGCGCGCGCGCCTTGAGCGCCGGCGCGACCTTGGTGGCCACAAGGGCGCTCATCGACGGCAGCACGACCCCCTCCCCGATGCCCACTGCACAGCAGGCAGGCGGTGCCGCAGGGCCGCGCAGGCGGAGGTGTGGCCGGCGGCACATTCATGCACATGTTCAAAGCCACATCCACAGTACCGTTTGCAACTCTGGCAGCCGCGACTGATGACAACAGAGGCGGGAGCATTGTACGAGTGCTGCACGGCAGAGCACCGGACCAGCACCGCTTGGGTGGGTGATGGCCTCGGACGGTCGCGGGCGTGAGGGTAGCAAGGAGGGGATCGAACCTAGGAAGCGGGATGCGATCACGAGCGTGAGAATGCTGCTGGCCGGCACGACGTTTGCAAGGAGGGGCGGGAGGACCGAGGCGATGGAGAAGAATGCGATCGCGCCCGCGATGACCCGCTTGCCACCGTACCTGTCCGCCAGGCGCCCTCCGAGCAGCTGAGTTGCCATGTACCCCCAGAGGAACGCTGCGCCCACAAGGCCCTGCACGCGGCTGTGGCTCTCGGCTCATGGGCGATTGATGGGGCTCGTGGGGGCGGATTTTGAGGGTCAAGCTCTCACCTGGACTGATGGAGACCATCCAAACATTTTTGCCATTGGCATGACGGCGACGCTCATGCAGATGCGGTCCATGTTGCACACGAGCATGACCAGCCCCGTGGGGATGACGACCCGCCAGAAGTACGGGCCATCGGTGGTGCAGGGGACCTCTGCAGCCTGGCTCTGGCATGGTGGCAGTAAGTGCTTGTGCGCTGGATAAGCTTGGTTTGCTGTGATGCAGCCTCTGTGTGGCTGTGCTGGAAGTTGGGGCCTGCCCCGGTGGCCTGTCTTGTGGCAGTAGCTACCATGTGTGCGGCCTGTTGGTGACAACACCACCATTTCTGCACAGACTTGGATCAGTGGGAACCCTGCCTGTTGGCATGCAAATGAGCATGACAGCTGCAGTTCCCCCGCTGCTGTGTATGTTCAGCTCGGATTGTGCGGTCCCCAGCATCAGCAACCTGTCTGCGTCACATACATGGGCATTCAGCACCGTGCGGAAGCATCACTGCCATACAGCATCAACAGCACGAGAGCTGCGATTAGCAAACACTTCAGAGATCACCTTCCACTTGAGTGCTTTCGCCGCATGCAGTTTCCAAAGCAGACTGACACTTTCAATGCTAGACGAGCGGTCGTCCCGGGAATCGTGCTGCAGAAGGCAGCATCACACACGCGATTTAAGACATGCCACACAATTTTGGTATGTGGACAATTAACGTGGACTGCGCCGGCAGCGACATCGGTCGCAATCTCGAAGCCCCTTTGGCCATGAATACAAGTTGTGTGGAGGTGAGAGACGACACAAAACGGAGTCACCTGCCCTCGCGTACAATCTTGAGAAGGCTCACGCACATGGATTGCAAGCATCCACTCACTTATTTTCCTCCCCTGCATGACCGTCGTGCTGCGTGTGGTGATTCAGTGAGTGCACATTGCAGTAAGGCCATTCAGTGGGGCCCGTTGTAACAAATCAAAATCATCACACCATTTTCTGGCAGCAATTCCTGCTACGTTTTTTAGTCTCTAAATTGGCGATGCAAGTCCTTGGACCCTCTGATGCGCTGAACCACTCAATCATCGGGTTCGTACACATGCACCCTCACTTTATAGCATTCTTCATTCCGGTTGTCTTCATCATTGATGAATATGAGCACGTCCTTCATTCCAGGAGACTCATTAGTGCTGTTGACTTGAATCCCTATGTTGCGCTGGTCTTCTGCCGGCACCTCCAGCTCCCTGTGCGAGAACTTGATCAACCTGGGGTTGCTGGTTCCGAGAATGAACCTCTTGCGCTGGTGGTACATGTTCCGGTACCCCACCTGAATCACACGGCCAATCAACACAAGCGGCAGCCAGTCGGTCCACGCAGGACCACACTAGCTCATGCCTCCAGATGCTGCATCGTTCGTACACCAGCCACACACCTGAATTGCTGGGAGTGACAGCGGAGTGCCCAGATGCTGACCGTATACTGCCAAATCTGGGCATCAGGTGGCACACCTTCTTGTTGACGACCGTGCCCACTGGTAGGTCCACTTCAAAGGTCCTCGAGACATGGGGAGCCCGAGCGTGCGTGCTGATCAGCAGAGCATCCACCAACGCCCCGTTGTCCGGGTCAACCACAGTGACCACCATGTTCAGAGCCCCGGTCGCCAGTGGGTGGAAGAGCAGTTTCACTTCCACCTGCATCGCTGCAGGCAGCCGCAGCCGCTGCGGCTCAAGCTGCAGCTCATCCGGGTGGCTGCAGAACAGGCAGACGTTCCGAGATGTGCCAGGCAGGCCCCGCAGCAGTATCGAGGTGCTGTTGCTCTGACCGAGGACCGCCGTCATCTCGTGCGTGTTCAGCCAGTGCACATGCACCTGCATGCAGTTCAGGCCCTCCCAACGTTGCGTTTTCGCATTGCGAGATCCCCCAGATGTGCATCCCACCATACCAGCAGGAACCGCGCTCAGTTCAGGGCCGTGCATTGGAGCAGGGTGAGCGGGCCAGACCTGCCAGAACTCCAGCGGCTTGATCCGGGCGGCAGTGGCGTACAGCGTGATGCTGAACGTCTCGGACTGCGCAGACCGGGCGTGCGACTTCGCCTTTATCGTGAGCCGGTCCCTTGCACCGTGCCCCGGGCTAGACGCTTTCGTCGTGAGTATCACGTGCGCATGCGACCCCACGGCGACCAGCTGCCGCAGGTCCACCCCTGCCGCGTACAACGTGTGCTCACGCCCCGGCAGCGCATCTAGTTTGACCGTCTCCCGCAGGAAGTCGTGGCGGGGCGCGTAGAAGCGGAACGTCCGGTCCACGACCGGCCGCCGCATGACAACGTGCACGCAGTGCGCAAGCACCTGCACGCGTCTCACGGAGTGTCTGAGATCACGCTCGTCCTGGCCGCTGCTTGCATGTGGAGCGAGCACATTGCGGAGTCTGCGGGCGGGGGGATGAGTGGGAGGGGCACCTCGTCCCCAGTCGCGCGCTGCACGAGCTTGATGGTGACCGTGCGGAGGTCGTCTGGCGGCGCATGGTGCGTCGCCTCCACCGCCGCAGCGGAGGTGCCCTCGGGTGCAGGCGCCGGGAGCGCCTCGGCTGAGGGCCCCTTGAACACCTGCAGTAGGAAGGGCACGCACAGCACCTCCTGCGGCCGCAGGTGCAGCAGGTCGCCGGCAAGGGCCTCCTGCTCCGCGAAGTGGAAGTCTGCATCGGGCGCGTGCCCGATGGTGGAACACAGGGACAGCAGTTCTGCCTGGGAGTTGATCGGCCGGACGGCGTCTGGCGAGTCGATCTGCATGCAGCACCGCCTGACACACACACACACACACACACACACACACACACACACACACACACACACACACACACACACACACACACACACACACACACACACACACACACACACACACACACACACACACACACACACACACACACACACACACACACACACACACACACACACACACACACACACACACACACACACACACACACACACACACACACACACACACACACACACACACACACACACACAGCTGCTGTGCATGGCGAATGTTCTGATATGCATCCATGCTCAGGCGCGGCACATGGAAGGGGCGCCGGTGGCAGGTGCGAGTCGGTGGAGGATGTGGCGAGCGGCCGCACCACGACCCTGAACGTCTGGGCCTCCCCACTGGGGTTGAAGAACTGAATAAAGTCGAGCACGCTGGCGCAGCCGTAGTCCGCCATCAGCTTGTGGTGCTGTATCCTGCTAGAACGCAGCTCCTGTGTGACGCGGTCCCGCTTGTGCCTTTCGCGTGCTGCCGTGGCATCCGCGACAAGGCGCTCCTGGACGTCTACGTCTTGTACCTACACCACTGCTCCACGTGAATGTCTCGCACACCATTACATGCATTGAGGCATCGCGCAGGCTGGGGGCGTGCCTTTTGGTGCGAGGCCGCCCCGGGTGGCCCCGCGCGCTGCTTCACCAGAGCCTCCTGCTGTACCTTGCGGCCACCTACCTCCCGCAGCACCTGCCGCAGCTGCTGCAGGTCACGGCCTCCGCTGCGGCCGAGCGGCACTGGCGCAGCTGTGCCCCCCACAACGGCCACAGCCGTTGGGGGCATGCTGTCCGCCTGTGCCGTCGTGTTCTCATCCCGTGCTCCATGCCATGACGGAATCAGCTCCGTCACGAGGTTAGCGTCCGTTTCAAACAGCGCGACAGACCGCACACTGCGGCCCTTGACGCCGTGTGTGTGGCGCCTGCGTGCAGGCAGCGACACCTCTGCGGCTGTTTGCTTGCTGCCGATGTTGATGAGGCGCACCTGCAGCCACGTCACACTCACATGAGGGTGCTTGAACTCACCACCGTCATCGCAGCAGAATGCCCGCGCCGGCTGCACAGAATCCAGCGCTCGAAGGACTTCAGGGGCGCACCTGCAGGACCCCGCGGGAGGCTGGTGGTGGGCCACTGGGGTGCTCAGGCAGGAGTGCAGCAACGCGCTGGGCCAGGCCAGCCTGCTGCACGGTGAGGCTCTCAAACGGGTCCACCAGCGCCACCTTGAGCACACACTCGGTGTGCTCGCGCCCCTGGCGCAGCAGGCCCTGCAGCGGGACGCAGGCCGTGCCTACATGGAGGCTGCTCTCCGCATCAAACAGGTCGACGGACAGGCACCGCTGCGCCAGGTGCTGGATGAAGCTGGCGTGCCGGGCTCGCAAGCACGCTGCGGGGTCCTCCGGAGCACTCCTGCCCTCGACTTGCTCCAGCAGCACAGAGTCGTGCAGGCCGTCCACGATGTACTTCAGCATGTGCTGCCGACCTGACAGCGGCTTCAGCAGGCATGTTGCGTTGTACGCCCTTGCCTGCAACACCCTCGCGCGTTCTCGACAAACCCTGGTCAGCATCAAGTAGTGCTTACAGCTCCGTGCAGGTGCCCCAGCACCGGTGCAGAGATGCTGGTTGGTCGGGATCAGGGCGCACCGTGCCGGCAGAGGCCACCTGCACGGCCTCCAGCTGGTACACTGACGTCTCTGTAGGCCGGAAATTGTAGAACTGGAACCGCATGAAGCATCTCCGCATCTTTCTGGGTGAGTTGAGGCCGCTGGCAGGTGTCAGGCTGAGGAAGTGGACCATGATGCTGTTCACTGTTAGAGGGTCCTTTTCCTCGATGTCCAGGGCCACTGCTGCCGGCATGGCCAGGCTTGGCAGCAGGCTCGTGCCGCCACAAGATTGATGCAACACCGCTGCCTCAGCTCTGGTGATCCCCTGATCGTTGGTCTTGGAAAGACAGTGTTGTTCCGGTGTGCCCCGGAACACATCGTCTGTGATGTGCCTCCCATTGTGGTCAAGCCGCTGTAGTGCCTGCAGGTCTCTCAGGGCCAAGCGCGTGTACCTGGATGCTGGATCTTCACCTGGGACACTGAGCACACCAGGGTGGGCCTGCACTCCCCACTCTGCTCCTTGAGGTGCAGTGCAAGGACCTGCAGGCGCTTGTGTGGTGCCCTGAGGCACCGGGTGGTCAACTGAACTCTTGCTGATGTCCTCGAGCCGAGATGCCAGCGTGGACTGTTCCTCGCGCATCTGTTGCAGGAGCTTCTGCACCTGCTGTGACTGCTGCTGCAGAGACTCCTGCTGCCTGGCCATTGCCAGCATCTGTTGCAGCAACACGGGCTGTTCTGGCTTTGCACACACCACGGCCGTACTGGCATCCTGTGGCACTCCCGCGCCCGGCTGCACAGCACGCACGATCCCATGTACTTGACTCCGACGACAGGCCATGCCGGGGAACAGGATCGAGGGCGCACCACAGAGATGGGCTCGGGCTCCAGAACTGGTCCTGTCATGTCACCCTCGGTGTCATATGACTGTGACGCTAATGGAATCTGTGGTGTTGGAGGCCGAGGGTTGGACCCCTCCTGCATTGTGAGCATGACTTGCATGAGTGGTTGTGCATCTGCACGGTTGCCAAGAGCCTCCAACAGCACCGCCGATTCACGAGTCAGCATCCCGAGCCGCATGCACTCGCTTGCAATGATCTCTTGGCAGCTGCACACGCAGGCGCCTCGTGGGTCCAGCCCGGGGCCATGCTGCATCGGAAGCAGCTGTGAGGCCTGGTTGAGACTCACGGCCGCAGCGGAGATGTCGGCGAATGGTGGTATCACCGCCCATGCTATCCGCTCTGACTGTTTCAGCAGCTGCTGAACATGAGGCTCAGCTGTGATCCTTGCCACTGGAGTGCCTAGCAAACGCAGCTCCACCACAATCGTGCAGCAGACATCCTCGGGCACCCAGTCTATCGATACTGCGTCTGGACAGAGGACAGTGACAGCATCAGATTCAGCTGGCGCCCACACGGTTGCCCTTGGAAACCAGACTTCCTCACCAACAGACTGAATTCCATTGTGCACTGTCACGCACACAGCAAAGCTGCTTTGCTGGATTGTAGCCCCATCCAGATTGTCCTGATTCGCAAGCGCATCGCGCAGCTTTTCCATGTCAGGCTGCCAACCGTGCCCTCCGTCTGGCTGATCGTTTGGGAACGGCCAATCTTGAGGCGACGATTCGATGCTGGCATCGTGCTGCTCAGCGCTCTCTGCAATGGGTTCTGGCCTCAAGCCCCTGGTACTCTGCTGTTGCTGGGCCAGCAGCAGACCCTTCAGCGAAGCAGACACTTGGCAGAGCTGCTCACGGCATCTCCTGGGACTTGGACGCGAGTGCCATGGTTTGTGCTCCGGCTGCAGCACATCCGCTTGCTGCGTACGCTCATGCTCACGAGGAGATTCAGATGACCATTCACTGCCTGCGGTGGAGCCATTGCTTCTGCATCCCTCTGCCAGCAGGCCCTCAGCGACAGCTCGGCTTCCTTGCGCGTCATCCTTGTCTCCCTCCAAGGACAGTGCTGCTGCCTGTGTCGATCCTGCACCATCAGACGGCCTAGCAGGCAGGTGCTGCTCTGCTTCATTCTGCGCACCGCCCATGGCCTTGTCCTGAACACCCACTGGCCCCCGCAGGGCTGCCTGAGCGCTTGGCTGGGGTGCAGCCTGAGCCACATCAGCACTGCCTGCGCCATCAGGGGTTTGCTGGCGACGGCGCTTCTGCAAGAAATGAGAGAAGATACCACCACCCTTTTGCGCGCTTGGGGCCTGTGGTGGTGCCTGCGGACAGACTTCCTCACGGGTGACGTCCAACACTGCCGCTGGGCTCCCACCCACAAGAACCGTATACAGCACTGCTCCCTCATCAGCTTGCCTTCTGCGCAGCACCACACCAGGCTGCCATCCACCGCTGCGGCTCACAAACACGGGCTCATCTTGCGAGATGACATGGGACGGGTCGTTCTGTTTGAGACTGCGCTGCAGCAACCTCGAGTCCGCTAGCTCCTGTGGGACTGCCGTCCCGCCGTCCGTCTCCCCCGGGACTGCGGACGCACACAGCGCAGCCCGTGGCATGTCATGCACAGTCTGCCCAATGAGGACGCTGTACAGCGGCGGTTCTGTGACTGTGCGTGCCACAACAACCCCGGGGCCCCAGTTCCTGCCAAACTTTGCAAACACGCTCTCATCCTCCTCCAGACTGTGAGACGGGTCGTCGGCTCTGAGGCTAGCGACGAGCGCATCCACCCTGGAATCAGCCTGCCCAGGCAGCTGGGGGAGCACAGGAGCGTCGTCATCAGGGCACGGCACGGGCACGCGCACGTCCTGCCTGCTCAGCTGCTCAGCACACCCAGCCACCTGGACCTGCAGCTGTTGCTGCGGCCCGTGGACCCCGCCGGTCTGCACAACAACGCCACAGCGCCACTGGCCCGCCACCCTGGCAAAAACCGGCTGCTGCTCGCCGACCGGCTCGCTCTCGTCGTGCCGCCTCAATGCATGGATGAGGGCGCTGAGATCTGGGGGCTCTTCTTGCGGTTGCTGAGCCACCTCGTCCTGTCTTGCACCAGACGACCACTTTGGGAGCCAGCGCTTCCGCCATGGCGAGGGGCTGCGAGGCTTGCCGCCGCTCCGGCCACTGCCGCCATCCCATGCCTTTGCACCAGGCTCATGAGCGTCGCCGCGCTCTCCTTCCGCGGGCGCCTGAGCAGGAGGCTTGCCTCTCTGCTGCCTACCAAATCGCGCGACTCTCTGGGATCGTGAGTGGGAGGTCCCAGAATTTCCCACACTGGCTTGTCTCTGGGATGCACCCCATTGCGTGCTTGGCTGACATCGCTCTTCCATTTGCTCGGGTAAGTGCTGCGTTGACGAGATTCCAGCCATTTCTGCTGTACTGTCTGCAGCAGGTGCCTCTGGTGTGTCTGCAGGTGGATGTTGCTGAGTTGAACCATCTGGGGGCCACCTCAATGACCTCATGTTTTCAGCTGCCAAAGCAGCTTCCCGACGACTCAAGAAACCGTGTAAATCTGCTGTGCTGCACTTTCCAGAGAGCGCCCTGCAGATTATTCAGCCACTCTGGCCTGGCAGTGCGGATGGTCTGGGGAGATAGTGGCGCTCTCAGCAATCGAGACGAACCTGTAAACTGTAGCATCCAACAAGATGGCCAGATTCGGGATCACAACACTCTGAGTGCTATGCTGTATTGGCGTCTTCAAGCTTCGCCCGCTTGGCTCACTGGAGTATGCAGATGCGCTGTGACTGTCGGTTCCCAGCCGGACAAGGCCCGGGATGAAGGTGCTGTGTGTCACGAGCTGATCTTGCCTCACAAACGGAACAGCTGCGGCAAACTGAGGGTACCGTTCAACGTTGTACACGAGCTGGCACTCGTCAATGAGCAGGGGCGGTGGCAAATGTGCAGCTGTGTCTTTGTATGCGCTCTCGGCAAGCAAGACATAGTAGCATGTGCCACTGTGCACAGCAGCCTTGATGCATCCCTTGTGTATCCCATCTGTGATGCGGTGCTCATCAATCAGATCCTGCAAAGGTACTGTGGTAGAGCCTGGCATGGGCCCTGGATGGGTCTGCTGCCGGCACTGCATCTGACCTTACCTGTGACAGCGACAAGCGCGACCATGCCACGCAGTACTCATCCACGAGAGCGCCACCATCATCTCGAGATGCCAGTGTCAGCTGTATCAACATGGACACCTTCGGGTCTGTGATCGGGCTGTGCCAGAAAACATCAAACCCAAGGTTCAAAAAGCCATCCTCAAGCACTGCGCCTGGTGCAGGAAACCACAGAGGCAGTGACATGCACTGTGATCCAAATAGACAACAGCTGTGGCCGTCGTAGAGTGTTGCAATTGCTCGCAACTGCTTGCCCCGTGGATGATGATTCAAGGAGCATGCATTCTGGATTTGTGAACGGGCCGTGGATGACAGGGACAGCCCTGTCACTGACACATGGTAGCCTGCGGGCAGGGCATGTACTTGTTGTTCTGTAGAATCTGAGCTGGGGAGCGCCAAGCGCATGCTGGCTAACAACGTTGGATGACTGGCCAACAGGGCAGCACAGGTGGGACGAGAGGAGCGCACAATCAGTTTGCGGAAGGCAGTTTCGCGAAGGAGATGCAGGCACAGGCACGTACTGCTGCTGCCCTTCTTGCCAGAGTGCGTGCCACTCCGCCAACTGAGCTGACAGCGGGTGCCCTTGTGTCATCTGGAGCACGGAAGCACTACGCCCCTGGGTGACGCAGCTGCGCGACCTGATTGTCTCAGACGGATTTTGAAGTCGGTGTAGCGCTTTGTTGGCGCCAGAAGTTCATGGCGGGTCGTTCCACGAAAGGGCGGAGAATTCTATTTGCTGTCTGTCACTACGTCCTGGCATGCAAAAGCGGCAAATGTTTCTGCTGCCATGATCTAGGTTGACTGATAAGTTGAGTCCGCATTTACTGTGTGTTTGTCACCGCGTGTGGCAAGAACAGATGTTCACGGCCTGAGGCAGGCACACGCCTCTGCTTGATGGCAGAAGTAAGGGGACACGCCACCTCTTGCAACCTGTTGCGAAGCCGCAGTTCCCGCTGCACGCTGCGCACGCTGTTGTCGTCAGGGCCATCGTGCCTCAGCTGAACGCGTTGCAGTGGAACAAGCGACATGCATGCGTTGGCGCACTGCTTCGCAGTGCCCGGCAGCCGTCACCAGGGACGCGCTATGACTCGAAATCTCCAGGATGTGTGGTGCAGCTTTCCTGCTGTGTGGCAGAGCCTATACCTTGTTCGGTTAGGTCTGCTGCACACCCGTCTTATCTCTTGCCAAGCGGGGGCAGCCCGTCACTGCTGCTTAACGCTTCGGCCTGAACATTTCCAACGAGAATTCACCTTTGGTATCTGAGATTTTGAATCGCGTTTCGTTTCCCTCTGTGGCCCTAGTCTGCAGGATATGTTGTGCACTACTTGATCCAGGTGAATTGAGCAGCTCACGCAATTCTGCAGAATGGCGCTTACGCCGGCAAAGAGAGATAGATGTCCTTCGTCAGATAGTGCGCTTCCTTGGCTTATTCCTGGCAGCTTGTGCAAGCTATTACTGTAGGCGTGAAGCGACAACGACCATCAGCAGCCAGGGTCGCTTGCTTGCAGGTCCGTCACAACACGACGAGGCTCGTGGAGCAACCACGAACACATGGCTGGGGCTGCAGCTCTCGGACGAGCTTCTGGTCACCGTGTTGTCTAACCTCGGGGACGAGCTTGTCCTTGCCGCGTCAGACACCAATGACCTACTGGTAGCATCACAGGTACGCACGCGTGTCCCTCCTCGACGGCCTCCGCGCCGCCGAAACGAACTTCGGCTCCAGCAGAACCGTACGGCGATTGCCCACGTGCCCGATGTCCGCGCCTGCGCAACAGGGTTGCGGTTCGCGGTGCAGGTGAACCGCCGCATGCGCCGGCTGGTGCACCAGCACGTCGCCCAGAAGTGCAGCATCCGGCAGCCGCACCTCTCCCCGAGGCAGCCGGCCGCCCTCTGCAAGCTGTCGTTCCTGCCGCTGCAGTCGTACGTCGCCGTCACCCGCCTCGACCTCTCGCAGTGCCTCGACTGGATCCAGCACCCCTGCCTTCGCTCCCTCGCCGACCTGTCTGCGCTCCGCGTCATGCCGCAGCTCCGGCAGGTGGACCTGCGCCCGCTGCTGGACCACATCGACTCAGCGTCCTCCGGCCGCATCAAGTGCAAGGCCAACGTGCTGTGCTGGGCGGACGGCGTGATGCCGCGCATCTGGGACCGCTGGATGTATGCGCCGCTCGCCGTCGTCTCGGGCCTGATCAACGTCCCGACCCTCGCCGACCTGCCCAACCTCGAGCGCATCTCGTTCCCCATCACCGAGCGCCACCGCGAGGACCCGCAGCAGCGGCTGTTCATCGCGTCGGCGCTCACGCGCCTCACGGCGCTCAACATCGGCCGCGCGACCATCGACACCGACTCGCTGTCGTGCCTGCAGCGCGCCTCGTCGCTGCGCTGCCTCTCCATCGGCAAGTGCGCCGGCTTCACCGATGCCGAGGTCGAGGTCCTCGCGGGCCTGCCGCTGCTCGACACGCTGTACCTCTACGGCTGCCGCGGCATGGAGCTGTCGGCGTCGGCGTGGCAGCCGCTGTCGCGCCTGCAGTCGCTGCGCCGCCTCGCGCTGTACGGCCGCCAGGAGGGCGAGAACGTGCACTTCTGGCAGACCAGCGAGTACCACCCGCAGTCGCTGCCCCTCAACGCCCAGGGTGCGCCGCCCCCCTGTGCCATGCTCGCCGCTGTGCCCGTGGTCTGAGCCTCTCTTCGTTGCAGCTGCATGGCGCTGCAGAGCCATCTCCGCCGTGCGGGCGAGGGAGCGTGAGGCTGCAGCTTGCCAAGGCGCTCGCCTCCACTATTCTCTCCCACCGTGTGCATGCTCGCCGCGTCCAGTGCGGCCGACCAATGACTGTGACGCCCGCGTGTGTGTGCAGCGTTCGAGACGCTGTGCGGGCTGACGGTGCTGCAGGAGCTGCGGCTTGGGGGCTGCCGCGAGCTGCAGGGCGACACGCTGATGCACATCACGCGCCTCTCCGCGCTCTCCTGCCTCGAGGTCAACAACTGCCCCCTCGTCTCACAGGGCGTGCTGCCGGGCATCCTCGCCGCGCTGCCGTCCCTCGCGCGCCTCAACCTGCGCCACATCAAGGGCGCCGCCCTGCTCGAGCAGCTCGCCCGCGTCTCGGCCCTCACCGGCATGAGCAAGCTCTCACTCGACCTGCGTGTCGGCAACGCCGGCGCCGACGTCCACGCCGCCTTCCTCTCGTCCGTCCTCAGCCTCACGACCCTCGACGAGCTGCTGCTGTGGCACTCGTGCGCCGAGCCGATGGCGCTCGCGGCCGCGGCCGCCGTCAGCCGGCTCGCCCGCCTGCACCGCCTGAGCATCAAGTCGTGCGCCGTGTCGCCGAGCCTGCTGCAGGGCATCGCACGCATCAGCTCGCTGCAGACGCTGGAGCTTGCGGACTGCTCGAAGCTCGGCGACGCGGCGCTCGCGCCGCTGTGCGCGCTGACGGCCCTCGAGAACCTGGACCTCAACCACGCGCCCCTCGTCGGGGACGCCGGTCTCGCCCACCTCGCCGGCTGCACGCGCCTGCTCAGCTTCCGCATCATCGACTCGGCGATCACCGACAAGAGCCTGTCGGTGATCACGCGCTTCCGGAGCCTGCGCAACCTGTCGCTTGAGGGCGCGACGAACCTCACCAACGCGAGCCTCAACGTGCTGCCCCGCCTGTTCCTGCTCAAGATCCTGGACCTCGCAGGGTGCCGCTGCCTCACAGACGATGGCCTGATCAACCTCGCGGTCATGGGCGAGCTGCGCCAGCTCAACCTCGAGCGCTGCACCAGCATCACCAACCAGGGCGTCCACAAGTTCCGCGCCCGCATCCTCCTCGCGGGGCCCCCGGGACACGGCGGCTCAGGCTGCATCATCGTGTTTTTCTGACGCTCTCACGAGATAGCCGCGGGCCACATACTGTTGGTAGGCCTTTCAGGCCGCTGCTCGCCGCGGGTGTGCTAGGCGCCAGTCGCCAGGGGTGTGCCACATGAGGCACCAGTAGGGCCAGAAGTGCAACTTGCCGCGTACTGTCACCGTTTTAGACGTCGGCTGAGAAGTGCCCCATGTGGCATCCCCCCTGAGCATGCATAGATGGAGACTCATGCAACACACGCGCACAACCAGGCAGCAGCCCGCAATAACAGACACTCGCGAAACAGTTACACATGGCCATGGAATCATGCAAACAAACAATGCATAATGTACTCTCTCTCAGCTAGCAGCGCTGCTATCCAAACTGCACGTAGTTCGGGTCGTGCACGAGTGCTTCGATCGTGGCCTCAAGGTCTGTCGGCTTCGGCAGCGCTGTGGCGATCCCGTACTCGTACGAGGTGCGGGCGACGGTGAGCGCGACCTGCTTGGCGACCTCATGCACGCGGGACACTGGCGGCAGCACACGGCCACGCTCGCGGTCCTCCTCGGTGAGCATGCTGGCCACGGTGCGCGCGGCCGCGACGATCTGGTCCTCCTTGATGCGCACCGACCGCGTCGCGCACACGCCGAGCGATAGGCCCGGGAAGATGTACACCGACTGCACCTTGCTTGGCGCGAGGACCTCGCCGCGTGGCGTCGTGACCTCCCACTCCTCGCCCTCGAAGTTCGCGTAGATGGCGCGGCCGTCGGACCAGTGATACGCCTGCGCCGCAGAGAGCTCCTCCTCGGGGGAGGAGAGCGCAAAGAGCACGGGGCGCGCGGCATGCGCGCTCATGCGCCGCACCGCCGTCTCGGAGATGCGCCGCATCGTGCGGCTGCTGGAGGAGCAGCTGATGAGCATCGTCGGCTTCACCATGTCCACAATCTGCACGCGGCCCCCCCTCAGCATGGCGGTGCGCGGCTGATGGCCAGCACGTGCCCGCTGCGGGCAGGTGATGCGCGTTGCGCCACCCCTCCATGCAGCGCGGGCGGCTCACTCGACGTCGCTGTGTCCTTTCAGCGGGTACCCCAGTCAAGGAAGTACGTGGTGTTGGCGGGCCACCTGACCCCCGGGGCCACGAGCGTGTGCAGCAACACGCATGCAGGGCAGCTGTGCCGAGGTGGACTGGGAGGGGGTGGGGCCGCACCTCGTCGACGTCCGCCGAGTCGGGGGAATCCTTCGCGTACAGCAGCACCTCGCGCGTCTCCTCGTGCTCGCGGTCGACGTGCGCCGAGCTCGCGGTCACGAGGCCGTCGTCGTCCGCGAGGAAGATGTTCTGGCGCGCCTGCGAGCCGAGGATCTTGGCGTCCGAGGCGATGGCGGAGGCGAGCATCTCGGCGATGGCGACCCGGTGCGGCCCGTTGCCCAACACCAGCACCCGGTGGTCCTTCAGGGCGATGCCGGTGTGTGCCTGTGCGCCGAGCGCCGCCGCGAGCGTCGCCGCCGCCAGCCCCTGGTAGTCATCCGCAAAGCAGGGGAACCGCATCCTGCACCGCTGCCCACCTCACGCACCCCCCTGCCACAGCTTGCATCACCAGGCCTGACTGCGACACCAGAATCTGAGAAAGGAGTAACGGATAGGAGGAGCACCGCGCGTGCCAGGATGCAGCAGCAGTCGGAGGCAGCGACAGCGGCGCAGAGAGCGTGGGGGGGGGCAGCCGGCTTGGGTTGGCTGAATGCCGGCACGACCGGAAGCAGTCCTGTCTACAGGACGCAGAGAGCGTGGGGGTGCCCGCACCCGTATTGCGAGAGCAGCTGCATGGTGGTGCGGTATTGCATGTCCTCGAAGAACAGCATCGTGTTGACCCCGAAGCGGTTTTCGATCGAGCGGATGAGCTCGTGCAGCAGCTCGCCCGCGGCCTCGCCGGTGACACGGCGCTGCCGCAGGCCGGTGTAGAAGGTGCTCGTGAGCAGGCCGTCGTTGTTGGTGCCGAGGTCTAGCTGCACCGGCAGCGCGAGCGACGGGTTGAGGCCTCCTACGGCCGTCATGAGCGACAGCTTCGCGATGACCGCATTGACTGCATGCCAGCGACGACTGTGGGCCCCTCGGCAGCGCAGGCCAGCTCAGAGCTGTGTGGAATGACTGAGGCAACCGGTTGGATGTGCAAGAGCCGTGTGGGTGGCGTGGGCTTGGTGGGGAGGGTGATCACCTGCATGGACACCGAGGTCCCCAGCCGGGCCCACCTTTTCGCCATCTGTGACCATGACAACCTTGATGTTGCGCTCCGGCCAGTTCTTCAGGACGCGGTGCACGTCACCGAGATCCTGTCTGGTGAGAAACAAGCATCGTGGTAGCGACTTGAACATGAGCCCATACTTTCTGCATGCTGAGCGGACTGTTGGCAGGTGGACGATGGGCAGCAGCTCCGATATGTGCTCCCTCATCACCTGCAGTGTCGCCGCTACTTTTAGTGACGGCAGTCATGCTTCACGCTGCAGAGCAGGCCACCCTTGCAGTCTGATCAGGTCAAGGAGGTTTTGCCAACACTTGCATCAGTGATATTTCATACCTTGTAAAACAGGTATTCATTTCGCTCATGCAGGCTCTGCATGTACCCATATCGCTCAAGATCCGACGCTTTTGTGCGAACGTTTATCATCACTCGATCCATCTGCGTTTGAAGAGTTAGGACAGCTGGGGGCAGGAGCCCGCGCAGATGCAGGCGCTCCCTCTCTGAATTCGTGAAAGCAAGCCCCTGCACATATATCAGCAGCGTAGATCAATATGGGATTGTGAGCGCTGGACCTGCGGCGTGGCAGGGGCCGCGCAGTGGACCGCTGGTTCCTCTGATCCCTTTCACAGCGCGCACCTTGTTGAACTTCGGATGCCGCATAATAGCAACGCCGTTGATGACCGTCCGCACCCATGGAATGAGGATGCGTTCTTGTGGATCCTCCTCGTCAGGGCTTCCTGGGTGCCGGCAGTGTGCGCTTGACGTGCTGAGTTGGCGCAGCTGCAATATTGCATCCCCAGCCGTGCCTCGCAGCAAGGCGCACGCACGCTGCATCTTTGAGAAGTCAGTAATGGCACGGCTGCAGGAGACTGCAGCAGTTCATCCGATCTCACCGCCAGGCGTACATGGCATGAAGGCACACACAGCTGGATGCAGTCGAACTCACACGCGCAACTTCACTGCAACCACCGGTGAGCATTCTCCAGCCACACGACATCGACACGCAAACATGTTGGGTGCGGTGTGGCTTTGCACTGCCTGCTACAGCTCTGCAAGACGGAAATGTGCTCAATGCTCGACACGTGATCAGATCGAATTCCACCTCCGCGGCGCGTTGACTCATGCTGAGCAGCTGTGGAGGTGGCGCTCGGAGCTACAGCGTTGCGGTTGCGCCCAGCGTAGTGGATTCTCTGTAGTCAGTTTGTGTACACGAGGATTATGTGCATCGCGAAAGATTGCAGAGCCTCCATCAGGCCGGGAGCAGCATTACACATACGAACAACGGCGCCTCATCAACGTGCACAGGAAGTAGGCGCAATTCATCACAGCAACGCCGCGGTGCTAATAATCCCAAGTACCGTCGCCCTTGGTGATGATATCCTTGAAGCTGCCTCCACCTGGGATCATGGGCAGCACATGCTCGATGTGCGGGACCATGATGTCCAGCAAGTACGGCCCCTCAGTGTCCAACATCCGCCGGATCGCCGGTCGGAGCTCCTCAGGCTTGAACACACGCTCCCCAGGGACACCAAACGCCTCAGCCATCTTGACAAAGTCGGGGTAGATGTCAGACACCTCGCCGGTCTCATGGTACTCAGCTGCACAGCACACCACGCACGTCACCACCTCCCAGCACCAGCACCAGGCTCCACCAAGGCAGGCATCGAGTACGGCTGAGCCACAACAAGTCTAGTCACCCACACATTGCAACAACCTGGCCGCCTCTGCCGAACGGCAGAGCCCAGGGTGAGCAGCAGAGGCCGAGGCCAGGCAGGGTGAGGGCGGAGGCGCACCGTCGCGGCGGCCGAGGTACGTGTGGGCGCGGTTGGCCTTGTAGAAGCGGTCCTCCCACTGCACCACCATGCCGAGGTGCTGGTTGTTGAGGATGAAGACCTTGGTGCCGAGGTTGTCGACCTTGGCCGTCGCGAGCTCCTGCACATTCATCAGGAACGAGCCGTCGCCGTCGATGTCCACGACCGTCCGCTTCGGCCGCCCATCCTTACCTGCGCACACCCTCCGCCCCTCACACCACGGCTGCCTCCCACACGCCGTTGGAATCTGACTCAAATAGTGACACACCCAGCGCAGCAGCGGGTTTGCTGTGCACGGACATCCCCGCGCAGGTGTGCAAGCAGGCGGGCGCAGCGGCCACGCTTCAGCGAGTGGCGCATGCAGGGTGGCGCACCGTCAAAGGCTGCAGCGGCGCCGAGCGCCGACGGCAGGCCGAAGCCCATCGACCCGAGGCCACCAGAGCTGACCCAGGAGCGCGGATTGCGGAAGGGGTACCACTGCGCGGCCCACATCTGGTGCTGCCCAACGCCAGTAGTGATCACCGCCTCGCCGTCCGTCTCCTCCCACAGCTGCTGGATCGCCCACTGCGGCACGATGACGTCGTCGCGCTGCGGGAAGCGCATCGGGAAGGCCTCCCGCTGCTCGTCGAGGTAGCCGCGCCACTCCGCAAACTGCGCCGGCGGCACCGGGTCATCCTCGAGCATCGTGTTGAGCACGGTGAGAGCGGAGCGTGCGTCCGCACACACCGGCACGTGCGCATGCTTGTTCTTATCGATCTCTGCCGGGTCGATGTCAATGTGCACGATGCGTGCGCGCGCCGCAAACGTCTCCAGCTTGCCTGTCACGCGGTCGTCAAACCGCACGCCGATCGCGAGCAGCAGGTCCGCGCCGTCCACAGCCGCGTTCGCCGAAACCGTGCCATGCATGCCGAGCATGCCGTGCGACTGTGGCTCCGTCATGTTGTACGAGCCGAGGCCCATCAGCGTCTGCACCACGGGCACGCCCGTCGCCTCCAGGAACTGCGTGACCTCCGCGCCGGCGTCGAGGCAGCCGCCGCCGATGTACGCAATCGGCTTGCTGCTGCCGCGCAGTGCCTTAAGGACGGGCGCGAGGGTCTCACGGATCGGCGGCGCCGGCAGACGGTTCATGTAGCCCGTGATCGCCATCGGCGCGTCCCAGTCCGGCACATGCATCTGCTGCTGCACATCCTTTGGGATGTCGATGAGCACCGGGCCGGGGCGGCCGGTACGGGCGAGGTAGAAGGCCTCCTTGACCACACGCGCGATGTCGGACACGTCCATGACGAGGTAGTTGTGCTTGGTGATCTGGCGAGTGATCTCGACGATGGGCGTCTCCTGGAAGGCGTCAGTGCCGATCATCGGCCGCGGGACCTGCCCGGTGATGGCAACCATCGGTACGGAGTCCAGGAGCGCGTCAGCGAGGCCGGTTACGAGGTTGGTGGCGCCCGGGCCGGACGTCGCGATGCACACGCCAACCTCGCCGGTGCACTTGCCCCAGCCCTCGGCGGCAAAGACCTCTCCCTGCAGTGAGGTGCAGTGTGGGTAAGGGAGGGAGGTTGAGGGGAGGGGGCGGGATGGGGTGGGGAATGTACCTGCTCGTGGCGGCAGAGGATGTTGCGGATGCCGGATGAGCGGGTGAGAGCCTGATGGATCTCCATGGACGCTCCTCCAGGATAGGCGAATACAGTGTGGACGCCCTCACGCTCCAGGGCTTGGACCAGGATGTCGCACCCTTTTCGGGCTTGGCCATCGAAGCGGTCCACCCAGTCTACATGCTTCGGCATTTGCTGTCAGATGTTGGTGAGATGTGGCACCGATGTGGATAGACCCAGCAGGATGGACCCGGCAGGAGACGCACCTTCAGTGACATCTGGTTTGATCCCAGCTGATGATGCCTGCACAAGCGGGGGCCTGCTTGGTGCCACGTGCATTGACTATTTGAATCAGTAGGCTGCTTCCTGGCAGCCCCAAGTGTTTGAGAACACGACATGAACACGACAGGTGGTTCGGCTATGCTCCTGAACCAACAGAAGCTGCTACGACGCGGCGGCAAGGCGTCTACGTGAGCAAGGACCGGTGTGAGACTCGCTTGACGGCATCGCATTAGAGGATGAGGCCAACGCACCGGTTGCGCATCAGTTCGTTCGGCAGCAGCATGGCAGACGGCAGCGTCCTTCCTGCATCCACGTAATCTGAAGTGAAGCTTTTCAATGTGAAAAAGAAAATTCATAAATGATCGAGGGCGACAGATGGGCGGTTGCTCACTTTTCTGACGCGCTAAGGAGCTTGGATGGGCATCGCCGCCCCTGCATGGCACACTGAAATGAAGATTACGGAGCAAGGCCAGCAAATTATAGGAAGTGTGAGCTTTGAAATGGCATATGCCAGGCCGGCGCAGCGCATGACATGTCAGTGCGTGGTTCTCTGGTGCAAACACCATGCTTCAGGCCCCGCACCGTTGTGCGGGATGAGATGCAGGCCTTTGCTCCCCTCCCTCTAGCGGCTCTGCAACTTACACATTATCTTCAGAAATTGCGTCGGAAGGTGCACGGTACACGGCAGTGCCGCAGCAGGCCGTACCCACTTGGCGTCGCGAAGTTGGTGCAACTCATGCTGTTGCCTATGATCACAAGCTTTCGGAACTGTATGTACAGGCGACGTAGAAATCGGAAGATATACAGCCGCGTGCAACGGCCCAATGATGCTTGCAGTCGACCTGGTGGTCGAGCGGAGACTCACAGCAGAAGGAATCACAACCCGTCGCCAGCAAAACCACATCCAAGCAGTGGCACGTTACCACAGATGTCGAGACGTGCACAAGTTCATAGCCGCAGCCACGTCGCCAGCCCGCCTGCAGAGCGCATGCGAAAAACATTGTCCAGCCGGGAGTCAGAACATTCGGACCGAATGGCGCAGGTGGCACGGCTTGGCACCACATCATCGCGGTATTCATTAGTGTACTGATAGCATGAAACGTGATACATCGGCCAGCGCCCGCATCAAAGGTCAATTACAAAAGAAAAGGCATTGGCCGCTTGTAAGCACTCACTCAGTCCAACACGTTGCAACGAGCGTGCATCTACTGTCTGTCACTGGCACCATCGCAATCTCATTTGGGATGGTTGTAGTTGAAGTTGCGTCGATGTTGACACCACAGAGTACAGGAGCTAGGACGACACAAGCCGTCATTACTTATCACCCTCATCAGCTGCGCGCTTCCTTTTCTTTTTCTTCTTTTTCAGCGCCTTGTAGAGACTTGATGTGGTGTTCATCAGTGGGTTGAATGTCCTGACCTGTGCCACAGCAAGCCAGCTAACAAGTGCGGGTGTCGCGAGATGATGTAATCGATGTGGCAGACATGCAAGCATGCAGGCAGCAGCATCAGCACCTTCATATCCAGATCCTTGGGCGATGCCCCCTTCTGTGAGTACTTGGCACACACTTGATGACCAGCGTCAGCGAAAGTCACACCCATCGCCCAGACCTTCTGCAACACGCTCCAGGCATTCAACTTGTCAGCAATGCATACCCAAGCAAATGCAGGCTCATGCAAGCGCACAGCGGCAGACCTGAAGCTCATCCACCACCGACTGCTGCTCATCGGCATTCGCAGAAGCATGCTGCGCGTACCGCTGCAGCACTGCCTGTCTAGGCATGCCATTCCTCTCCAGGGCGTGACATACAGCACACAACGCCTGCTGCTGAGGGGTCAAGATCAGCACAGCATCGCTCTGGATCATTGAGTCCAGGAAGCTCCGAGCCAGCTTGTAGATCATATTTAGAGCGCCAGAGTTCTTGCTCAATACCTCTGTGACCGCTGCCTCCTTGCGCTCTGTTGCCATGTTGATCTCCTGCATGGTGTGCTCTTTTGTGTGGCGACATCACGAGCAGGGAGTACGTGGCCGGTGTGCCCAGACGCGTCGCGAGGACCAACACCAGTCACACAAAGGAGGATAACAGGGCCCACTGGTGAGTGACCTCACCTCTACCATGGCGTCTAGAAAAGTGTATGGATGATACACGACAAGATCAAAGTTGAGGCCCCCCAAAACAACTGTTTCCAGGCTCAACACATCGTCAGCCTTGACTGCACCGGGGAAATGCTCTGGGATCTTCTCCGCATCAATGTAGTTCTCGCAGACCTGCAGGCCAGTGGCGGTGGTTATTGTTGCAATGCAGTCACATGCATAGAGCGGGTGCTTGCCCTATCCTATGTGGCACGCCCTGCAAAACAAGTGAGTCAGCAACCTCAGGCACATGTAGGACGCGGCCGAGGTGATTCCAGACGGTCCCTGCCCGAAATTCTACAGTGCTGACATTGACACATCTGTACAAAACGTCTGCAGAAGATGGTATAGACTGTGCTTGCGGCACCCTCGACATACCTTGCCAGCAATGTACAGGCACGCAAAGGCGATCTTCCTGACTTCATGTTGGATTATAGAATGATCTAGGTAGAATCTTTTCAAAAATGTCACAGCTGTGGCAATGACCTTGCGAGGCCACAAGTCCAGTCCTTTGGCTGCAAGTTTGTACGCATAGAAGCTGATCAATTCAAGCTCATCTGCCGGAGTTACTGCATCAAGATCGGTGGTGGGTTCTCCGTGGTCCGCCCTAAGCTTGAGGACAAAATCGACACCAGCTTCATTTGCATGTGCCCTCTTGCCGATCTGCAGAGTCACGCCTACATCTGTGAACGTGCCCGCATCACAGCAGCAACCCAGCCGAAACCTCCTGGTGCTTAGTCATATCTCACCACTTCATCTTTAGATAGTATCCACCGTTTTCGGTGTGTGGATGTAGCAAAGTCCATCCGCTAGCCACGATCCTCCCGATCACCTGCCCGAGATAGCTTGCGGATTAAAGGCGCAAATATTACATGTTTTTACCGCAGCCAGGTCATAACATCCTTCGCTGCGTTTCAAACGGACAGCACGTGCACACAGAATATGATCACAAGCGACAGTGTTCAACTCAAGTGTGCGGTTGACACGGAATCGCTGTCTACGATCATGGCGATGTACGCCGTGGTTCGTGCCATCATCAGTGACATCGACTGGATGGTTTGTGTGTCGATAGGCTGTGCGTCGAACTTTTGGCGTCCTTGAATTTGCAGTGTGGCGACCTCTCGCAGTACATCGCGTGGTCACTGGTGCGTTGCATAACCAACATGACAGGATGGCCGTCCGCGGCGATGTTCACGGGGAGATATGATCAGAGCGAGAGAGATTTGCGCACTCAATGCTTTGGTGCCACGAGCGAGTCTCTACATCAACGACTCTCAGTGTGATGCCGCTGGCGACAGCAGTGTCACCAATCAGTTTTGGCTGCAGTATCTCTTGCGGCCATTTCACAGACAGCAAAGTCAGTTCATGCTCTCAGCCAACTCTGTAACTGTTCCCTGGCGTCGTGCACACAATGAAACGCGTGCTTACCGTGCAGAGCCACGTTGTGCATGGATACGTCGGTATGTCGAGTCATGTTGCGATCACCGCTCACAGAATATGCGACATAACAATCTAGATGATGTGCAGCATAATTTTGAGGCGATACTGCACCTGCGGTGTTTGTCTTCTCACCTTCGTCCTGTCTCAATAGCAAGTAGGATCTACCCGTGCTGCAGGGAATAAATGCGCGTCCTTTCCGTTGCAGCTTCTTGGTTATGAAGTCGACACCATCAACACTGTCCAATTCAGCAATCACACAGGGTATCCCTCCTTCACTGGGAGCGTCGTAAGTGGGAAAGAACTGAATGAGCTCACTGACGGCCTTAAAGCCAATGGGCTCTTGAACGGGCACAGTCACCTCTTAACAGGGTATATTGGCTCGCTTTCGTTCTTGAGGGAGGTTTCGAATCTGCTACAACAAATGCGAGCGTCCAATGCTGATGTTGTTCATGGTAAGGCAACTGTTGGTGCCATGTTGCACTTCAGCAGGGCCCGGAACACTGCATATACAATCTGAGTCCATTTGCAGTATGTGACCCTGTCCTTGGAGATCATGGCAAATTGTATGTTCCAGAAGACCTTGTTGATGCGTACATCCAAGACATTATTCCTCACGTCACATTACTGACCCCCAACCAGTTTGAGCTCGAGCTACTGTCAGGCATGGAAGTCTTCAGTATGAGAGACGCCATTGCCGCATGCTCTAAACTGCACGATCTGGGCGTTGAGACTGTGGTATGTCCCAACCATTGATTGTCAATGCTCACATGCCGTGCACTGGCTGCACTGTGTGTTCTCCGCCACAAAGTCATGTAAATGGCGGGAGCAGATTGTGACAAGTCTTGCGTTGGAAGAGTTTTCTGGCTCCATTGTTGTCCTGGGGAGCAGCAAAGTCGAGCAAGTGGATGCATGCCCATTTTACATCAGCGTCCCAAAGATTGATGCATACTTCTCTGGAGTTGGGGACCTATTAGCAGCCTTATTGCTATACCATACCTCCGAGAATCCGACGGATCTTGCTCATGCTACCGAACTGGCAGTCGCCAGCTTGCAGAAGGTGCTGCAGTTCACGGCCAAGGCCGCCGGCGAGGCCAGGAATTCCCAGGAGCGAACGGCCGAAGTCATGAGAGCTCGGGAGCTTCGCCTGGTGCAGTGTCAGAGTGAAATCCTTAATCCAGTCGTTGAGCATAGATCAAATCCAGCCAAAACTTGATGTGTTACTCTCTATGCCCCACCAACACCGTACCACTGCTGCTGTGTACCTCCGAAGCCACTGTGCATCATTCCACCTGGTGCCTCAAGTGCATGTGCAGTAGTTGATGCCGTGTGATCCCAAGTCGCACGTCCATCTGTTGCATTTCTGATTTCAATTTGATGGTGGCCTTCCTCACTTTTGCGACTGGTCCAGCCCCATTGGCAGAGTTGATGGACCGGTCCTCCAGCTCGCCCTGCATCTCCTCGATCTGGTCCAAACACAACTGCAGCTCTGCCATGCCATCTGCCACTTGCTTCATCTGGTCCTCGTATTGCTCCTGAATAAATTGTTTGGAGCATCAGCACATGCCTTACATGCGAAAGGGGTTCTGGGACACGAATGCGCCAGTACAAGTATTACATCGTACATGCCTCCTGACAGGGATGGGCAGCAAAGTGATCAAGTACCTTGCTTGATTCGAAAGACTCTTTTTTGTTTCGGAACTCTTCAGTCCGTGCAGTGAACTCATTGTTCAGAAATCGTTCCCGAGTTTCAAGCTTGTTGAGCTGTTCATGGACATCATTCTGCACATGATTCAAGCTTCTCTTTACTTGTTTCCAGGCAACGGGTGCTTGCTGTCCTTGAGTTCCTGCGTCTTTCTCTGCTGCATTGAATGAAGCTTTCAGCCACTGTTTCACTCCATCTAGGTGTGTTCTCCAATCCCGTGTCTCTGCTGCAATCCGAATTTGCAGCCTAGGTGCAACCTGCTGGTACTCAAGGTCCCAACGTTCCCTGTCAATCTGCACAAGGAGACGCCATCAGGTGGATCGCCGTCCAGCGAATAATGGCCCATGTGAGCAGAGGCACAGCATGTGCCGGAAACACGTTTACTGTGGCGCAACAGCAGCAGTACCGCTGTACAGTTGTCTGGAAACAAAATAAGCGTGGCAGTGATCAAACCTTATTTTCAATGATCCCTGTATCACTCTCTGCAGCCTCATTGCGCCTAGCATGCGTGGAGGGTTCTGCTCCCGGCGCCAGCTGCGATAGCTCATCATCGGCATCTTGAATGTTGGATTTTCTGTGTGGGGCTGCAATGCTTGCCAGCATGTCAGCTTCTCCGTGAACCTCCATTAGCTCCATATTTCTGAAGCCACCTGGCAATGTATTTCTACTAGCCGTGTCACCATGAGCATACACCAATTGTTCGCTTGCATGCATGCTGATGGCAATACTACCTGCAGTGGCAGAGTTTTGAAAGGTTGCCACAGCATACCTATCGTCTTCATCCATTGGATGTTGCGGTGCTTGAAATTGGTGCGAACTGCGTTGGAGTGCCCAGTCCACTAAGCCATTCAGAATGCCACATATTTCTCGCCCCGAACCACCTTGCAGCTGGGATGCAGACAACGTTGAGGGAACTGCAAAGTTCAGCTGACGTAAAATCTGAAGCAGGTTGCGAATTGCTGCCGCACTGTCTTCCCCTTCCTTCAACGCATTTATCGTGACTTGGCCATACTCACTGATAATCCATGCTGCGAGATTGAAGAATGTATAGAACAACTCAGTGGGACTGCGATGTGTCGCGATTCCAGTGAAGCAAGTGCTATCTATGGGTGATCTGCGCTTCCTGTGAGGCAAGCAACAGAAATTAAGCATGATGTTTCAAACACAGACATTGTGACAGACCAGATCTGATTGATTCACACCCAAATTTGCTGCCAAGGAATCTGTGTCGGTAGTCAAGGAGATGTAGTTTGCAGACCAATGTCTCCATGCACTCTTCAACTGTCGTCCTAATCTGCATACCATGCCCAAATTTCAATACGCGTCGTTGGCGTCCATCATGTGGCTTTGCCATGCGATTTTGACGGACCTCTAAGGTGCGTGGAGCATGTGCTGCTCCAGCAAGCTCATCCCTGCTCGACATGTATGGACAGAGTCTACGGACCGCAGAGGACCTGGATGTCAAGACGATAACCCCGTGCGCGTTGGGTTGGTAGTGTGGGCTGTTGTTTTTTTGTTGCAGCTGCTGTTCCCGTGAAAGACGATCTCACGACGCCATGAACTTGGAGAGCGGTAGGCTGCTACTTCGGGATATCTTGAACACAGGTGAACCAGAAAAACTTAGAGTTTCAGATATAAGTTTGGTGCCAGATGTCGGTCTACATGGCAGACCTGCTTTGAAATGCGAACTGTGCGCATGGTGCATGTGCTGACGTGGCGACTACCAGGGAATTCGAGATGCAGGAGCCATGTCCCGACGCGACGCGCAGACAACTGATGTTCGATACAGAAAGCAGCCATATATGTACGTAGCCTCTTTGAGTAGTCCTCAGTCTGCGGCTTTGCCATAACACCATACGTACATACAAGGTGCTTGTGACACGTACATGCACCGATATCAGAACTAGCGCTTTTCATGCCAGCGGGGTCCAGTCTCAGCTACCCAATACGATATCATAGCGAATCAGTTGAGCTGATTGCCCTGACACGAATTATGGGAAGCTCGAAGCATCCGGAGAAACAGCGCAGCGCTGGTGCTGACGATGATGACGCGGACGCAACCGATCGGAGTGGCAGCGTCGATTCTGCGTTATCAAATTTTCACGATACAGGAAAAAATTGTTCTGTAGTCAGCCAAGGAGACATGGGCCAAACAGACGTTGCCATGTGCACTGCAACGTCTGCCAGTCCAGGTGCGAGCCTTCAACATGCCCGCTCACGAAGCCAGATGGACTGCACGACCACCATTCCATGATTACCCCACGCCAAACTTACCAGGTCTCGTAAGTCCATTGATAGACTCGTCTGTAGCTGTGCTGTCCAGCCATGCCCGGGCATGCGTAGTTTCACGCGATTATGCAGATTATCCTGCTGTCGGCACATATCCGCTCGCCGGGTGCATGTCCGCTGGTAAGTTCTTCCTAACCCGCTCACTGCCTTGCAGTTACGGTACCGACGCACCAGACAGTCTATGAATCAGAGCCTTTGTTCCAGCAGGGCTGGTCACTGCTGGACTGCTGCGTCTTCATCTGGGTCACGTTTTCACACCTGCTGCTGACCTTCTGGCCCCTCTGCGGGCTGGCCATCATGGCAGGTATGCCGCCGTCAGCCCAGTCCGCCCTTGCTGCTCAAACTTGACACTTGCCTGGCCTCTGAAGTATTCTGACGCAGCACCTGCCACGGTTGCCCTGCCATGCTACTTCTGGTGCCGCACACAGGCTTGTACGACGTCGGTATGACGCCTACCTCGAGACATGCAGTGGCGCCACCGACCACGCCATAAGGTCGCCTCTGCCGTCCATGCATGCATGGCACATGCCATCCAGAAGCATGGCAGCAGACCACGTGGTAAGCATCAAACATGCCTACCTACAGTGCTCCAGCGCCGCCGTACAGCCACCTCGCCGCACACCATGCATGCAGGCTCCGCGTTCTCGAGAGTCCTCGCCTACATCACCGCCGCCGCGCTCGGCACGCTGCTGCTGCCGCTGTGCCGCCACAGCCAGCGTGTCGTGGACGTGCTCGACGCCTGCTTCTTCCACCACTGGAAGCGCCACATCAGCTTCAGAGTTGTGCACGAGGCCGGGATCGACCCCCAGCGGCAGTACGTGGCTGCCTGCTTCCCGCACGGCGTCTTCCCGCTCGCGGCGCAGATGCATGCGACCGTGTGGCCCGCCGTGCACGCCCGCTCGCTCGTGCTGCTCGCGGCCTCGGTGCTCTTCTACTGCCCCCTGTGGCGCCACTACATGAGCGTCGGTGCGCCGCCGCTGCAAGCCAGCACACCCTCTACACAGTTGCGTGTGACTTTGCGATGTCCCTCACGCCGCCGCCCCAGCACGTTGACCCCTACACCCCGCTGGCCCCTGTTGCCGGCCGCAGCGGTTCCGAGCGAGGCCGAGCCCATTGATCATGTTGCCCGGGCGGCGACTGTGACGTCAGCCCCAAGGGGCGGGAATGCAATTGAGCTTGGCAGCTCGGTGGTGGTGTGTTGGTGAGCATGGTGCCGGTCACACAACACGCCGCCGTGTGGGTGTGCGGCCCTGCCAGCATGTGCGCCGCTCCGTTGCATGAACTCCCGCTGGTGCTGCAGGCGGCTGCGTCCCTGCGAGCTTCAAGTCCCTGCGGCGCGAACTGGCTGCAGGTGCGCTCTCTGCGCAATCCACCCACGCCGCTGCATACAGCCGCCCACTACTGCGAGAGCATGTGCAAGACGGCCCCCTCGCAAGGGCTGCAGCTGTGGGCGCTGCCGCCATCAGCGGGCGTGGCGGGAGGCCAACGTGCACGCGGTCAGCGCCTTGAGCCAATGGCAAAGCCGACCTGCGCTAGCGGTCCCGTGCGTGCGCCGTTGCACACCTCCTGATACCTGTGACAACAGGTCGGTGCGTGCAGGCAACAGCGCCCTGGTGCATGCGGGAGGCATTGCGGAGATGTTTGAGTGTGAGCGCGAGCGCGAGGTGGTCGTGCTGCGCAACCGCCGCGGCTTCGTGCGGGCCGCCGTGCAGGCCGGGACGCCCCTGCTGCCCGTCTACTACTTTGGCAACTCCCAGCTGCTCTCCTTCGGCCCCAGGTGCGGCTCAACTCTCCCACCTGCTTGCACGCCGTCTACCGCCGCCACGCAGAGCCGCTGGCGCCTGCACGCAGCTGCGCAGAGCAGGGGCTCGCCGCTGCTGACACGCGTAGCGGCTGTGGGGCGTCCAGTGAGCCGAGACGCCCATCACCTACCGTAGCACAGCAGCGCTGCCATGCGAGTGTGACGCGACAACGAGGCGCTGGAGCGCTGCGGGGTGCGCGTATATACGCTCGCACTGACACCTCGACTGTGCAGACCCCGGGCGTGAACGATCAGACGTGCCGCGTGCACACTGGCACGGTGTGCGGCGGCCGACAAAACCATAGCGCTGTGCGTGCAGGTGCATGCGGAATCTGAGCCGCCGGCTCAAGATGAGCATCGGCCTCGTGCACGGCGTGCTGGGCCTGCCCGTGCTGCGGCGCCTCCCTGTCACGGCAGTTGTGGGCACGCCGGTGGACGTCGGGCCGGCGATGCCCCCCGGTAGCCCGGCCTTTGATGCCCACGTTGAGGATGTGCACCAGCGATTTGTGGAGGCGTTGGCTGCGCTGTACGAACGGCACCGGGGGGCGTACAGCGACGGCCGGCACAGCTGGGAGGCCCGACCCCTGATCATCACGTAGTGTGCGGACTGCACCGGCACCGCGGGGGCGAGGGGAGGGGCTGGGGGCTGGGGACCACAGCGGCTTGCACGGGCTGCGCTGACGAAGCTGCGGAGGGGGCCGTACCGAGATGCCTCTATCAAGGTGGCACCATCGTGCGGCGGCATCACCTCGTGCCCGTGCCCCCTCGCCTGTTCCTGCACCCCAGCTTTCCGCCTCTTGGAGGGCTGCTGGATGATGAGCTGTGCAGGTCTGCAGCGTGCCTGCGGGTGCCCCCGGGCCTGCCGCAGAGGCGTGCGCGAGACCGCGGTCTTGCATGGCTCTGGGGGCACTGAGCACCGATAAAGGCTGCAGGCGGCAGGAGTGCATGCGCGTGCTGTGGCTGTGGCGTGGCTGTGAATTGCGCAAGGGGGGGCAGAAGGCGAGGCACTCACTGTGTCCGGAGAGGGCGGTAGCCACCGCACGTGGCGCTCCTTCCGTGGACAACCACCATATTGCCATATGGCGCAGTGGATTGCATGCTGAACATCAGCTCAGCTAATTCAGCTGCGCTTGGCCAGTGGAGATGCGGGGCCTGTGCAGTCGTGTCGCTTGCCCACAGTGCTTGCCAAACACTATGCCTGTGTGTTAGCCAAGCCGTTGCTCTCTGCGGTGCGTGGACATGTCGCTCAAACAGACCGCCGCAGCAGCTGCGGGCCAGAATCGTGTTACAAGGACAAAGGCGAGGCGGGCAGCACCGCGGCTCCAGCAGCGCAAGAACACGTCCACCACCCCAGCATGACGCACCCACGCCACAGCCAGAGCTGCGGGCCAGAATTGTGTGCGTCGCATTCGCCGGCGTGAGTGTGCGTGCCAGGTCATGCTCAAAGTGGCCAAAGGCTGTTGCCAAGCAGGCGCAATGGACGCTGGGACAGGGCACTGATGTCCGTTCAGCAATCTCGCCGGGATGCGTGGGGGCGTTTCGTACCTTAGGTGCTGGTGCTGCGGGGTCAAAGAGGTGTTGCGTGATGCCAGCCAGGCAACCAACTCTCTGGTCCCGCTTTTGTCGATGCCGTATGCACATGGCTATGTCATCATGCACGGCCACGTACATGTATACACAGGGGTCATCGAGCCCAGTGCTGGCGGCGTGTACAGCGGCACCTGCAACCGCGCCTCTGCGACAGCCGGCCACGTCCGGCGAGGTGGGCACCGCTGACCTGTGGACATCATCAAGAGAACGAGTGCGGAGAACACATGGCAGGTGTTGCATGTTAGCGTCTGTTTCGCAGCAGCGTCACTTTGCTGCAATATCCGCTCAGCGTTGCCGAGCCTGTGCTGTTCATGGTCGGGGTTTGCATACGTCTTTCACAAAACCGCATCGCGGTCATGCCCCGTGGTATAGCTCCAAGATGTAACTGCGACTTCTTTGCAACCAAAGTGTCGGCGTGAATAGGCTACAAGGATCACCACGGGCTGCCTGTGAAGTGCTGTGCACGTGTATACATGGACAAAGTGAGCGTCCGAAATGCAGAAAAAAAGCGCACGTCAACATGTGACTTTGCAGATCGTGTTGCAAACGCCGCCATCACAAAGTATCGGCAGGTGTGGCTGCCGGCAATTCGAGCCGGTGGATGGTTTGATCGTTTGGCACAACCATGTGTGACCTAATGCACAAAGCAGTGACTTTCCCGCGGATATGAGTGTTCAGGTACTGCCATATGGGCTTTTTGAAAAACAACAGACTGTGATGGCTGCGTTCGTGGTCCATGACAAGGAAACCAATGTGCTGTCTGTACGTCTCCCTGCACGTCCTGGTTGCTTGTGCGTAGGGCACCGGATGCATCAGCGGGACGAGCCTCACTTTCTGCGGGCGTGATAGCACGGATGCAATACAGGCGGTAGCTGTGGGAGCCGGCACCAAGTTCATGCCACAGGATGCAATCGATGCAGATGTGAAGGGAGAATGTGTCCATGATGGGCACGCAGAGGTGCTCGCCAGACGGGCCCTCATGCGATTCCTGTACCTGCAGATGGAACGTATGTGCGCGGTCGAGCGTGATGTCCCCGCAGCAGCCAGCCCGGAACCAGGCTGCCCAGCGGTGCTGGAGGTGGTGCACTCCCCGGGCAGCCACGCCACTGCCAAGCAGTTCCGCTGGAATCCCATGGTGACGCTGCACTTTTACACCAGTGCCCAGCCATGTGGGAATGCGTCCTTGAAACGGTGGGCAAAAGGCCAGTCAGAGACGCGGCTCAGCTTGCCGGCACACAGCCTTCCGTGCATTCCACACACCCGCATCACACTGCAGGCACGCAGAGAGGGCCAGGCGATGTTCCTGGTCAAGCGCTTCAGGCCATCTGTGACTCCTGCCTCCGCCCCCGCTGATGAGGAATGCGATCCCAGCAGCTCCCAGCCTTCGCAGCCTGGCTGTGTTCGGGAGTCTTGTGCTGTCGCAAGCACCCCAGTGAACGCAGAGATTGCGAAGCACGTACCACCTGCATGTGAAATGGCTCTCAGGGGCAGTGGCCAGACGGCTTCTTGCAGTGACAAACTTGCGCGATGGAACGTACTCGGAGTGCAGGGAGGCCTGATGTTGACCTTCCTGTTGCAGCCGATCTACATGAACTCCATAACAATAGGCCACAAGTACGTCTTCCCGGTGCAGCTGCGTGCGCACCCGCATGGTGCCTTAGCATGATGACAAGAGCAGTTTTTGCACAGGTTTTCGCGACCTCACGCAACCCGGGCCATATGTTGTCGCCTGCAAGATTTTGACCGTGTGTACACCCAAGCCGCCGAATCTGGCAACAGGCCAAAGGTTGGAATGGCTGCATGCAGCATGCCTTGGAATCTGTCAAGCAGTGGTCGGACTTCCCTCCAGCAGACACCATCGCAGTTCAACCAGTCGGCTGCAGCCAGGAAGTTTGAGCTGCACCATCCTACCCTAATGTGCACAGCAGTGATGTTCGATACGGGAGTGTTCGATACTAGTACAACATGGCAGGCGAAATTTACCGAACAGCGATGCATGTGCTGGTGTCAAAGTGGGGGAATGCCGGAGGTGATCAATGGGCTATCAGGACGACCACACAACGGAAAAATTTCACAGTACTCCCGTGCTGCCATGTTCCAGCATTTCTGCTCAGTGAGGGGGTTTGCGCTGGGCCAGAACGCCATGTGTGTTTATGCACATCAGTGGCAGTACAATGTCTGGAAATTTTCAGATGAAGAGTATTGTGCTGCCAGAGCTGCCCTGAAGGACGTGTTCCAGCAGCTGCAGCCATAGGCAAGAACAAGTTTTTACATGTGCTCGAATCTGTGCATGATCCTACGCTGGTTTGTCAGCCGAATTTACAGAAAAACCACTGCATACTCCCACGTATTGAGGCTCGAAAACACCCTAAACTCACAGCGACATGTCATGTCAGCTGCTTCATGAACATGCTTGCCGTCGTGTTTCGGGGGACGCAGACCGGCCTGAGCAGTTCCTCGCCACACAAGTACAACTATCTAGGTTCAGCCCATATACAGTGGCTGTGTCAGAAGAGTCATTAGGAAGGCACGATGAATCCCGTGGGTCACCTTTTTCTCTATCACACGGGCTGCAAGACACACCTCTTGCTGCCAGAGATTCCATCACTGCTGACTTCTGGTGCATAGGTGTCCACACAGCGTGACATCCATGTTCGTGCTGAGGAGGTCTGACGTGCAGAGTCGCATCTGAATGGCTGACATCATCACCATCTAGTGAGCGGCAGACATACAAACCCAGATCAGCCTCTCCTGCACCTGCCTTGTCACATCTCTCAGCCCCCCCTACGCTGGATAACCGTGCATCTTCGGCCAGATGATCCATACTCCCAGTAGAAGACAACACATTGGACTGTTGCCCTGTTTCCTCGGCATGCGCATACTCTACAAAAGGTGCCGGGGAGGACAAAGATTGAGCTAATTGACTGGACTGAGCCAGTTTGCAGTCCAGAGTCATGTCTGGTCGCCGCTTCCGCTCCTGCCGCTGTGAACAAAGAGAAGAATGTCTCTGAAACCAGACTGCAATTGGATTATCTTCATTCCGAAAGCCTGTAAATCAAAGATGCCTGATGGACCATCACCAGACAGGGACATGTATACTTGACTATTTGCACAGTACGAGGCACACACCAATCCTTGCCCCAGCCGAGTTCTCTGGTGGCAGTGACGAGCAGGAACCAGTTGCATCCCCTGACTCTTTCGATGGCGCTTTCTCAGTTGCAGGGTAGTGTAAAAAATGGTTAGAGTCCAGTTGAGCTGGAGCGCGGCAACCTGCCAACACACAGGCGGTCAAATTGTTGCACGTATGGTCATATTTGAGATGTGTCATGACGCTAGACAGTTTGTACAGCATGGCTCTGAAGGTGATCAAGCTTATGTGGATGTTTGAATGATAGTACGTCACCATTGTTTGCTTGACAAGGGTCACAAGCATTGGGCCAAAATCTGACTGAGCACAAAGCATACCTTCAGCTTGAGCATGTGATCTAGACTTCTTGCATGCTTTCGGCCTGGCAGTTCCTTTTTTCTTGTTGGGCTTCACTTGCACTTTCCAGGCTCCCTCACCTTGATACTTCCAGCTGCACCGGCCAGAAACGGTGCCCCGATGAATCCTACTGCTACACTTGTACACCCATTCCCACTTTTGTGCTTCTTTGTCTGGAGGAAAATAGAGTAAGACCCTATCTGCCTTTGAACTCTTGACAAAGGCCCGATAGTACACTCCTGATCCGGCCAGCTTCTCAACCATGAGCTTTGGTCCAAGCTTGCCACTGCCCCTATCCGCCTTATCCAGAAGGACCTCATTGTCTTGCAGAGTGGGCTCTAAAGGGATCTCAATTATCGCATGGGGCGCCGATTGTTCGGAAAACTGAATGTGACACGTAGCAGCCTCAGCATAAAGATCGTTGCTTGAACAAATGTGGCGCTCACAAACGATGCACAAATATAGAACAAAAATATGGACACAACCACTGGGTGGTTGTAAATGCCCTACATTTCCGAAGGGAACGTGGCACTGCGCTTTACACGCAGGCATCCAACGAAATCCCCGGCAGGAGCTCTTTAGTAGACCCAAAGCTAGAGACCACATTCACAACGAGGCGTTCTGCTGCCCTTTCATCTGATGCAACCTGCCGGAGATGCGATGCGAACGCTCCATTGGACCGGATAAAGGCGCGGAAGCACCGCAACTATACCGCAGGGGCCAAGAGAGCACATACACGAATATTCTTGCCGGATCAGTGATACTATGTCGACACGACGGCTGGGGCATCCGAGGCGCGCCTGTGTAATTTCAGGAGCACCAGCGGAGCACACTTCGACATCAGCATCTATATCAGGAGGCATCACCCCGCCCACCTACCATACAGCACACGAAAGCATGTCAAGCAGCGGGTTGGACCTGGTAAGCGCTATGCGATGCAGCCGTGCAGCGCCGCATACAGTGATAATGCACGCGGAAGGGTCAGCTCTAATGACCTAGAGTCGTCCACGACAATTTCACATGACACATAACAGCCTTCGATGGAGGCGTGAGTGCAAGATGGGCTGGCGAGCGGGTTGATTGTACATACCTGTAAATGGGCCGCAAGACCATCCCCTTTCCGCGACATCTTCAAAACCATGAAGAAAGAGCTACTGAGATATTGTGAGATCAGATCATACCGTCAACAGAAAGTTGTGACAAGACATGCATAGATAAAACCGCGAGGAGAAAGAAAGCTCGGTCAGCAAGATTGGCATCTACAGCGTTATCCAAATTTCGTTCACAGAATGATCAAACCAGGCTCAAACGATGTCTGATAGTCTCGGGCCTGCGAGACCTCGAAGCATCGCGCAGTTGAAAAGGCTCGCGTTGATATGGCCGAAATTCGTCCATGCATACAAACGCCACAAGACACATCGCCGATGGCGTGTGTCAGACAGGCTCCTCACGACGACAGAACCGATTGCTCTCTTTGTACAGCGCAGCAGCCATGGAGATGAAAGTTCGCATGACCACGTTTTCCCCAGAAACCAGGGGTTGGATATGGCACTCGTTCGCTGTGAAAAGCATGTTTCACTGGTCGGCACATCAGTTACATGCCGCGCTCAAAGTCGTACAGCAAAGACTTGTAAGACATATCTGTTTCCTTTCTTTCTGGTGCTTTCACCTTTCTCTTCTCATTTTTCACTGGAGGAGCTATGCAGAAGGCACCCAAAATGTTGTCCCGAACACTTTTCACCTTGTCTACGCATTCAACTGAGCCCCAATGGACAGAGCACAATAGCGTCTGCACGATACTGAACGTTGCGCTGCTCCATGACTCTTTCGTGGTGTTGCGGCCAACCTGACGCTGCAGCATTAGGATAGCCAAGTACAGACGCTCCGCAGCGTAATTACGCACTGTTGGCACCTTCGAGCAGAGCAGCACCATGACAGCCTGCACAACAGTGCACGTTCGAACGTTGGCGCCTGGAAACATCAGCAATGCAAGGTGATGGGGTCTTGCACGCAATGGCTCACCCCTGTCGGCCATGGACATGTTATCGATTTGTGTCAGATGAATCGCGCCTGCAATGCTCGCTTTGTGTCTCCTTTTGCCAAGACCGTCAGATGACAAAGCGCGTCCGCTATGCAACACAGTCTTTGACAGTCTGAGCACTGTCTGCCTTCTATTCGTATTAGATCTATGAGAGCATCAGCGTCACTGTCTGTCAGGCACATACGGGTGATGACATGTCGAGACAGTAGAACATTCAGAGTCTTCAAATATGCTGTTGCCAACCTGCTGGAGCGTTTATTCTGTTGCCAGCTTTGGATGAGAGCAGAGACCAAGATCTTGGCTTCAAGCCTGTTAATTTGAACACCAGCACCTGCTTGCCAGGTAGAAATATCAACACATTGTTGATGTCAGTGGCATGTACACCAGCATCTGCAAGCAAGCCATGGTAGCTGAACCTTCAGATGCTGCATTTGTATCACTTGCAATGCACTGGTCAGGCGCAGTGACGACAGCAGTGAGGGCATCTGCTGCTGTTTGACTGAGAGTCTGGTCTATGCCACCGATGGATGCGACTGACCCCTCTAAGATTGAAGAACGATACGGCGGTATCGAGATCATTGCTATGACATGGGGTAAGCCCCGAACACTTCCGAGATGGCCTCTGCTTTGAATGTGTTGCAACATTGCACGCACTTGTCCTTGTGCATGCAACTTGGCCCCAGGTTGAAATTGAGCCTGCAACGACGTGTGATCCAGTCATGCCATCACAACAAAGATTTCAGGCAGGAACATAGAGAAGGAAACACCTGGTATTCCAGCAACTTCATAATCGTGTTTGCTGCAGCCTCGCGTATTCTGGCGATGCGCTCGGCTGCCTGTCTGAAACATTTGCACATCACATCTGCCAGAATCTGAGACATTTGGTCATCCTTCAGGAGTTTCTTTTCCATCAAGTGTCGACACAGCTGAAGCAATGCATCCATGCCAGCCTCACGGACCCTGGAAACATAGTCACATATGGATGCGAACACAGCAAATAGACAGGAGCACTGCATGGAACGGTCATGGGCACGCACAGGCTACCGACATCCCCACGTCGATCTGTTGTGTAGTCATCTAGTGTGCGCAACAGGACTGGCAACCCCACTTGGATGCATGCATCGCTTTCCTTCAAACCAGCAGGGCTTTCGTGACCTTCCCATCCTGATTGTAACAGAGCTATGAGTGCCTGCACGTCACCTCATGATCCTGATTGTGTGATCCACTTGACCTCACATGTTTGCTGCTGTAAGGGCATGCCTTGATGGCTGCCACTCTTGAATCGACATCTCCTTTCTCAGGGGCAGTTTCAACATCTATTGCGTCGCACACTTTCCTAGCAGTGTTTGTCCAATCAGCTGTGATGAGCATGGTCGGCACCACAGCCAGAGCTAAAGCCCCACCAATCCTCCTGCACTGTATGTGATTGGACAACATCCCGCAGTACTGCTGAATATGGTCGAATGGAGTCTGAGAGTGGTATGTTTGCAGAAAGCTCCGTAGACAAGGTGCCGCCGCTTCTTGAACCCTTGAACTTGTTTGCTGTAGGCTGTCGTCAATGATATGCATGAGGGCAGCAACCTGCAGAGACACTGGAATGAAGCATGTTGTAACCTTGCCTGTTGAAAAGTCCACCTGGCCATGTCGCAACAAAGTTCATTCATGGGTACTGCATCGCATCAGTGAGCGCGCCTGGGTTGAGTTCAGCGTGTAAGCAAGAGATCCAACAATACCGATGAGTCTGCACAGTGCAATACGCATCACATCTCCAGCTTGGCCAATGTTACCCTCAAATGTCCCAATTTTCAGTGCAACATTGACAACTCTGCTCTGCTGCTCACTGCTGACATGGTGGCCAGCACCAGCTAACGCTGGCAAAGCAGTAGATAGGGCCAAGCATGCACCATGTTTTAACTCGGTGGACTCTGAGCTCAGGCTTGATGGCAAAATGTAAGAGAACACTTGCTCTGCTGCAAAGGCTGGGTCAATCTTGGCAAGCTCTGCCAGGGCCTGAGCTGCAAGCTCTCGCACAGCAGGGTCCCAGCTAGGCAGCTTATGGTGCATCAAATGCTCAAACAGCGCCACACGATACCGAGGCAGGGCAGCAATTGCAGGGGCCACCTTGAGAAATGCCTGAGATCGCGATCCGAGTGTGAAGTAGTCTGCATCCGCAATTATACCCATGCCTTCAGGAAAGTTCTGAGCGCCAAATCGTCCCACACTCTCCTGAAAGGCAGCTGCTGCAGCTCGCCGGCATGCAACTTCACGGTCATAGCATGCAGTGCACAGCAGGGCGGGCGCCAGCATATGGAAGCTCTCAAGAACAGCCTCCGGCCGATATGCGCGGGCAAAAGCCCAGCAAACGTAGGCTGCTGCATCTCGAACATGTGCACCGACACTGAATGCCCCACGGCGCTGCTCAAATCGAAGTGCTTCGCACACATGAGGAATGACCTGCAAATATATGCAGCCAGATTTTATTGTCTCATCCAGTCCAGCAGTTCACAGCTGCAGTGACAGCATGAACAGGCGAGCTCACATTTGGCAGGCGCTCCGTTGCCAGAAGTCCCTGTCTAGCAACTTCAGCCAGTGCAAGACAGCCACCTTGCCAAGAACTGTCTGTTTCAAGAGGTGAGAATAACTCCAGAATCGCATCATTTACATCCTCAACGAATGAACTTGGCAATCGAGCTGCAATTCTCCCCAGACCTTTTGCTGCAGACCAGCGGACAACCGTGTCTTGGTCACTCAGGCTCTTCAGGAGCTCATCAATTACCCCGGGAAGGACGGCTTGCCCAGAGGTTGTGAGGGCCAGAACTTCTGGCTCACACGAAGAGTGAACAAGGACGCCTGGCTGCTTACGTAGCTTGGTGGCACGTGCAATATGATTCTCCCGCAGAGGGTCCAAAAGCGTCAAGGCGCATCGTTGCATCACTTTGCAGGCTAGTTTACGTGCGAGGGTGTCAGTGGACAGCCTCCCTGAAGCAAGCAGGCGAGCAACATTATTGTATGCCTCGTGCACATCGGAAATCATCACTTTTCGGCTTCCACTTTTCAGCATACTGGCAAGCATGGCCAAAGTTCCCACCACCATCAATGACCTGGAAGTCCACCAGGACTGTTGACATGACGTGCAGCCCTCAGAATGTGTACTGTAAGGTAATCAAGACTAGATTTCAGAGAACCACATGTACCTCCGAAGTCTTCAGGAATTGGCGAGCACAGTCAACCAACGTCCAGTGACAGAAACAGTCCGCACCCTTGAAGCGAGTGTTCATGATTTGGAGCCAGGGCTGTCCAGCACCACTGCAGCACATGCTGACGATGCCCTGACATCTCCGCGCGCGTGACGAGCTTGCTTAGGACTATGGCTGATATGTCCCTGCACAGTGCCCTTGACGTCGCTCCACGCAGTACTTCTCATGCATTACTGGAATCTCTGCATACAATTGGACTCTGCCATCATCAACATCCTGAGGAAGTACCGGTTGGGGCCAGGAAGTGCTAGATTTTCCTTGATCGAAGGGATGAGCCATGTCGCGAATTCCGCATTGCTTGGCTGCCCATCTGGTGTTCGCATGCCAGGTGGCATATCAATGGCTGCAAGATTGAACGGCACGAGGACCAAGACTGAGAGCCAGAGCAGAATAATATACATTGTCTGCCAGTGCCCGTCTTGTGCATCTTCGTCAATTTCTTGCTTTGCGTCCAATGTGTGAACATGAGCTAGGAGTTTGACTGCTTTTGGAAGATCCGGGGGCTTGTTAGGGAGAAACAGTGCCACTGTCTTGCGGCCACAAGTGTGAACAATGATTTGAAGCATCCGGCAGACTTGCATCACCGATGCAAAGTGATCCGATTCCGTCAGGTGATTAGAAGACTCGGCCAGTACAGCCAGCAGAGGTTGCAACAGCTTTTCCAGGTACGTATCCAAAAGCTGAGGCTGCTCCTGATACTGTTCGAATATTGCCTTGAAACGTGCGACATTTGATCGCGCTTTTGAAACATCCTGCTCGACTTCCCGGACTACTCCCAACAGCACCGGGATGTCATGCTTCAAGGAAGGGCCATCCGTGACACACATACTCAAATCACGCTACGCACTCTGATTTGTCTACCATGCGGTTCGTTGTGAAAGATCTGGTGCATGGGACCACGAAAGTGCTGCTGCAGATGTCGAAGGCCTGGCAAGCATCACCAAAGGCGAGTACATACAGCCAAAACGCGATCTGTGTGACATAGATCTATCTCTGAAGCAATGTCACACTGCCGCACGGATTACGTAGCGCGCCAGTCTCTGAGGTCTAAGGCTTGTTTCCACTTGCGTGCTACATGCATGGGTGACTCGAACGCCGCTCAATTCACATCTCAATCGGCCATCAATGCGCGTCTGTGGCGAGGATTGCGAGTCGTTGAAGAAATCTTAATTCGCAACTGGCTGCCGAAGTTTCGGGACGGTGTTTCCTCAGGCAAGCCTTGCCTGCATTGATCCTACATCCACACCTACGGTCCTGCTGCAAAGTGCACGTGTCTGCGCAGATGCTCTCAGAAATGGTTCATTCTGAAGCGATCCACAAGCTCACTCGTGATGCAAGTAGCAGATCGCAGAATACGTGAACCCCTTGGCACAACTCGTGACATGTATGACTGTGATCTGTTTGTCAGCGCCACACGTACATATTTGCATGCAGGCTGGCTCGCCTGAAAAAAAGGTTCAGACCGGCACTTGGCTGGCTGATTTTGGCGGTACTTCTAGGGTGGCGGCCTGTCGAGCTCCTACACGTCCCCGCATGGATCCTGAAGCTGGTCACTGCAGCGGGTGTGTGGGGGGGCAGAGCACATGCGCATGCACTGACAACGATAGTGCGGCCGCCGTCTTTCCAGTTCAAGTGATGCATGTGCTTGATTGCTTCCAGGAGGACTTTTCATTGCACACAGGCTGATAGTGTTCAGACGCTGGAGTGATGAGCTGAAAGAACTGCCCAAGTTCCTGATCGTGTTCACTGTAGCAGTTGTTGAACTTCTGATCGAGAATTATTGCGTGTGGTATGATGACATCGCTTTTGTGAAGGCCCCACACCTTGCTGTCTCAAATGTGGTGAACCAACAGGATTACTTCTCTACATTGTGCAGGGTTGTTGCAGCTGGAAACACAAGAAAATATGACAAATCTTTCATTCCCTTGCAAGACAATGTGGCTGTTGTCACACGTGGTCTGATGCAACAAAGTTTGGTCATTAAGTGGCTGGTAACGTGGCATTGGGCACATATCGCTAACTTCTTGGTCGCCTTCTTATGTGTACCTTTCTCATGTGCTTGGGATCAGGTAGGTGTTCTTATAGAATCTGCAGTCTCAACGGGCGCAGATGCTTGAGACACCGCGGGTTGATCAGGCAACTGATCAGAATCGTGTGCAGATTCCATACTCTGGTTTCTCAATAGCCAGCCGGGCTCTGCTGATGCATGTCATTGTGCGCATCGTCCGCACTGTTGCATTCCTGGCGGTGGTGCTCCCAAACGCACGTACACCGACCTGTTACGCTCGGAGATTCCCACCTGTCCCAGAGCAGCTGTGGGAATATGTCTGGACCGGCTTGTCCACACTGAAGGGCTTTGGTGGTTGCAATGATCTAATACTCAGGCGCGGTCCCCCTGCAGTCACGTCACAATGCATCCACTTCGGAACGTTCTTTGATCAGATACGGTACATTTGTGTAGCTCCACCTGCGTGTGACATCTGTGCAGTGGGCATGCGTGCACCTGGATGATGACAGTGACGACTGTTTGGACATATTACCCACATGGAATGGTCAAGTATGTTGTGTGGATGGCATACATCCAGACTTCTTTACGCACAGCCGTGGAGGGGTGGCATTACAGCGTGGATTTTATCATCCCAGCTGTCATGTGCTGGTTCGTCTGGAAAGACTTAGACTGGGTTTGTCCAAAGCAACAGGTGTTAAAAATTCGACCATCAACTCACCGAGATCCACTCAGCAAAACAGCACTGGTGGTCGTTGTTGCTGCTGTTGTTTTCTGCATCATTAATGCGTTCTTCGTTGGAGCTTAACCGCTAGTGATTCCAAAGATCATTGTAACATATACACTGTCGAAAATCAGTCCCCAAATCCACCCACGATTTTCATGAGGCATTTCATGCCTGCACGATTACAATTTTGCCATGCACTCCCAGTAGCTCTAAGGCTCAACGGATAGGAATACCACCATCGCGCTCATGTTGTCGCAGCCTTTTCCAATTCCTTCTGTAGAGGGGGCCAGGCAGTGATCGCACATGGCTTCGCAAATAGCCCTTGCATCTTTCCCTTCTTGAGCCTTCTCATTAACAAACGCCACAGCATCATCATGGGTCAGTATGTCCCAGATTCCATCACATGCCAAGATCAAGAAGCGTGAGCTAGAATCCAGCTTCACATGCTCCACATCTGGTAGTGCTGTGACCACTTGCTTCTCAGGTGGCATATTTTTCCCCTAAATCACATTGTGTATGTCATCGTACTTTGAAAAAGCTTGCGAAATTGCGCTTTCGAGCAGAAGTTACTTCACACACCTGCTTGTAATTCATGTCTCCTATGGCTCGAGACAAGTTGAGGCATCCGTTCACACGACCTTCTGTTACAAACCCACCCGCATCCACAATGCGTTTTTCCTCCCCAGGATTAGTGGGTTTATGGTCAACAGTGAGCTTCATGGTGATGTTACCATGACACAGGACGCACCGACTGTCACCTGCGTTGGCTACATACAAGTCTTGGCCCAACACAACAGCCACGACTGCAGTACATCCCGCAGCAGGGCCATCATAACTCCCTGCACACAACACCAAGTCCACCATTGCATAGAGTTGCGTCATGGCCAACTCACGACCGAGACATGATATGCATTACTTCAAAGATACTGACTGAAATCTCAAATGACAAGGTCTGAGGTGTGAAAGATTCCAACGTTGCTGAAAGTGTTGCTGTGCATCAACACTGTGTGCTTTGAAAAGTTCTTGCAGAGGACAGGATATTCGGAAACAGAGAGGGTCTTGGACTGCTCCGTTGTCATCCCGAACGAATGGCGCGATTCTGAAATGATCGTACCAGAACCCACTGACTCTTGTTGATCGACGGCTTCCAATCCCATGCCATTAGAATTGCTGTTACTGCTCTTGGCCTTCATTCGATTGAGTTCTTCAGCATGTTCAGGCTTCCTGAGCATTTCATCAATTGCGAGATATGTACTTATAAGAGCCTGCTTGATGTCACCACTTTTGTAATGGTCAGAGTTAATGAAGATGTCCGGCATGTGTTTTGCACAAAATCTGGCCACTTGAGCACCCCCGTGACCATCAAAGACGCCAAAGAATGCAGCATCATCCTTGCCGTTTAATCGCAGCTTGGTCACGTGTGCATCCTCCTGTACTTAAAGTAGCTTGTGATGCAGTGAAAAGTATTGGTTGAGTCTGAAACCTCTGCACTCTGAGGAGCTTGCTGACAAAGTGGCTGTGTGCAGCTTCAGACAACAACCAATTGTGCAGCACGAATCTGATACAACCAGATACACGAAAACAAAATACGAAATCGTACCATCGTGACTCGCCATCCTTGCATGGCGGCAACACCGTAACGAAAGCATGCATTCTCTCCTTCTTGTGTTTCCTGCATGCACATGGTTGCAAGCTCGCAGTATTGGCGTCGCTAGCGGTCTAGATCATCTGCCTGGCTCATAACGTACCTTTTCAGTGATTGGAGAGCTTAAGTAAGCACCCATCCTGCCTCAGACCGAGCGGCAAACCAGGAAAACAACAAATGCCGGACCTCACCCACAGTCCAAGGACAGCGGGGGAAAGTTTGAAATCTGCAAGCCAGCCGAAGATAAATCTCAGCAATGCGAACGCCGACCGTGATGGTTTCCTGGACGATACGCTGTTCCGACGCAGAGGCCCTTCTCGTCAAATTCACAACTCTGCGCCAGCGCAGGTTCAAAATCACCCAAGGTGATAAGACATGAAATTTTGAAAGTATAGGGGTAAGAGTATTTCATTGCTGGGGAGAGAGTTCAGCGTCGGCAGATCATACTGGCAAGGGCAATGCTAAAGCCCCTCTAAAGATCGTGAGAGCCAACCACCATACATGATGTCTTGCGACACAGCAGATGGCACAAAACGCACCAGCAAAAAAGGGCAACCATGTCACCCTTACTGTCAGCCGGGATGCACGAAACGCTACGTGTTGATGCCATCCGCCGGGAAGGTCAGAAATAGGAAAACGGTCTTCACAGGTGCAAGGTAGGCCAGGCGCGCTTCGATTATGTATGGGGTGGCGTATACGTGATGGCGTTTCAGACTTGCGTCAAGGACACCCAAGACACGGTGGTGCGTTGGCACCGGCTGAACACAACTGTGATGCACATGAGATGTCCAAGCGCCATGAGTATTTGCAGAATATGCCTGCCTGTCCGCACGCAATCCTGCTGTGGCCTTTGCCAGACATTGCGACACCGACATTGTTACATGTAGCTTCTCACACATGCGAAGTGACCATGCCTGGTCATCAGGACAGGTTATTTCAGACCTCTGACCAGTTTCCGTTCTCGTCTGCTGGTAGGTCGCATTAGGGTAAACTTTCAGCTTTCTGACCTGACCCGCGTAAGCATACCATGCCGTTGCTCTGACACCACAGCGCGCGAAGGTTTGAACGAATTTAACAGCTGTTCCATTGCCAACATCAGGTCAAGCACAACATAACGCCCAAATTCAAAGTGTTTCGTTACGAAAGGCTGGAATGCCACAGCTCGCATATACTACCAGCGGTACAACATTGTGGTGCAAGATCACTCGTTGCACTCACTGCTTAGCTTCGCCAGTCGAAGCGTGCACGGCCATCACGTCCACATCAGACATCTGCGGCTCATTGGGTGGCGAGTAAGGTGGTGCCTAGCATGCGGGACAGGACAATCGCAAGCACTGCGGTACCCACTGACCAACTGCTTCAAAACCAAATTGCACTCCATAGCCAACGCATCACCACTTGTGATGGTGGCTTGCAGTGTGCGTTTCAAGATCACATGTTGTCTAGTTTACAAGAAATTCCACGTCGGTCAGTACAGCGTCGGTCACTGTCTCTGGCACAAGTTCATAACCTCGTGGCGAGGCCACCAAAGCCCTTGACACGGTCGGAGTGGGACCAAGTGATAGAGAGGTGGGTCCGAGGGCGACATCAGCTGTCAATTGGCAGGCAATCAGTATCGATGCCTGCAACCTGATAGAGTGCAGGTACAAAGATCGTTCGCCAATTGGTGTTGACTGCTGTATCTGTTGTGAACCATTTTGCAAGCCAGCTCAACAGAATCTTACATCCTGTGCGCACACATTTCATAAGCAATGCCTGGGCAGTTGGGAAAAATTCTCAAGAAGCAGATGCCATTGCTGCCCTGTCTGCCGTACCCAGGACTATCAGAAGATCTCGATCAGACATGGCCATGCCGCACACAGAGAAAGATGTGCTATCCTTATTCAATCATGCTGGCGGCGATTTGCAGCAGTGCAAAGATTTAACTCTATGTGGGCAGCTGCCCCGCAACCTTCAAATGATGAATTACACCAGAAGTGGCTTCACAACAGGCTTGCACACAAAACTGAGAAGCTCATCACAGCAATGGCGGACGACGGTGTAGGTGATCTGGACGTCTTCTTCAGGCATCTGGACCAAGATGCCCAGTTGGCGCGGCACGTCTATCAGGAAGCAGACAAGCATCTGGTATTGAGTTGCCCTGTACAAGCCCGATCATTCATGCATTCCCGAAACCAGGGAACAGATCAAGTTGTTACAGAAGGAATTGCAGACAGTTGCAACGTGTCAGTAGACTGGGAGCAGGTTACACAGCTTATGCGATCACGTGGGACTGAAGACTGCCCCATTTGCATGCTTCCACTGCACAAAAAGAGACAGGCTATGGGCTGCTCTTTACTGAGCTGCTCTCATGCGTTTCACCTGAAGTGCATCGAGTCCTTCGAAGAGTTTGAGCTTGCTCGGGGTGGAAATCCCACCTGCCCGATCTGCCGCAACGCCTACATCAGAAGGGCGCTTGTGTGTGCGTGACCACCAGATTACTATGTATCAAGCGCACACTGATCTTGTAACCGGCCCTGAGCTCAAGTGGCAGCCTCTCAGAGTGAACCGATACGTTTTTGTCAGAAGCGAAATGTTGAAGAACCAAAAGAACAGAATGTGTCCATGATTTAGCAGATGCGATCACATGCACATCTGAGTCATGACTGATCGTATTTTGACAGCTTAGATTGAGCTGCGTGGGATGCCGCTTCACTTGCTTGGGCGCGGTTATGGGCGTCTTCATCCGCTATCATTCTGATGTGCATAGAATCTAGGCCGCAGGCGAAATAAACAGCCCAAATGCCTACCACAGGGACAACATACTTGATTAAAGGAACACATGGAGAAAAAACAATGTGAATCAGCGGAACCTCGCGGCGGGAGAGACCCAGCCGAACGGCCTGAACATAGCGCAGCCACATGCACAGTCTCGTTATCCAGTGCCGTAGCTGCTGAACTGTTTCACTTATGCTTTAAATTTTCATCTTATTCTGCAATTTCCAGACGCATGGACATGCAAACTTTCTGGGACGGAGTGGTCTCAGATATCTCGGAATTGCGCGCCATGCGCCACATCTTCCCCTGCAGTTGACTGGTGCGATCGCATCCTGGCGTGCTGTAAAGCAGCTTGTGGCTGTAATGTACGGCTCCACGTAGCCTCGATGTGTTCCGGTCTGTGCGTGGATGTTTGTCTGTGAGATTACGCCATTTCAAGTCCGATGGCTGAAGTCAGGCCTGAAAGCAAAGCAGGAGACAAACCCAATCTGAATGTATGCTGTGATGCTGTGCAGTCAAAGATCGATCAGGCATTATTTCAGCTGAGTGGGCTGGAACAGACTCTGAAAACTAGCTCTCCTCAGCCCCACCAGGTCAAGATATACGAAGCTGTTAGATGCGTTCTGGACGCCATAAGTGATGTGGATGAATCTACTATGCTCTTAGAGAGCATGCCTGAGAAAGAGCAACCTGATGTTCCATGCAAGCTTCTGGAATGGCTGGATGCAGGCAAAGATCCTGACGCATTTTACAAACAGCTTATAGATGACACCATCTGGGGCAGTCAGGTATGCGCCATTGCAAGCACACAATACAGCTGCTATGATCTAGATTCACACCATCCAATGCGAAAATTCTATCAGAGTGGGAACGAATTACGACACTTGCACAATGCAGATCATGCAAGGCAAGATGTCTGCGATGTCCCGAGGCCGCGTTAGCTTAAAGGACGAGCTAAATCAAATTCGAGACCAACCTCAAGGGGGAGCGTAAGACGCTTTGCAGTACTTTTGGCAACAGACATTCACTGTAACGTTGTGGACCGTAGTGCATGTGACAGTGAGGCGCCTATACTGCTGATTGTTTCAAGCCCAGGTGCGTGATGCGCGAGGACCTCTCGCATAGCACTGGCTACAAGCTCTAGGTCTGTTGCAGTCAGCTGTAGCTGCTGCTCCTGCATCTCACTGATCACTCTGTCCACTGTATCATGTACAAGATCGTAAGGGAATGTCAAGACCTGCACATCATGATATAAGGAGAGTCAGCTTGGTGGTGCAGCCTGTAGACACTGATGTAAGACTGCCAAATCGGAGGTCCACAGACTGTGTGAGCGTACCTGTGTGTTGTCGTCGTCGTCGTCCAGCCCCCCTGAAGACAAGCGCTGCAATCTGACAGTGAATGCAATTTCCTTGCGGACGGCATCAGGCCTTCCAGTCACAGCAATATCGTACTCTATTCCTTTCAGGCGACCAGTAGAAATGGGGACGTTTTCATCATCAGGTGCAAACTTCAGTAGCTCATTCATGGTTGCATTCGATTGCGGCCGCGCGCTGACCAGGGAAGAAAATCGCATGATTTGGCCTGCACAATGGTGTTTCATACGTGAATTCCAGCCACACAAGGAACTTGGGCAGCTTAGAATGTCCCGAACTTCGCACTGTAAAACAGATAGAACAGCAGCAGTGCACCTGGCTGGGCATCAGGTGTAGCAAAGGTCCGTGTGTTCAGCCAAGGGTGATCAAGTAGCTCTCCGAGAGGGAGCTCAGCTGAAGCAACCTGCAGCGGCTAGCGGATCTGATGCAGTCAGAACAGCAGCCTGCTATGGAAGACAGGCACTATGCATCGGCGGATCAACTCGGCGGATCAGCTCGGCGGATCAACAGCGCATCAGCTGTTGCAGAATGGGGCGCAGTCCCACACACCTGTCCATGTTTGCACCATACAGACAGCCTGGCATAGCCCCACAGCACATTGCATGCTCGGTGTCAAGCTTACGGGCGGCCATTTCTGCTGATGTGCATGAGGCACAGTGTCTGAGGATATGACTAGCAGCGCTGGATCACACCTCGTCTAAGCAGGTAGAGAGCAGCCGCACTGCATCTGGCGGCAACACGCCGCTCTGAACCCGATCACGGACGCGGGCCAGTGGCCAGCTGCTGACAGATGCGTCGCGGATGTACATTTCAATGACCACGTTCGCCCATGCCCTAAGAATGAGGAGCTGTGTCACTGAAGCTCCAGAGTGATGGCCCACTGGTTCTGGTCTCCAGAGGAATGTGGGCATGACGCACACACGCGCATCGCCCGCACGTACATGAACATCACAGATACTGACCTTGTGAAGGGGTAGGTCACAACGCCGCTCCATTGCGATGAAAGCTGCATGCAGGCAGAGGCTGTGTCAAGCAAATTCTAATGCTGTGCATGCTCGAATGCAAAAGTGGCAGGAACGAGGTTGAAAACACAACGGGGTAGCATGATCACCTTTTAGGAGTTGCCTAGACAGTTTTCGGATGGCAGGCTCGCCAACGTGCTGGTGGATCGCTAGGTACTGTCTCAGGTTGTTTACACCCGAGGCATCAGAGACCACATTGATGCAAGCGTCTGAGGCCCAGACTTGTTGAATCCTGCATAGGGGATGCTTGAGCTCAGCTGGGCAGTCTGGCTGCAGAAGTACTGCCCTCGTCCTGAGTGTCAGCTCGACAATAGGCTAGGGCACATTCACCTGAGGAGCAAGGGATGAACGTCACTCTGCCACGAGACAAGGTCTTGAAGAGCATGTTCTAGACATGCAGATGCCTTTGTACTGTCAGATGTGGAGGCCACCACGTCATCTGCTGCGGCAGTGATCTTGTGCCAGTCACATTCACGGCCTTCGTCATTGTCAAACCCTGCAAAAGATCACTGCACATGGGTAGAACTGCAAGACATGTAGGCTCATGTACAGAATCACCGATCCTGGTGCAGCAGCAAGGAATACGTGTCCTTCCTGAAGTAGCAGGGCAAGCACGGCCGAACAACTTGCTCACCGCTGTGTGTACACAGGCGGGTTAGCATCTGACGATTTCACCACATGCAGAACCAGTAACTAAAACAGCTGCGGCATAATGCAAACAATCGCTTTATAAGACCTGTCAGCCTACTGGCGATTTCTTCAGCCTGGATCATGTCCCATGTTCACAAGGGCAACCACCACGCCAGCTAAATGTGCCCGATGAAGCGACGTGAGCAGCTTGCTATCGCAAGATGCAATGCTGTCATGCCACCACTTCACGAATGATCCCCATTTCGAAAGCTCTTCGACTACATGTATATATAAATATGTGTGACGAGAAGTGATGGGAACTGGTGTCGTGGGACTCATCTTATATCCTCGGCAAGTAAGTGATTCAGACAGCCTTTCACGGCCTCACCTGGGTAGCACAACCATTTCAGCCCAGATACAGATTCACGGTAAGATTCTGAGGAAGATACACGGCTGAATCTGAGGTCCTTGGTGTTCTCTTCTGAGTCATCGTCAAATTGCAGAGACCCCATCTGCGATACCTCCGACTACATGTCACTGCAAACGTCCGAACACACAATCAACCGTGGACTGCGCCAACCAAACGAGCTATAAGTGTACTGACGTTCGTCCTTCCGCAAATCAGATCATTCGGCAGCGATGCATACCAGTATGCGCCAAGGCCAAGGTCGTAGAAGCAAGGCACGGAGCATCGGCCTGTGCGCGGCTGCCACTTGGCTGTGTTACATACGATGAGCTTCGGCATCTTCAATTGAGCTCGTCATCAAGCTCATGGCATCAGCAGAGTCATAATATAGATTTCAATCTCGCGACTCTCGCGCACATTCGGCTCGTTCGGAGGTGATGACGGGATGAGGAAGAAACAACGCTCCTCCACCACTCAACCATGCGCTCCAGTAGCTATGGCCCGGAACGATGGATGTAATCAGGTCACATAGTATTTTGTTCACGCAGCCTTGAGGCAAGAACTGGGCGTTTGGCCCTGGCTAAGTGCCTCCTTATCGATTCGAGTTTGAATGCGTGAGACGCTGTGCAGATCATTAAGCGTTCCGACTCAACGTCACAACAATTGTCGTCCTCTGTATCCGCCATGCTCCAACGTCAGGCACACGCGATGTCTGTTGTGACTGGCGCCACCTGCGTAGAGCTGGTGATAGCTCCTGATAGCATGAGGAAGCAACATAAGCGGAAGTGGGGCAACGATCTGAGCTTCATCGTGAACGACCTGTGTTGTAGCTAATCGTCCCCAATTGTATAGCTTGCTGCCGATTCAAACTGTTCTTGCGCGCCGTTACCAGCGCGAGCAAGCACTGGTGTATGTGCCACCAAGATGCAACACTTCTCGGAGATTGCCGTGCCAGAATGAACCCGTGGCAGTGCCAGTCATCCGATTCACAAATGTACGTGCAGGATCAGCTCGGCATGTGGTGTATCCGCTTCTTGTACTGTACTGGTGTTCGCATGACAGCACACTGAGTGACTTGTCTAGTACCTGGTCAGGATTGCGGCGTGAACGAAGCTGCTAAGATATTGTATATTCCACACGATTCTCGTTTATGGGCCTATTACTTCCAGCTCTACCCAGACTGCTCTGCCCCTCGAAGGTGCAGGTCCAAGTGAAGCTTAAGGATACCTGAGGTCGACCGTGGCCGTCTGTGGGGGGCGTGACCGCGAGCCAGTCCACGTGTATAGACGCTTGTTATTGACATTAGCTGTCATGCCATGTACTGCAGCAGGAGGATCATGGCCTGCGAATAGCTTCCCCTGTCTGCCTGTCATATCGATGCCTTGACTGACAGTGCGTAGATCCACAACCCCAACCACTTTAGGGACCACATTATATGTACGCCGTGCTTGACGTGATATCTGCGCAATCAAATCAGACAGATGTTCTGTGAATAGCATGCGTACCCGATGGACTCTTCACTGGGATGCTCCGCATCTACAGAACACAGAGAAGCACTGGCCACTGTGCGGTGTATGCTAGCCCCCATTGCTGACGCATCTTCGTCTCACCATCCTGAGGTGCAAACAGTTCTGCACCTGCTCATGCCGTGCGCCAGCATGCACAGCCTGCAGATTACAAGTCACAGTGGAGATGCGTTTGTAAGGCATGGTGATAGATATGTCCACGGCAGCGTTTATGGTCCCTTTGAAGACATTTTGCAGTACGAGTATGATTAGACGACAATACAGATGTTATTTACCACTGATCAACTCCAACGACAGTACAGCTGCGCCCTAGCTATATGCTGGACAGAGCTCCAAAGTATCACTCACTGCTGCAACCGACATGGCTGGAAGCCCCACCTAACGCGGGTATAACATAGTGCAGAGTGAATCGCATCACCCTTCAACAGCATCGTGCACTTCGTACAGTCACGGACTTCGGCATGGCGAGGGACACATATACTACAACTTGACGAGAGCAGCTGCGTGCCATCCGAAATTCGGCATGCAGAAGGTTCTGATCATTCTTTACATGGCCCATGAGACACTCATGGTGAGCACAAGACCCTCACATACCAGATGTAGCTGCCCACCACAAGAGCCAGCAACCATCACGGCTTCTACACAGGACAGCAGCGAACTAGACTGCATGACAACTACTCATGTACACATGATCAGCCAACGCCGTCACCAGCTGTGCGACTCGCTGAATCATTTCAATGCAAGCAAGGCCGGGGCGGCGCACAATATCTGCAACACAGCTGATTGGACAGCATGTAGCGGATAGTCGCTAGAAAATAATTGGAAATTCACCACATTCCAGTAGGCACATGGCGCATTTGCATTCTCATGTGCGCTTGCTGTTATCGGGCATCAAATTTTGACCTCAGCTGCAGGCTGTGTGCCATTACACACGGCCACACATAGCAACGTTGCTGCCTCAAATCATCCACCCACAGCAGCTTGCTAGATGCGGTTTGCCGCTGATGCAGCTTCACGTTTTGTGCTTTGGGCTTTATTTGAAGGTCTTCTGTTCGCCGATGCTTATCTGCAAAACATCCTGACACCAGTAGAGCGTTTCCTCCTTAGATACATCTCGTGAAAAAATGTGGATAGCATCTCAAACATCGTAGTCTTTCAAGTGGAGTATGAGCTCCCCTCAAGCATCCTGTTGTAGACACGGAACACTGCGGTTTCTGGGCAACGGGCCACCCGACCGAGACTGGCTCCTTTGTATCCGTTGTATCTCGCTGGCGTCATCGAAGTCATATGTAGCCGTAAACTTCTTGAACTTCTTTGTTGAGGTCGTATGCTCGCTGGATCCCCTGGTAATAGTAAGCTGGTACAGCCAGAATGCAAGAGCGCAAGCGTGGAGAAAAGCCAGGACTACCAACACGTAGCCTGCGGAAAACACCATCAAACTTCAGAGCTGCTGGACGCCATGTTCTGGCGTCGGTTACCAGCGCGGTGCTGCAGGTTTTCAGCGGCGCGGCATACGTACCCAAGCTATGCAGCCAGTGCCGATCATTCGGAGGAGCATCATCAACGCCCTGGCCGCCCTTGACGCGGATCACGAAGAGGCTGCCGGAAGACATGTTATCGTGCAACAGGCTGCTGCGGACATGAATAATCGGGAACGTGAAGCAATTGCCAAGCAGAGCTCTGTCTTGGGGACAGTGACAAACTTAGGTAATCGCCGACATATAGGAACGAACGCGTGTGGACGTACTGTCTGCAGTCGATGGCACCTGTTGGCTGTTTGGCATGCCTACATAGTGATTGGCCATGGCTGTTACATCGTATGCGCCGTTTCTTCTCCCAGCAGTGCACACATGCATGGTACGTGCCTGCAATCTTGTCAACGGGTCCTGCGGCTCATGCATGAGCATAGGGGTCCCTCGATCACAGCAGTCGGCTGTTGCCTAGCCGGCAGCAGTGCCTCCGTGGCGCAGGCGTATGCATGTATCAGAGTTGCTACGTGCCATACAATGACTAGCTGCAGCTGGACATAATGTACACCGCATCAATATTACAATTGCGCATAAATGCACCGCACATCATGATCGAGGTTGACGCAGTCTCCCGGTGTGCCTCCACGCCTGATCATATGTGGTGTGCATGTTACAAGAACTGCACAATAAAGAAGAGTCAAAGGTTCTACACGAACAACACATGGGTCACTGTTGCAATAGCCAGTGTTATCACGCAGCACAATTTTGTCCACTTAGAGTTAACGCGGAGAGGCAGGTACCAGTAGCATGGTGTAGCACCGCAGACTTGGACGTTGCACAGCCAGACACCGCCACTGGTTCTTCATCCATCAGACACACCACAGCCCGATCGACTTAACATTCCCCTCACTTCGTACAGCTGCTGTACTACAGCAGAACTGCGTCGACTGCATACAGATGCATGCATGCAGATGCGCTAAACATCCACAGTCCAGGTCACACACAGCTGCTGCCAGCAGGGCTGCAAGAAGCGCCAAGGTCCAAATCCGCCCCACCACTCTGCAGCGCCGTGATTCCAGTTGATTGATTCCAGTTGATTGCTTCATCTGCTCAAGGCTTTGACATGCACCTGCACTGACGTGCTGTGTGCCGCCTGGCCAGTATGGGCCACCTGTCTTCCGTGGTTGCCTGCAATTGTGCCCTGTCCCCCTCTTTAGCGATGCATATGTGCATGGCATTGCTGTTTCTTATCGCCCTACAAGACGCATCCCCTGAATGCAATTCAGTTTGCTGCTGCAAGAAAGGCATGCAACTGGGATAACACAAACGGCCATGAAGAGCGTTGGCCTGGCGAATGACATGCCGCAATAACCGGGGCCTCGTTCTGCAACGTTTCAGGCGCTTAAATGGAGTCACTCGTAGGAACAACGAGTTGTTCTTGAAGCTGCCCTCGTCATGAGGCCGAATTGTTTCCTGCAGACCGCAGCAGTCCGCAGCCTTGGGCATTGGCAAGAGTGGGGTCCATCGTCACATGCTGCTCACATCATGACTCGTTCACAACAAGACGCATGAGCATTTTGAACTGCCCTCAGAACAGCCTGCCACGGGATACAGCACCCACGGCTGCACAAGCACTTCGGAGTGTGCGCCGGAGAGTGTTGTGCCCAAACAAGGAGGAGCTGAGGTGCGGAGACACGGTGTCCATCAGTGACACATCATAACACATCATTCATGCTACACGAATGATCGCGATTTTGAGCGCGTCCGCCCATCACTATCAAATAGGTCATGCCCGGCCTACTACCTCATGGAAACTCAGGGCCGAGCCGGGAATATGGCGCAGCAAGGATGCTGCCCCTGCCTGATCAGTGATGCTCACAGCGCCCCGTGGCCCAGCCAGCAGCCACTTTCCAAGCAGTGCGGCCATGTGTGCAAACATGGCCTGCTGCACCTCACAGCCCGCGCCCTGAGCCTTGAGTTCACTCAAGCGCGTGCAAACATGCAGCAACACGGTATACGCAGCCTCCCGCTCCTCATGGCTGCTCACCACCTCTCCATGCCGCGTATCTGCCCTCGCCTCGATGCGCGCACGCAGATGCAGGAATTCCTGCACGACGCTACCGGTCAGGATGGACGCGTTTTAAGGAACAAGAGTGCGCGCTGTGCTGGTGCGTACCCGGATGGCTGCAGCGTCTTGGCTCTTCAGGGAGGGACACGTCAGCAGCCACGCGCCCAGCTCGGGCGACTGGTTCCGGCTGAGGTGCTGAGGGCCGGCTGTACGCATCATGAACGCATGCGCGCCATCCTGCTGCTCCGCATTCGCCAGTGCCTCAGCATGAGCGTTCGTCCGGAACTGCGCCTGCGCGGCCAGCGCGTCTGCACGGGCAATCAGGTGCGTCGGGATGCGGCAGGTTCCCAACAGCCACTCCTGATCAGCCTTCGCAGCCTCCTCAGACGCCGCCTCGGCACGGTGGATGTCCAGTACGTGCTGCAGCAGCTCCATTTTTGCCTGCACCGACCCCTCATCCGAGACCTGCAGTCCAGCAATAGCTTGGCAATGCTGTACGGTTCGGCAGCATAGAACACATACAGCAGAGCGGATGCGCACCGGCAGGTGGCAGAGCACGTAAACCGCCCATCGTGACTCGCCGAGCCACACGAGCGTCGCCGCGCAGTCCAGGGTGACCTGCGCGTAGACGTCCGCCAGTGTGCGGTCGCCGCCGCAGTCGTCCTGCATGACCCCAACGGCCATGAGGATGCCGCAGACGAGCCACGGCACCAGCGCGTCCAGCGGGTCCGGGGAGTAGGGCCCCGTGGACGCGAGGCGCAGAGCCAGCGATGACGGAGCGCTCGAGAGCATCAGCGGCTCCCGCGCGGCCAGGTGGAGCAGCACGTACTGCACGTCCACCCGCTGCTGCCGGGACTGCCGCGGAGGCGCGCGGAGCGACACATGCTCGTACCACGGGCTCGGAAACGGCACGGCTGCACCGCTGTGCAAGGGCGCGGAGGAGAGCATGTGGCTGAAGCTGAGAATGGCTGCGGCCAGCGGCTGGTCCGGCGAGACGCTATACCAGAGGCACATCGCAAATACCCGCTGCCAGGTGACCTCGCGGCTGAGCAGGAAAGCCAGCGCCGCAGCGATGTCACCGGCAAGAAGCTTGTATGCGGCCTCGAGGGGCGGCGGCATAAGGCGGCGCTGCGGGTCGTGAAAGAGGCCAGACGTCTCCCACGAGGGCAGGCCCCCCGGGGCCGAGATCTGGTGCGCCAGCAGTGCAGAGCTGCCCGGGGAGAGGCCAGCGCCGGCGATCAGGCATGCCAGCCGCGGCAGCCCGGCGCCCGTGGCAACCCGCACAGCGGTTGGGATGTCGTGCGCAGACAGCAGCTCCACAACGACCGCCTGCGCGCCTCCTGCCGACTGCTCAGCCTGCACAGCATGCAGCATGTCAGTGGAGCACGCGCAGCACATTCACATGGCAGCAGGCGTGCGGTGCCATCGAGGGGAGGTGCACCTGTGGCAAGGCTTCTGCTACTTCACGGTCCACCTGCTCCTCCAGCCAGTCTGACAGCTCCAGCTTACGCTGCACAGCTAGCAGCCCTGCGACGTTATCACTGCCTGCGTCCTGCGAGCCATCAGCTGGCGCCAGCGCCCTGAACAGCCTGCGTATGAGAGCGAACGTCGCCGCAAGGGCTCTCGAGTGCTCGCCCAGGGCTGGCGCACACTTTGCGACGGTGGCGCATAGATCAGACTCGCCTTGGAGCCAACGGTCATGGCTGCAGGCGTCTTTCATGGCCTCGCATGGCATGGTGTCAGCCTGGCAGGAGAACACCAGATGAGGCTGCAGCCCTGTGCTGGCATCGTCTGCATTCGTCACAGCCATGTCCACGTCCATGCCGGCACTCCCGGGGGAGGCGGCCACTGCCGCGTCGTCGCCGCCGGCCCAGGCAGCGCTGCTGTACTGCGAGTGCACTTCCAGCAGCCGCTGTGCGCGCTGCCGCAGGACGTCGCGTACCCCCCGGCACGCAACGTCGCCTTCTGGCACCGCCTCGCTCAGCAGCACCGCGCCCGGCAGCAGCTTGGCAAGCTTCACGGACGAGCGCATCTGCGTGCCCACGACTGTATGGGAGGCCGAGGCAATCCGTCCCTGCGCTGAGATGTGGGCACGGCGCGAGCGGCTCATCAGGGGCCACATGTCCGTGATAACGGACGCGTCGCTCGGCGGCATGCACTTGTCTCCTGCTGCCACTTGGAGCACCTCGCGCTGCGTCAGCATCGACACGTCCGGTGGCGCATCTGCGCTGCTGGGTCGCTGAAGCTGCAGTGGCCGAGCGGGGGCAGCCCATGCCGTCTGGACCCTGCGCGAGTCAGGGGCGGGCACGTTGGCACTGGGCGGCGTCGCCAGTGCCTGCTCCGCGCTCATTGGCGAGGCCAGTGGCGCTGCTGCAGCGCTCAAGCGCTCGTACAGCGGTTGCAGCGGCTGAAACACAGTGTGTGTATGGACCGGCGGCGTGACGGGCTGAGACTCGACCTCGTGCATGTCGGTGCCATCTGATGCATTGTCTTCAGAGTCGATCTTATAGCTATCTGCAGGAACTGCTGCAAAGTCTGCCGGCACAGGCTCGGCCTGGGCTGCGCGGGGCCTGCCTGCTGTAGGGCGTCGCAGCACAATGCCCATGTCTGCCTCGATGTCAGAGTCATCTGATGCAGACCCACAGAGCTCAGGAGGCAGCCCATACCTGCAAACGATGCCTCACTCGTGAGAACCAGCTAGTTACAACATACACAGGGCGAGACACAGCAGCCATGGCGTGCTTGCATCATCTGTGGCTAGATGAACGCCAGTGATGCACATCATCAACACAAACAGGCACACATATGCCAAACCGAAACTGCCGTGCCTGCATCAGCATGTCTGCAAAGAGACACGCCACCTCACAAAGCAAAGAAAGCGACACATTGTGCAGTGCGACTGGTTTGGCATTGTGCTGATCAGATGGTCTACCAGCACATCACATGCCACGGCGTATATCCACATCACGGGCAGGAAAGTACGGCGTTGTGGTCAACTATGCCAAAGGGATGTGGCGATTCGAGGTCATGTGTATTCATTGACAAATCGTGATGCAAGGAACAGGAAAACATCGCTGGCGGCTGGAAGCATGTACTCCCACAGAGAGTTGTATCGCCCACGTAATTACAAACGAGTGCATGGCAGCAACACTGCTTTGGCGTAAGAACTGCCCCAGATGCATGCACAAACACCCATCATCACCAAATCTAGGCTTCACACGCACGCTACAAGCAGTTGGAACACAGCCACTAGACTGGTGGAACAACGACTACTTGACCCACCATCAAATGCGCACAGAGACCCACATCGCGTAGAGACCCAACTTGACAGCGGTGCCCTGTGCGGCCAGCAGATGGTTCAGGCAGCATACACCACCCACTAAAACTGACATGGACACGGACACCGGGCCGCTGCCGAGCATGCTTGACTGAGCAACTGTTCTACGCAATTCGTGCATAAGACAGCGTAGCACAGCCTGCCAAATGTGCTGTTTCTAATCCCATCCGCACACCAAGCGGCCATGTGGATGTGGAGTCAGGGTCTCACCTAGACCAATGAGGGACTTCAAACGTCCACATGACGTTGGTCGAATCCAGAACCTGGCATGACACAAACGTGCTGCCTGTTTCCGAGTTCATCCTCTGCAGCGCCAGTTTGACCTTGCTAATGTGCTCCTCTGTAGACTTGCACTGGTCACGCTTGACGACTTTATTGAGTCGCTTGACTGGCAAATTTATCTGAATGCGAGCTGGCTGGTTGCACCCGTGCCCAAAGGGCGGCTTGGATATGCCACCCTCCAGGTATGCAGCCACATGGCCAGGTTGGATGGTGAACACATCACCAAGGTTCTTCACTTCAGACAGGTCAACGTCTTCCAGGAACATGATTTTTCCGACCCCGTTCTTGCCGACGGTGAATCTGTCTACAGCTTTGATTGACTCTGGATCCCGGCTCAGTTTCGCCCGCAGATCTTCCGGCGGTGGCTTCATGAACCAGCCTTCAGGGACTTCGGGAATTCTGACCTCTGTCTTCGACCCTGAAGGCCGCTCATCAGCAGCCTCATAGGAACCATTGCCTTGCAGTGGCGGCGGTGAAGGAGACGCTGTGTCACGGCGTGAGCTCGGACCGGGCTGGCGGCTACCACTGTGTACAGCACCGATGGGCTGTATTTCGGGAGTCACAAGATGCTGACGCATGGCAGAGCTGGGCCCGGCCAGCGCGGCTGTCGGAGGGCTGGACCCAGGGGAAGGCATGCCCTGGCCGTCGGCAGCAGCTGGGGGGCTGGACCTCGAGGCCGTGCTGGGCAGCGGGCCGTTGATGACGAGGCCAGGGTCCCGGTACGAAATCTTAAAGATGGATGGCGAACGCGATGCCAGGTGGCGCTGGGTCTCATTGGTTCCGGGTGCTGGAGACGTCTTGGGGGTTCGCAGAGGGGATCGCAGCGGTGTGGTCGGCCGCCGGTGGGGGCGGAAGACCACCGGCGGTGCCACCTTCACCGAGCGGTTGACAGGTGATGCAGCGATGCCGCTCTTCATGTCCGGAAGCACGGGGACAGCCGGCAGCGCGCCGTACGGAGACTGCCCTGCTACAGCAGGCGCAACTGGTGGAGATGCCGGGACCACGGCGCCGCCGGCCGGCTGGCCAAACATGCCTCCGAGCCCCGCGCCTGCGGCTGGCTGCGCAGGGGCCCCGAACATCGATGGTGCGGGCGCCCCCCCGAAGAGGGAGGCAGAGGACGCAGGTGCGCCGAAGAGGCCACCTCCGCCAGCGCCGAGCGCGGTACCGGTGCCGAACAGCGATGCAGACGATTGCTGGCCAAACAGGGAGCCACCTGTGTTCCCAAACAGGCCGCCCCCGCCAGGCGTGGCAGGTTTCTGGCCAAATGCACCAGCACCTGTGTTACCGAACAGGCCGCCGCTGGACGGCGTGCCAAACAGGGATGCGCTACTCTGCTGGCCAAACAGCGGAGCGGAGGCTGGGGCTCCGAACAGGCTGGCGGAGCTCGCCTGGCCAAACAGGCCACCAGCAGGCTGTGCTGGCTGCTGCCCAAATGGGCTTGCCGCTGGTGCTGCGCCGAAGCCTGCAGGCTTGATGGGCGTGCCGAATGGTGAGGCGGCGCCAGGCTGATTGAAAAGTGAGGCTGAGGATGCAGCTGGGGCGCCAAACAAAGACTGCGATGATGCTGGAGCGCCAAACAGGCTTGGCGAAGATTGTGCCGGTGCACCAAACAAGCCGGTCGCAGCTGGCTTCTGGCCAAAAGGGCTGGCCTGCTGGCCACCGAAGAGGCTTGTCGATGAAGCTGCAGGGGCCCCAAACGGCGAGGCCTGAGCTGGCTGGGAGAAGCCGAATCCAGGTGCCTGACCTGCTGGCTGACCAAAGGTGCTCCCTGCACACACGCCAGCTTCGTCGAAGGTCACGAGAAAGCTAATGTATCACGATACAAAGTGATGTTACACGGGGGCAGCCTCAGGGTGTTCCGCCCGGGGTCCTGGACATACCTCCGAATCCAGGGCTTGTATTGCCAAACAATGAAGTCTGGGCAGCGGGTTGTGCGCCGAATAGTGAGGGCTGTGATGCTGGTTGCCCAAACAAAGATCCTCCCTGCGCAGGTGCGCCGAATCCGGATGCAGAAGCACCGAATGCAGAGGCTGATGCCCCGAAAGCCCCGAACGTGCTTGCGCCGGCCCCGAAACCACCCGCCCCAGGAGAACCAAAGCCCTGAGTGCCTTCAAGCGTCTAAACTGTGACACCACTGCTAGAGGATGCAAAGCAACATGCTCAATGAATCACAAACAGCTTCGACATGCTGCCAGCTATGGAGCAATCTCACAAGGAGGCAAGCGCACCTGCTGCTGCAGTCTTTGAAGGATGGACAGTTGGATACGGCTGCGCGCCTGAGGCTCCCTTACAGTTGTTGGAGTAGTCTTCCAGGCGGAGTTCCTCCGGGCTTTTGTCAATATATGCAGGCATAGCAGAAATCGTCCGGAACTGCTGCACAGCTTGATCTTGCTGTTTGGTATTTTCTGGCTGGAATGGGGCAACTCGGCTGCCTTGCCCGTTTGTTGGGTATCCCAATTGGGGGTGCAGAGCTGCTGGCGGTTGTTGTATGGCACTGGGCTGCGCCTGCGGCTGTGCTGCACCGAATCCTGGTGTGGCTGGCGCTGCTCCAAATGCGGAGGTGGGCTGAGAAAATGACCCGAATCCCGCTGCTCCTGCGCCTCCAAACAGCCCACCCTGTGGCTGGGGCTGCGGAGACCCAAAAAGACCACCTGCAGAGGGCTTTCAAATGGACTGGAGGGTTATGTATGGACGACATGGTCATGACCATCATGCATAGCAATCAGACTCGGCTCACGGTCAGTGATATGAAGGGTCAATGAATGCGTCAGGACACGTTGGGAGGAGGCACACCTCCTAATGCAGGACTGGACTGCCCAAACGTAGAGCCAAAGGCGCTCGCCGTCTGTGCACCAAACGCGGATCCCTGCAGGAACTCTCTGCATGAATGCAGGATATCTGTTTCTCGACATTGTCACAAAAAGGTCGTGTGCCTCGCTGAAGCGCACCCCGAACCCGGCTGCAGCAGGCTGCCCAAAGGCCGATGAAGACGCCGGAGAGATTCCACCGAATCCCTGCATTGAGAGCGGGGTCAGCGCTATACATTTTCTGTAGGCGATTGGTGCATCTGAGAGCAGAGACCTACCGACCCTCCGAAGACGGACTTCTGTTGCGTGCCGGAGCCGAAGAACGCTGCACGGAAGATCTGGCGTTAGGCAGACCACAGAAGCACAATGTTCCAATTTACAAGCACAGAGGGGGCTCCAGTCGCACCCATGTTGTCTGATGTATTCTCCGCAGAGGAACGGTCAGCAGTGCGACGTCAAACAAGGTCAAAGGCTGATCTCACGCTGGATCAAAACTATTCAGAACGAGTTAATTTGTTATTTGTTGAAACGCGTGGACGTACACGCCGAACGGGTTACGTTCGTGCGGAAGAGCACGCCCGGCTTGCATGGCACACCATATGCGCAGACAGCCGCTACAGCCGGTTCACGGTGATACATGTCGTCATAAAGCCCCACCATGGTATACTACCTGCACAGTCTTTCGTGATCGCCTTTTGCGATGCAGAGAGCCAGCAATAAAACCAAAGCATCATGGCGACACGTGCAAACAGACGCTGCGTCAAATTTGCTTCGTATGAAGCACACCACATTTTGGGCAACATGTGAGAATGAAGACACCTACGTCGCCCAGCCTTGAAGACTCTTGTGAAGAGCTGTGCATACTGCAACGTGAACATGGCACAATAATTCGTTACATCAAAATCTCATGTCATTGAAAACATATATTAGCATGTCCGGGAACACAACATCATCGAAAAAATGCCAAATCATTTTGTTTCTACGCACATGGATGCACGGATCCAAAAATTGGAAGATCTGCAGGTATATTGGGCTGCCTGGTGGGGGGCTTGTTAGATTCCGTGGCCGCGGCATCGCTCCCATCTTGTGGAGCACACTTGCCACCTTCCTGTACCATGTCCACAAAGAGCTGGTGCCTGTAGCAGCACATCATGTATCAGGTAGACTTCATTGTTAGGCAGAGCAGTGCGTACATCAGACATACAAGGACAGCCGGCCCTGGAACGCGGGGGACATACAGACTGTGCACCCAATCTGGCACAGCATGCCCCATGAATCCGGGTCGAAACTGCAGCACTGGAACGTAAGAAGTTCTCGTCAACCTCCTCAATGCCATTGGTACTGAACTATCTCGTGTACACCGGTTCGCCAACGGGCAGAGTTGCAGCAAGCGTTCATGTTGAAGCATGCCTCAGTGGCGCGCATGTCAGTGTAGCAAAGCATGCCACACCAGCGTGTGTCCCCGGTCAGCTCCGGATGGAACGCCGTGACAAGCATGTTTTCCGACTTCGCTGCCACAATGACACTGTCCCGGCCTGCCCTCTGCTGCTCCTCTGGCGTGAGCTCATATTCTGACAAGACAGTGACTCTTTCCTTATCAACTCTCAAAATTGCTGGAGCCCGTATGAATACAGCTCTGTAGGTACTGCCATCTCCATGTTTCAGGAGGTCCTCGTGAGCTGGCAGCTGCTGTTCAAATGAAGCAATCTGAGACCCAAAGAAATTCCTGCTGACATGCACGGCCATGCATTGCAACAGTTCTTGTCCACCTTGCTTCGCCCCTGCGTGCGGTGAGCCACTCAAAGATGGGCAAGGTAGCATCGGACTGGCAAAGTATTGCGGATCCTGCCACCTGTGCCTTGCCGGGTCATGTCGCAAGCCACACCTTCAGCAGACTCCGCCAAGAAGATGAGGCCAGCACAAGTTCCCCACACAGGCTTTCTCTGAGTGATCACAAAATCTCTGAGCTCGCTCAGGAGCCCGTTTGTGTTTGCTATATGTGCCATCGTCGTCGACTCGCCTCCTGGAATGATGAGGCCATCGCACGTGCGTAGCTCTTCAGCCGTGCGTACCTCTTTGGCATGGACACCGCAACGTGTCAGAGTAACAGCATGTTCTCGGAACGACCCTTGAAGGGCAAGTACTCCAATGGTTCCCATAGCAGCGGCCCTATATCCGGTGCACCACCCGAGAAGCCGAGCTTCAGAAACAGCACGATTGGCGAAGCCGACAGGATGGAACAGATGCCGCTCGCCTGAAGCAGGCCTCCAACATATGGCATCGTGAGCACGCGCTAAAGCTTGTTAGGTGCGACTGCGCGGCGAGGCTCTAAATCTAGCTGCAAATCACACACTCGCGAAGCCGCGACCCTTCGCCACAGCGTGCAGCAGAAGTCTTGTCAGGCGTGTGCGCAGTCGAGTGCTTTTCCTGCAACGCACCTCAGCATATACTCCCTGTGTGATACAGGAAGTCGTTTGTGGATCAGCGATATTTGTCCCTCGTTGTTTCCACAGCTATCTTGGCACCGCACTGCTGCAGAACGCTGTTGACGGACGACGATGCATTCATTTTTTAATGGTTTTCTCCCGTGTTGTGCCAAGAACATGTTGCTCTAGAATATAATTGGTCGGCTGCATTCTAAATGACTGTAGTTCACATACCATTTGGTGCTCGGTGGCAAGTGTGCGAGACCGCGAGCGTTCAGCAGCGCCGCGCGAAAATCGGAAAGCACCCCATCCGGGACTGCAGCCTATAAATGATAGGTAAGTGTGACTAGACGACTTTGTGAGGTGCTGCTGTTAAGCCTTGGCTGTGCTCCATGTCCGCTTGGTCACCCACAAGTTGCATGCCACGTTGCTCTTTGTGAAACAACCTCTAAGGTTCAACCCCTGGAGCAGTCGGTCATGGTGTTATTAGGTCTGCCCTGCTCGATTGTATAGACACGTCGAAGGCAAGTTGAGTGACCAGTGTCAGGTGCCGTGAGAAGGTCCACGCCTCTCCTACATACTGTTGCCGTCTGGCTGAAATCTCAAGGAGAGGCACGTAGAACTCTAGCATGCCAGCTGGAAGACAAAGACACCATGGACGTCAGGGGGCTGATCGAGGCAGGAGTCCTTCACAAAAGGCATGTTCTTCTAGGTATGTCATCGGCCCCTCGCTGGGCCACGTGAGCAGGTGCAACAGTAAGAATGCTACAGGAAAACAAACTCCAAGCCATCCAAGCAGCTAAACGAGTCACCGACTCCTCCCATTCCACTGTGGGCCCTCAGAGGGGGACACAGCGGCCGTTAGCAGTACAGCAACAACAACTGGAGGTGGCCATCCCCTCTGCCAGAGCAGCCTCACATTACAACACCTCGCAGCTGAACGTCGATGTTGCATCAGGCTCTGTGGCATGCAGGCCGCAAAAGCTGAGGTTCAGCCAGCGCTAGATCAGGTCCACAAACGGATCTTGCGACAAGCACAAATGAGCAGCTCAACACCACCATGCACTGCACAAGATCGTGCGTGCAGCCCGGTTGCTCACAGTAGTCCTCAAAGTAGCCCGGAGCTTGACTCGGCTGCTTTCAAAGGGTTTGTTGAAGAAGTGGCTGCGCGCATCATCCAGACATACTGGAGGAAGTTGCAGGCCAACAGAGCCATCGTCCCTGCCGAGCTTCTATTGCCGCGGTCCTCGCTGATGATTCCACGCAGTAGATCACCCACCGAAGCACCATTTGATTGTGGTGTGTACGGATACGCTCTTGCTTCTTGCAGTCGTTTCATTGGCTCCAAGTTGCATCACTGATGATGTGGGTGGGCCTGAACAGCCATATCGTATCATCCCGAGTGCTCCAGTGGCCTTTGATGTAACCTGTTGCAGTAAAAGAGGTTTGTGCTTGTAGCGGAAGACATGGGGGGCCAGCATGCAGAGGATCGGGAACTAAGTTCCAGAAGTAGCCTGGATAACATTGAGGCGCTGATGAATAGATACAGAAAAGGAAGGCCTCAGTCACGCACATCACAGCGCAGTGATCAAGAAGCAGTGCAGCACGCAGTCAGCATTCTTCGAGCTGCCGGGATGCAAGTTTCTGGAGGTGGGCATCTGTCCTGCAATCAGCCACTCACGCAAACAGATTGTCACCAGACAGGTGGCCCGCCTCTCAGGCGTCTTGTTGTGTCATAGCACAGTCAAGCCTATTGCTTATGCCAGAGTTTTATAAATATATGTGGCATCAATACAGATGAAGAGGAATCTGCGAAGAACAAAGACGAAACAATAACAGATGGAGCGAAGGCTTCCATAGAATTGCATCGTGTACAATGTAACGACAGCGTACAGCATAATATACCATCAGCCACAGCTGATGGGTCAGACGTAATGCCACAGGATAGCAGAGTCATTCACAATGAGCGACTGAGCAATGCGAATGGGGTGCCCCAGGCAGCTGCACGCCCACCAGCAGATTACACAGGTGAACATCCAGGTGCTCGACGTGTCAACGTTCGGGAGCGAATCAACAACATCAGGTAACAACAGACTCAGCAATCCTGATTAAAGATTTTGGTGATACAGTTGTGTTCACTGCTGGAACGCATGCAGAGCAGGACGTGGCACAGAAGCTTTGATGAGTGACAAGAAGGAGGCAACATCATGTGCAGAAGTGTGCATACGCTTTTTGAAGCACTCCATGCTCACCTTGCAATCATATCTGCATTCGACCCGCCTTATGCCAAGTTGTACACAGTATCAACCATAGTCCTGTTACGCAGGATCGTGCTGAGCCAGTACAGCAAGCGCACGCAAGACCATTTTTGGCAAGGGACGACCGAAATGACTGCACAAGAGGTTCAAATGCTGTGGCCGCCAATAAGCCTGACCGGAAGCTCGACAGCATTCTGGACTACTTGGATTCTGTCTCACATCAGGTGCCTCGCGGGTTACACTGGATGTTCCAAAAGAAATATGGCTGCATCATCTATAATACCTGGATATTTCCAGGCAGATGAAGAAGCTGAATTGGCAGTGAACAGCAGAAGCATCAGTGCATGTGGCAGCACTGCACCTGGCAGCAGGCACCAACGAGCTGTGTACGGCATGAATACGTGTTCAGGCCATCCACCGGCAACAAGCAATGGCGATGCTTCCATCTCGCACGTTCTAGAAACAGCCCTTTCAGAGCATGATATGGACACAGATCGGCCAGCAATGGCTCCAGGCAGCCAGCCAAGAGATTTGGTCCCGGGGGTGTCCTTCTGTGAGGAAGTTCGCAGGAGAGTGAAGAAGATGCAACAAGAGTTGCAGGCTCGGGAGCACACGGTTGCATCCCTGAACATGCAGATCAAGTCATTGCAGCATGCTCACAGGCATGGCAGCTTCTTCGCGCAGACCATGCATGAATGTCTCGAACGGCTATAGCCAGCAACACACCAAACTGTGGAATATTTTGGTGCAGTGAAGAGCGCAAGAGCTGGAAACAAGGGCATGAAAGAGCACTGGCAGCACAAAAGGACGAATCTGAGGCTGCTCTGAAACGGCACTTGGATCTTATTGACAGATTACTAGCTGACAAGGATTCCCTAGCGAGGCAAGTGGATGATGCAAAGGAAAAATTGGGGAATCTAGAAGCAAAGCATGCAGACACGGTATCTGCGTTGAAGGCCGGATGGGCACAGGAACTAAAGAAGCAAAAGGACGGCTGGACGGCAGCAGAGAAGGTAACAGTCAGAACGAGATAAACGACGAGCATGGCCAGTTTTAGGTGATCACAAGTCGGACTTGCGCAGGCAAAGAGAGAGGGCTGGCTTGCTGACAAGACCAAGGAAATCAAGGATGCCACGATCAAAGGGCTAGAGCCTGAGATCCAGGCGCTGGTGCAAAAGCACCGAACTGATATCGGTGATCTTAAGGAAAGCTCAAAGCAGGACACAAAGCGCCAGATGGATGCAATGAGGGACCAACACGATGCTTATGTAAGGTGCATCCACCACCTCAAATAGAATAAGATCCCTTCTCAGCTGTGCCTGAGCACGTGCAGGGGAGAGGCTCATGCCTGGCTTGCTAATTGCAAGGACTGATCACACAGGCAGAGCAGGATGTCCTGTCCGGACACTGTGTCTGAACGCGACCGGAGCATGCAGGCAGCTGCGCGAGCGCATGCTGCATGATCGTGAAGTCGCGGTAGAAGGCGAACGTGCAGCAGCACAGAAACGATTGAGTGATGCAGCTGAGCGCTATGAGGCATCTGCTCAACAAGCACGGATGCACCTTGTAGCAGACCACGAGAGGCGACTTGGTGAGGCAGAAGACGCATGGCGCATGCAGCGGCGGGAGTTGATGGACAGGGTCAGAAAGTTGGAGCAGTCACATCAGGAATTGCAAGCTGAAACGGCCACGGAGGTTCTTAAAGCAAGGGAGGAAGAGCGGCACATACATAACAATGCCGTGAAGGTGTGAGCTGAACATGATTCCGATGAATGGTGGAGTGTGAAAGCCACCAGGCACTCTGCCTTGCTGTGTACACACAACAATGACCTCATGCCGCTCAAAGGCCACCCAGCCTGAGCGGCGCTGCGCGCCCGCCCGGGTTGCCTGGTGGGCGGTCGTCGCTGCGTGCGCCCGCGGCCTCGACCGCTGCGTCGTAGTGGCGGCCCTGGCGTGCCCCGCTTCGCCGCTGGACTCCCCGTGTGTCTGCGTGTGGCCTGCCATTAGGGCGCAGTCGTGTGGTGTGGGCAGGCTGGGCTGGACTTTGGGGGGTAGCGTGTATGGGTTTGCGGGTGGGCAGGGTGGTGTGCGGGGGCTGGGCGGTGCGGGTTGTGCTGGGGGAGGCGGGGGCCTCCCCGGGGCGGGGGTTGTTGTGGGGTTTCGCTGTTTCTTTGCTCGGCGGCCTTGGCTGCATGTGCTTTCTTTCGGGGCTCTTGCGCCTGGCTGGTGGGCGGGGTGCAGGTGGTGGTGGGCGTGTGGGTGTGCCTGTGGGTGTTGGGTGCGATGCTTGTGAGTGTTTGTGGCTGTGTGGCTGTGGCCGGCGCGGGTGCTGGTGGTGCGTGGGTGTGTTGGTGTGTGCTGCGTGTGGCTTTTTGCGTGGTGTGCGGTGCCCCTGGTTGCTGCTCGCGGTGCTACCTGCCTTGCTTTCTTTGTCCTTGTAACACACAACAATGAGCATCCTCCGAGACATGCAAAGGAAGCAAGAACTGAGGCGCCATGTGCAGAGTCTCAAGGAGGGCTACGATGCTGAAAATCAAGCTTGGAGGCGAGCCATTGCTGATAAGGCCCGAAGACAGATAGGTGACAAGGAGAGTCAACTTCGAAGGACGCTGGAGGCTGAGCGCGACCAGCAGATTGAGGTGGTGCGCACATTATCACACTGGTAACACTGGAAGTGTGATAATGTTCATAAAGTTCCCAAGTTGGGCAATTCGTTGCTGTGATATGTGCAGGTAATCCAGAAGTTTGATGGAGAGATGGCTGCTAAGACCCAACAATTGATAGAAAAAAATTGTGCCGAGTTGGCGGACATAAAGGCACAGCATGAAATAGCACTTTCCGAGGTCTGTATACACTGGAGCAATGCCTGCATGGCAGCGCAGGCTGGATAAAATTACGCACAGCCATGTGCAGGCCAGAGGTAGCCAGCAACGCTATTCAGAGCGTCACAGGGAAGCATCTACAGCACTGCAAGCGGCGAAGGACCGTGCTGATGCCGCTCAGGATCAGGTAAAGTACCTGAAAGACACTATTGCAGATCAAGATGGCAAATTGCACCGCCTTGAGCAGCAGGTACATGGATTTGAGCAGGTGAGAGATGTCAGCTGCTTTCTCCGCAAATCTGCTTGTGGTACCCCTGCCACAACCTTGATTTGAGTCGCAGGAAACAGTGCAAAAACTTCAAGATCAGGAACAGAGGCTGTCTGCTCAGCATGCAATCGCCGATGCTGACTTACACCGTGTGAAGGCAGAACTAGCGAAGTCGCAGGAACTACAAGCGCAAGCATCCAGAGAAAACCAAACGCTGAGACAGCGCCAAGCTGCTGAAATGGACAGAGTGGAAGACAGAGTGAAAGCTGCCATTCAAAGAAAGGACGAAATCATTGCATCTCTTCGCAGCCAACTGGCTGAGCTGAACGAGCAGATGCGAAATGCAGAAAGCATTCTCACGTTGGAGTAACAAATCTCGGGTTTCTGACATTATATATTTTTAAATCAAGGGGTATGTCAGGTGGCCCACGAGAACAAAAATGCAAGAGCAAAATGATCGGCACAGCCGGTGAATACGCAGCCGATCTATGGGCTCACAAACCACATGAAGCACGTTCCTCAAAGATCATGCACCACATTGTCCCTTATCAGAACCGGGACCCGATCCCTACATGCAACCTGCCGCTCGGTATTGACCAGCGTCCCTCATTGGTCCACTTTGAGTCCCCGGTCCACCCATACTCAAACCGTATCAATCCCATTGGTGATCCAAGCCGCAAACCCATGCCGTACCCAATTCCTGTACCTTGCTTCCCTCTTGCACCAGCTGGGTCACCAACTACAGTCACCCCTGAGGTGAAGTCGGTGCCAGCATCTGCAAAGACGACGCCCATTAAGTTTGCAACCAATGGGAGCGGCCGCTCTGCTTCCAAATTGACGACCCCCCAGTGCCTCGAGGTACCCAGATCCCCTTCTGAGAAGCCTCTCACACAATTGACACCTCCCAGTGGGTGAGCATCGTATGCTGGTAGGTCCCCCTTTTGCAAGCCGCCAGAAAGGCATGCCCGCAGTAGCCCCACCGATGTTGGCTGCTCCACCATGGCCTGACCTGCAGCGCATGGATGCAGTGAAAGTGTGTAAAAAGCGAAAATGCACGGAGGGTGGCCCCTGTGAGTGAAAGCTGCACTGCCATGCTACACACCATCGGCTCGTAGGTACTTCAGCCACCCCGGCAATCCGGGCGGCGCAACCGATTTCTCAGTGGACACACGCATCGCCAGGTGGTCTCGCCGCATCACCAGGGACGAATACAGCTTGAGTGCTTTGTCCACTCCACTGTCGCTGTGTGCAAGAGGCCACCGATACGCATCTTCCAAGAGCGTTGTGCCCGCCTCATTGACGCAGCGATTCCGGTTGATGCCCACACCTACAGCACCACCTCACCATAGCAAATTGCAGTCATGTACAAGTTTCACAGGACACCCAGACGCCACAATCTGTGCAGATACGAACAACTGTACTCTGAATACGATGCAGATGGTGTCAAAAGGCTGAGCATACCGAGTGTCCCGTACACTGTGTCACTGAGAGACGTTGACCGGTCAAACGAGACAGTGCTCCGCTCCACGATCACACTTGTGCGTTCTTTGCTGTCAGAATCGCTAGCCCGAACTTCATCTAGAGCAGGCCCGAAGATGGAGTCCTGATTGACTCTATTGATGCCAGCAGATGCCGTCTGTGCTATGCGGCGGCTGGGGCCCTGCAGCCAAGGGTTGACCCAGAGCAGCTCCACAGATTTGTCGGTCCATTTTCGCATCATGAACATCATGCGCACGCGTTGCAGCATCCCCAACACATTATTATTGGAGTATGTGAGTGTCCCAATGGGTTCAAGGTCAGACAGGTTCCCTTCCTGCATGGCGCAGAGTGAAGCTGATAAGGAGCGCAATGGGCTCCTGCCGCATCAGATCAACTGTCTGCCTAATGAACAAGCCGAGCTCAAAGGTGACACCCAAGTTATTTGCCAGAACAAAAGATTCAAAGCAGGACGCGTAGTGCACACACTGAAACCAAGGCTCATGAAAACGAATCAGTTTTACACCATAGCATAGAGGCAAAAGAACATCATACTGTGAAAAATGGTGACATACCAGAGTGGCCCCTCCTTGACAAGAAAAGGAACCAAACTTACGCTTCTCTGTTATCTGGTACTCCAAATCAGCAATGGGATGGCGAGAGTCCGGCTGCTCAGTCGATCCAGACTCGCCTGCCTGCGTCCCGACCGGCCGCAGCAGAGGCAAAATCCGCACATCATCAAAGACATCTAGGTCTGTTAGCTCGCGAATGTCTCGTTGTAGGCCATCTGTGTGCAGGACTGCCCCTGGTGACGTGCGAATGTAACGCTGCAGGAGGTCCGGCTTTGTGCGTCCCTGTACACAACTGACGGACTACCTAGGAAATGGACATGGTGCTGATATGGAACTGCAACTCCGTGTGTCGACAATGTGTACCTGTATGCTCAGCATCTGAAGCCGTGCACTTTGCAGGCCAGCCATGTTGCTGGCGATGTTGCTGTGGAGCACACCTGCATTTCATTGCCTTTCTTGTCCACGAAGCGGAGTCTTACATCACCGACTTCCAGCTCTTCAACCTCGAAAATATACTCGCCTGTGGTGAGGCTCTTCTTCCGCATGTTGATGTCGTCCTTTACGAGTCCAAAAATTCCGTTCTCATTGTACCATTCATCGATTCTCCTCGTCGCCTGCCACGTCAGAACTAGTTTCGACTGGGCTGAACATTTGTACGGACGGGACATGTGATTGTGTCGCACCATTTCATATAGGTTCATGTCGGAAGTCTTGCCCTTGGCGCCTGAGAAGATATCATCAACCAGTCCAGGAGGGAGCACACGTGACCCTTTCACCTCGTGCCCTTTAAATTCTGCATTGGGCTTTAGTTTATACTCCAAAATATGCCCATCACCATTGCTGTCACGGTAAACGGACATAGAGATCGCCGAGAAGAGCCCTGTCGATGCCAGTGAATCTCTCGCTGCAACCATGTCCTTTTCGGTAGCATGGCTGTTGCGAGAGAGGGGATTCGAAGTCCGCGCAGCTGCTAGTTCCTCACCATCAGCACCAGAGAACACAATGTCAGATATAAAGACGCTTGGCACTCTGCACATGAGGTCCAGTGAGCGCTTGCAACCAGACCTTGAGTGGCATGAGAGGGGGACTTTCAGGGCGCCTGGTGCCGGGGCACATGGGGAACAGCATCAAGTAGAGGAGCAGTCATGGGATCATACGGTGCCTCAGGCTGCGAAGATGAGTCCTGCTGATCGCTGGCTGGTGCGCGTGCGCCGCGCGGGCCCCACAGCGACCCACTGACCTTGCCTGGCTTCGTCGCGGTCCCTGACGCGTGCCCGTCCGGCTCAGCAGTACGTAAAGCACTTTCATCAGCTGTGTTTGCCTTAAATCCCGGGGAATTCACGCTTGCGAACGCCACAGCACGTTGTGCGCTGCTCTGCCGCAAACGACGACATCGCGACGACAGAGCTGACACCAGATTCCGGCACACGTCTGCTTTAACATCGAAACAATGCTGTCTCAAATGCTGGGCTCGGCCGGCCGCCTGAGCAACTGTTTCCTGGACACGCTGAAAGGCGTCCATGGACAAACGGCGCTCCGTGATGGCCACGATGTGAATTGAGACCAACGGGTGATGTGACAGCCCCTGCAAATCCCGAAAAGCCGCGTAACATCGCTTGGTACATATTTAATGAAGATAGCATGTTTCTGATCGCGGTGCACTGTTTCCGTCGTCTGCGCTTCGATGACACATCATGATCATTGCCGCACCTCGCCACTGTAGCTATGGCGGAGATGATGCCCTCCAGACTCTTCACGCAGACCCACAGGCGGCGCTGGAAAATATAATTGCAAGCCGAGTTGATGGTAGGTGGAGCTGGTGGGCCTCTACTACCCTGAATGTTCACATCCCTGAAGACGTCTCGGCGGACTATCCAGGATGTATCGTCCAAGTGTGGCGCAGGGCGATTGCGCAAGAACGAGCACGTTGCGTATGCGTATGCCAAAATATCCGCCCATACAGACACTCAAAGATGTGGATTCCCCATGGTCGTGTGCGTATACAGCTGTGCACAAACCACGAAACCGCCCGAACAATAGTAATGACAGTATGAAACCGACGTGATTGGATGAGGCAAAGGAATCAAGTCCATAACAGCTCTGACGGTGAACGGGGCTGGTTGGTGTCGCTGTGGTTTTGTGGCCCGTGGGTCGCATCGCCAGGCCCGCGCGCATGCAGAGCCACGAGAGGCTCCAAGCATCAGTGTTTTGGCTATTAGCAAATTGTGCGCCGGGTACAAACGCACGAATTGTGTTGACAACATTGGATGCAGGCCAGCTTTGCTATATTTATTGCGGCGTGTGTCTGTGCGAGTCATTTCTTGTATAACCGGGCTGACAGCACGGACTCGACCGCCAACGTGCAGTCGATCTGAGAGAATTGACAGTGCGCGATCAACGATCTACGTGACGGGAATAGTTAAGCTCGAAGCTGCCTGCAGCCTATGTCGGATGTTTTCAGCACTCTGCGCACGAAGCGCCTGTACTTGCTTGTGTTCTGCTTCTTCTTGTGGATGGGCTCTGCAGGAGTTCTGTTTCCGCACATTACCCCTATATCGGTTGACTACTTTGCTGTGACAAAGGGTAGTGGTAGCTTGGATGGTACCTGCGACAGCAACGTGGCCAGCATACCGCAAACGCGAGGCCAGAATGCAACAGAGCCGGCACACGAGGAGGCCTGCCGCATGGGATCGCGAACAGCCGTGTCTTGGGTCGCAGGAACAGCTTTTTTCCAGAATGTCCTTGCGTTCATCGTCAGTCCGCTTGTGGGATGGGCTTCTGATGGGCTGGGGCGGAAGCCGTTTTTTGCAGCGTCCCAACTCTTCTCAGCCTTGCCAGCGGTGTGGATTGGCCTCTACCTGTACTATGGAGGTATGCTGCTGTGCGAGCTACATCGTCCATGCTTTGCTTGGTTTCACTTTGCTCTGTTGCGGTCATGCATTGTGCTGTGTGTTGGGTTGGCAGGGGGATAGTGCAGAAGCCAGGGCTGACAGTGAAGCTGCACCACTTCTGTAGTCCCGGATGTTGTTGCCACGCGTGTCAGCTAAATGCCAACGTTCTACTCACTGTTTTGCACATGTCAGCCCGCTCCGCCTGCTGCCCCCTCGGTGACCAAAAGCCCGACCACGGCCATGTCCTCCAAGTGAGGCACGAAGCATGCATTGAGGCCGAAATCCTCTACTGTCTTGATGTAAGGGCGAGTTATATAGCTTTTATCGTTTGCACAGCGGCGGCAGCCAAGATGTAGGAGATACTTGTCATGTCCCGCTGAAGTCTCACCTCAGCCACCACGTGTGCACGATGATGCGGTGCTCATGGATTACAGTTGCATTCAATTCGCAGGTGCCATGATTCCATTCCCTCTCTACTATGTTCTGGATGTGTTCAAGGGCGCCCTGAGCCCGCTGGCACTGGTCATGTCAGCTGTAGCAGATGTCGCAGAGGGGCACCTCCGGGCCACAATCTTCTCCCTTCTCATGCTGACCATGAGCATTGCAATGGTCATCGCTGCGGGGCTGGGGGGCTTGCTCAGTGCAAGCACAGCATCGCACGTCTCCGTGGTGGGATACACGATCAACCTGCTCCTCATCGTCTACGCATTGCCAGGTGCGCCCGCAGCCTACCCCGCCGACCGCGATCGCTCGTGCACACCGTCCCTGCAGCTGCGCCACCTGATACCGGTGCATCACTTGCAGAGACGCTTTCAGCAGAAACGATGCAGAGTGTCAAGAGGCACAGGCAGGACACCAGCAGCTCTGGCACCTGGCTGGGGAAGATGGTTGATGGCCTGAAGGACACACTGTCAGTCCTGCGCCGCAGTGAGCTCTTCGCAAAGCTAGCAGTCGTGATGATGGTGTCCGGCATTGTATTTGAGTGCATCCAGGACCTGCTGTTCAACTACCTCATCATCACGATGGGCTTTGGCGCCTCTGACAACGCCAGAATCCTGATGACCATCGGCCTCTGTGGCCTTGCTGTCCAGGTGCCTCCTCTCTCTCGGCTGCTTGGCTCGTGTGCAGGCATCCGCGCCTCGCCTGCAGGTGAGCAATGCGCATGCATGTGTGACAGCACGTATGCCTGCGTCCACGTGTGTCCACTCTGTGAATCAAGGCAGAACGAGTGCCAGTGGGCGGCTTGAACGCACGGACTGAGGCGGCCGCCGCGAGGAGTCCACCGGCATGCGAGCAGCGAGTGTGCAGGGCTTGTTGCTGCCCGTGCTGCTGAAGTGGATTCGGCAGGAGCGCATCCTGATGAGTGCTGTGGTGGCGAGCACGCTCGAGATGGCGGGCTTTGCCATCGCGCCGATGCTCGGGCCGTGGGCGGTGTATGCGGCCATCATCGTCGGTGCCCCCGGCAGCATGGCGTTCCCCATCATCTCCGCCTTGAAGTCGGTGCATGCGGGCGCACAGGAACAGGGAAGAGTCCAGGTGCGACCTCCCTCGCTGTCCCGGGGCCACCGCTGCAGCCTCTGCCGGCACAGCCGTGCATGCGCGCCTGCGATCCCCTGGCACTATGCATGGCCGTGCCGGCGTCCCGGTTCCGGCCTGCCTGTGCCCGGCCTTCCACAAGACATGCCCCAGGGCCGATGTGGTGACATTTTTTCCCTTGTGGCACAAGCTGTTGCTGATGCATGGGGCTGTTGCAGGGGGCGCTGTTTGCAGCCAGGGCCATTGCAACCGGCCTCGGCCCCCTCGGCTTCTCGGCAGTGTTCAACATGACCACCCACCCCGACCACTACGCCCCCTCGACCGCGATCTGGGGCCTAGCAGTCGTCATGGCGATCGGCGCGGCCGTCGCCACGACCATCCGCGTGCCGGCGGTGCCTGCAGTGGAAGACGGTACCGAAGCTGCGAAGGCCGGCAAGGGTGAGTCTGGTGGGGTTGACTCTGGGGAGGAGTACGCGCAGCTGCTGGGGGAGGCGCAGGGGTCGCCTGTGGCAGGGCCGAGCGTGCACAAAAACTCTGCAGGGGAAGCGCGGCCGAGGCAGTCGGTGGAGCGGCGGTCCGCCGACTCGTCAGGGTCTGCCCGTGCGATGGAGCGAGGCCTTTCCCAGTAGAAGCACAGCAGTATCTCAACATGGTGAATGCGGAGGCCTGCAACGGCCGTCTGCATGTCAGTTATGTTTCCAGTATGTTTTCCAGGGACACAAGGCAGTCGTCCTGGGGATAGTGTGGACGCATCGTGGTGTGCAGACGAGGGAGCCCCAAGTAGCACACACAAGGGGTTTGTGGAGGGCACCAGGTGCATGCATGGCTGCTTGCGATGCCCGCCTCTGCATTGGCATCTCCCACAGATAGCGCTTGCAACACTGGGGCAGTGCTGAGTCAGTGAGCTGTGCTTGCATCTGTGAGGCACTACCTGTGTAGCCTGCAGTCACTAGCAGTCACTAGAGTAAAGCATCACTCAGCTACAGCATGGTCGGTGACCTGTGCAGTGCCTGGGGGGTGCATGTTGCAGTCAGCAATGCTCCCCTGTGAGATGTTGATGTGTGTCATTTGGACCCCGCCCCACCCAAAGGCGCCTTTCTTGCGGTTGTGGGTGTTTTAGTGCAAGGCACAGACGAGTGCAGGGTTAACATTTCAGGCCCAGGGCTGCTGCATTCCGCGGGACACCCGACCAAGCGTCAACAGGAGTATCTTAGGAGGGCACCATGTGCCAAACCTCGACATCTGTACGTATTCAGTGTCCAGGTAGTGTAAATAACAGTTTGTCCGGCGACTTCCACTATGCTTCGACCGCGGTAGTTGTACAGCGACCAGTGATGTGCACAATTCTTGCGGAATTGAGGACTAGTGAATTGGTATACCATCAACGGTGAAGCTGAACAGCGACAACACTGGAATCCTGTATCATCGTGCTACTCTATCCTCCGGAGGCAGGGATTGATGCAGCAATACGGCTTCATCTCGGCCCACATTCACAGCAGGCACCCGTGCGCAGTCGGCCAGCCGCATACCTCAAAATATCCGACCACGTCGAAAATACCAAATTTTATTTTCTGTCTGCTATCTCAGGGCAACAAGGGCGTGGTCATGAGCTATGGGTAGTGAAAGTCGACAATGTGTCGACATCGGCGTCCGCAGCGTGAATCTGCGCCAACACCGCAGCCGTCGCCGTACCGTGGAGATCACGCAGTGTATCCTTTTATCCGTGGATACTCCATTCGTTTGATTCAGCGCGTGCTAGACGAGGTGCGGCCTCAGCTGCGATTGTCAATGCAGAATGGACGAGCAGGTGATCCATACATACGTATGCAGTATATTGCAGCATACTGAGCAAAGAAACACGAATTTCCCAATTGAGATTGGGCATGCACAATATTTGAAAGCGATTATTTGTCTTTATCCTTCGATCCTCAAACATATTATCGCGTGGTGCATCGCAGGATCCGATACCAGCAGGTCGCGTGACTAATTCATGCACACCCCTGTGTGACCTCCTCGCACGCTTCCGCATACATGTGCAGATCGATCGAACCGACTTCCACCATCAGCATGGAAGCTTGCGCACACTGCATCCCATAAGCTGAGAGGTATTACGTTCCAAGTCGGGAAAGGCAGCTGAAAGCGTGACCCAGCCGTCATCTATGCACTGGCCACTATCTCAGAGATAGCATTGCATTCAAGACATGTGAGCGCAGACAGAAGTCAGCGCTGTGTGGCCCGCCATGGCGCGCCAGGCACGCTGCGCGCACTCGCATCAGCAGCTGCTCAGCCGCCATCCGCGTGATTCAGTGATTGAGCGCCAAGCCTGGCCTGCAATGGTTGCACTAGCATGTAGTATGCACGTGGGTGTTCTGACGCGCACTGCATCTACGGAACTGGTTCAGGAGATACCCACAGATCATTGCCGGCTCACACCATGCACACAATAGTGCTACCTGCCTCTCCGACTGATCCCTGACACACAAGCGCTAGCCCGTGCGGGTGGATCGGCATTTGCAGTGACGGTACCGGACGCGTCCAACTGCACACGAGGCCGCTCACTCGGCTCACTGAGCAAGCTCACTTCAACACACTGTTTCCTCTCGATGGGGAGACAACGAGCAAGTGCTAACGTGGCAAGCATGTGCAGATTGTGTGCAGAACAACGCTGTTTTGTATGTGCCAGGTGGCACCGACAGCCATGCAGGTCCAGCCAGAACATCGTGATCGATTGGCATGGCACACCATGCTTGGACTGGAGTCAGCAGGGGATACGAATGCAGGCTTGCAGCTGCGATGGTGGAGCCTCCACCCTCCCAGCCTGGCTCCTGAAAAGCAGACATGCATGATGCAACTTGGAGCCAGGCCAGACCCATGACGGAAACAGCCACAGCACACCCGGGGGGGCCCAGTCTGCTGCCCATCAACCAGGGCAGACATAGGTGCAACAGCGGGCCATGCACAGTGCCGAGTCGACATGGCAGTGCAAGCCCGCGCGAGGCCCCCCCTTGCACCCTAACATCACCAACATACTCCCCCCGACCTGCGCCGAGATGCCTGCAAGGAGCCGCCTAGCAACGGACACAGCGTGTGCACAATGCCTCCCTGGCGCGTGCTGGTCATGGAACGGCAGGCACCCAGTGCAGCCTCTCTGCGCCTCCATGTGGCAGCACATGCTGTGCCTGTGAGGAGCAGGCCACTGTCGGTCCGCAGACTGGGCTGCACGTGCATGCTGGGCAAGGCAGGCAGGCTGAGCAGGCGCCCGTGCCTCGTGTGCGCGCCAGCAGTCTATGCTGGCCACATCCTGCAGTGGGAATGCTGCTGCACGACCGTGGTCAACAACTGAGCCGGCGTATGTGTCGCGATACACGCGTCCCACTTCAAATTTTTCGATGGACTTTCAGTTCTGGGCTGCAGAAAGTGCTAATGGATTTCTTAGCTACTGTGCCATTCGATCTCAGCAGGGCGTAGGCAAGGCGTGTACGCCCTTCTGCAGATTAATGCAAACACATGGCATGTAGAGGCAAGATAATCAGTGCCACTGCCCAGAATTCCCTGACCGCATATCAGCATCGGTAGGCATCATTCAGCATCGTTTGGTTCACATCGCTGCCGCAACGGATATGCTGCACGCACGCCACGCTGCACGATTGCACACCATGCTGCGACTGATGCCTTTGTGGAATGTGAAGTGATGCTGGCTTTGGGTGGTCAATTGCAGGATAGAAAGGTGGAGAGCAACACAGCTGCCCCGGTGCCATGCTTGTACTGATGCAGCCCCCAAAGACGATGGTCTTGCTGAGCCTCAACAGTGAAGTCTGGATCAAGCAAGCCAACCTGCGGGTGCGAAAGCACGGACAGCAAGTGCCTTTCATGCAAGAGACCTGATGGGGCGCCCTTTTAGGCTTGCATGTCCGCATGCATTCGACCTGTCTGATCACTTCTGTTCTCTGGACCAACGTGGCCGCTCTCTGTTGCTACTGGCATCACCGCAGTGATTAGAGCCGACCATGGTTAATCGTTTATGTAATACAGCTATTCATGTTTTGAGCTGCGAAGACGGCTGTCGGGGTTCTTATGAAGACAAGGATGCATTGTGCGCGGGCTAGTACTTTTCGTCGCAACGATCTGACGAAACCATGAGGCAGAGCTGGCAGAGCTGCCAGAGCTGGCAGAGCAGGTTGCAGCTTCCCACAGACACAAGTGATGTGCCAAGAACTCAGGGCATACGCCTCTCGCGGTGACCACTAGAGAACCATTGGATGAGAGCACTCCTGCACGGTACTTGCGTAACGATGCATAGCGCTATGTGTTCCCGTGGTACAAGGACAAAGGCACCGAGGCAGGTGGCAACCCTCGTGTGCTCCTACAGGTGCCAATGACTGGCACAAGTTGCAGCTCACATGCTCGAATGCAATTTTGATCTTACGGACACATGTCGATCACTACTGTGATCACCGTCCACATTCCGCATGACAGGCCAGTATGTCACACTGAGCAGCACTACAGTATACCTGACAGCTGCACGAGCACGACCGCCACGTATCCCACACGCGCAGTCAAGGTGATGAGAAGCAAACCTCGCATGTGGTACTTTCGAGTTTCCAATTTACACCGTGCGGTGCACAGTCGTGTGCGTGATGGCCGTCTACGTAGACGGTATACAGCATCGTCAGCTCTCCAACGTCACGGATTGGATACCGCATCCTGTGGCGCTGAATGATTCACGGCAAGGTGCAACTTCAAACGTCATAAACAGCTTCGATGGGATCGTGCACCTCGACTTTAAAGCACGCTGTGAGAGCGCCACTTCAGAGCACCACTGTTTCATTCATTTGCCAGCGCACCTGAACGCTCATAAAGTGCCATGTGTGGAGTGGTCCTCAACAGCTGAATTCAAGGGCATTCAATAGTTCTGGTATTTGCAGTCGGAGCAAGATGCATATCGACATGATGGCGTCAGCACTGCGAGATCTGACAGATCCATCTGTGGGTGGTATAGGATCCACAGCACGACCTACATATGTCACTGAGCTCAGCAGCTGAGGAGTGTCGACAGCAGTACAGATTCACATTTGCAGAATCTGGTAGTAATTCACTCTCAGATATTATGTCCACTGTGTGGCCTCGATCGCGGGAGTCCGCAATTGCGCGTGAGGTCAAGGCGCATAAGCGGTTACAAACCGGTGGCATGGCATGTGCATATAGCCGGTCGTATGTCCGACCAGTTCCATCTTATGCATAGCTGTGTGCGCTAAATCTTTTTCGATTACACACGCGGCACGATCAACTCGACGCAGACGAGGACGGCATGGACAGTCGGGCCAATGATGTCATTTGGCCCTCGCATGATTACAACGGTGCAGGCTTGAATAGACACATGAACTGGGATGTCAGTCGAGCTCAGCTATGGTGCCTCCCCTGTAGGTCATCTTGAACTGTGGTGCACAGCATGACCGCGAGCAGCTGCGTCACGTTGCGCATTAGGTGGTGCCACGCGATGCATCGCGATGCAAGCGTTGCCATGGCAATTGCAAGTGCCAGCTGTAGCGTGCTATCTTCTGGCGAGAACTGTGTTGCTGGTATTGAAGCGGCGACAGACATGTTTTTCGTGGAACACAATTTCTAGCATTGACCACCGTCTGTGCCTGCAACCGCGGATCCACTCGAAGTTGATCGGTATGCCTTGAATGTAGCAGGGTGGCATGTGCCAAAACACGAGCTTGTCGGAGCCAGACGCGTGCAACGTTGCTGTGCATGCATGTATATGCCCAGGCGTATCCCGGGACAACGCCATGCGTAACAGTTCTTACCTGCGTCTTGAATCCAGTCGGCGCAGCTGGGTTTGCGGTTCGTCTCACCCAAATTTGTCAACGAAGCAGCGCTGCTATGTACCAGCTCACCTGAATATCAGAGTGGGGCGCAGAGCCAACTCGAGCTGTGTGGACACGAATGCCTTACTCACGACATGTTCGATCAGCTATCGTTGCCTGTGCCAACCGATACTGTATTATCAAGATAAAATAAGCTCGAAATTGGCATAAAGTCACACGTTCGTGCTTAGATTTTTGCACTGTCGTGGCATATTTGCTGTGAGCTGTTTCGAGGTGTCTCCTTACCTGCACCTTGAACACTTGCAGTAGCTGCTGTTTCGGCTGCCGTGAGGTCCAGTCCACGTAAAACTCGAGCAGGTGAGTTGCCATGGAGGAAGTGGAGCAGAAAATGTATTGTTTTGTTTTCTGGTAGCTATCTGCCGTGGCGGGTTTTCGAACAGGCCTGTGCAGCACACCCAGCGTCTGTGCCGTGCCTGAATTTATATACACTTTCAGCTTAGCTTTCCAGTTCCGATTGATTCACTGCACGGCTTGATGCTGACAGCGGCACTGTTGCAGTGGACGACAGGCTGCAGGACAGGAGCACGGCCAACGCTCAGCACGCCAATGATGATCAGCAGAATTTCGGTGGCCGTGCTGCTAACATCCTGCCTTGCATCGGTCTTGGCGCAAGACGGTTCTTGTGGAGTTGAGGGCGAAAAACCTTGCGATGGTGCGTTCGCTCAGTGCGATAGCAAGCTTGTTTTGAACTTGGTATTGCATACGTTTCACCTGCTTCCGAAGCCAGCAGCGTTTATTTTGTACGACAACACATGCAAGGTTCATGTTTGGCCACTTTTACGCGCTTCCCTTTCTCTATCCTACAGACGTCGTGTCCCATCTTACAGTAAAGCTTTCAGCGATGCCTGGGCGCTGGTGTGGCTTGGCACGACCACCAGATCATGGACAAGCGCGGACGCCATTGTGTATGATGACGACATCACGCGATGATGTGCAGGGTCTGGATGCAGAACGGACTACATTCCGCAGGAGGGCGAAGACCTGCCCGAGGGGAACTGGTACCCCGTCGGTGATAGTTTCGTGCCTGCGCCAAAAGGATACCGCGTCGTAGAAGGCCTGTGCACCCGCTGTGGAAACATTTACGAGCCAGTATGCCCTGGGCCAAAGGGGGATCCGCTTTGCCTGAAGGACATGCACGGCAACATAGTTATGGTACCAACAGAGGTGCGGTGCGACCAGAGCTGTTGACACGCGCATATCTCACTAGTTTCGACACCTGTGATGAGGCTCAGCAGTCATCAACCTGCAATCGCGAAGGTGTCAGGTTCACTTGTGGCTAGTCGTCCAGCGTGTGTGCACGTCGCGTCGCAACGCCAGTAATGAAGCCAGCGGCCACCAGGATGTGAAACAGATTGTTCAGCCCCAGACTGACGTTGGCCCGTTGTGAGAGTCGACCTACGTGCACTCGGCAGCATGGACGCTGGCTGTGTGTGGCACTAAGTCCTGATGGCATGTCGCGTGCCCTGGTACGCATGCTCGGGGTGTCGCTGTTCTACTCCTGCCATGCCGGTGCTGGCGTGCTGTGACAGTTGGGGCCACATGTGGCCACGCTGTGTTCAGTCACCTGCTGCCTGCGCGATGGCTAGAGCAGGCATGGTCCATGCGAGCAACCAGTGTGCAAACGTGGGCAGCCACGCAGCAGACTGATGCAGTACGGGCCTCGGGTCAGAGCGGTGAGAGAGTGCGGGTACAACGCAGCGCGATCGTGGCCCTGCGGAAGGGTGCTGGCTGACTTGGGGGCTGCAGCTCATCGGGGCTGGGGCCCTCGCACGCGGGGTGACCTGGCGGTGGTCGGGTGGGCATGGGTCCCCTTCCGACTTTGTCCTCGTATCACTGCAGACTGGTGGCCTTGCAGGATGGCTTCTGCGTGCCAGCGACAGAGGAGATCGGGTGCGGCACCACCGGCACTCCCCCTTGCCCGCACGACATTGTTGATGAAGAGGGCACCCTCGCCATCCTCACCGCCCCCAACGGCGGCGATCCGTGGAAGATCAAGGCCTCCATCGGCATCGAGAAGGACGGCTGCCTGTACAGGTGCACCTCCTGCTGTCGGAGCTTCCCCCGCGGCTTCTGTCTGTATCCATGGATTGCATGTGCTCACATGAGTGCCTGTCGCTGCCTTGTAGAGCGCACGCCACATGTTGCTCTGTCGCAGCTGCCGGCTGCCTGCTGCATGGCTCTCAACGCAACGATGCAGCCAGTCCGCAGCTCCCGACGCCCTGACGCCCCGTTTGCACGTGTGCAGCGAGCACAACAGGCTGATGCGATTTGTGAAAGCGCAGCCGGAGTGGCTGCCAGAGGGCCACAAGTGTGCCAACGTCTGCATCCCCTGTGGCCACACCGGTTACCCCGCATGCCCCTTGGAGCCACGCTGTAGCCGCCGCCGCAGCCTCGAAGACACCACCCAGTTCCTCGATGGCCCCACTGGGATCAAGGTGGGCCCCGCGTCGCCCACTGCCTAGCGAGCCCACACATGCTCAGAGCCCCCATCCGACTGCTTGCATCCGACTGAATGCGCCCGTGTCACGATGCCACTGCGATGGGCCACGCTTGCTACGCTACGCCAGGCTTGCAGCTGCTCCACGGTCGCCCCACATGTGCTCTGAGTGCGGGGCGTCATGCCGTGGCAGGCCAGAGAGTGAGGCACAGCCGTCATGCGCTGCTCTGTGCAGGGCGATATGTGCGTGGCAGTGTCGTGCGGATCCGACACGGTGCATGGCCCGCTGCCGCCATGCCCCGCCAGCGAGCTGGAGGAGCTCGACGCGGACGGAGACGGCTGTGCGGAGCCGTACCGCATCGACAGCAACAAGGTCTGCGGCAACAAGGATGAGCCGGACTACAGCAAGCCGGCGCCCACCCTCAACAAGGAGGAGTTCAGCTGCGTGCTCGAGGGCTTCATGAAGCTGCAGGAGGAGTCGATCACGGAGCTGAACAAGTTCAACAACAACACCAAGGTGGCGTCGTACCTGAAGTCGTACACGGAGGGTGATTGCGCGCCGTGCGGCCGTGCCGACCAGGCGCCGTGCACCTACATGGACTTCCTCGGCTGCATGGTCCAGGAGGGCTACATCCTCGACCCCGACACGGTGCGCTGCCTCGGCGTCCCGGGCGCTGACACCCACCCGGCCTGCCTCTGCAATCCGTCCCTCGTCCGTCCTGCAGCGCAGTGTGTGTTACCTGTATGGTAGGTCCTGTGGCGGCATGTGGTGGCTGCATCAGCTGGCACATGTTCCGCCGTGCCGGGTGGTGCTGCGGATGCGCGAGTGGGCACAGCGGGCTGAGGCGGCAGCGGGTGCAGGGGCTGTGTGCACTGGCGCCGTGCGGCGGCGCGCACAACGACTCGAGCAGCCCGCCGTGGGACGACGAGCGCTGCAAAGTCGTGATGCCGACGTACAAGCAGGCCGACGAGACCCCGATCAACAGCGTCACCAAGTGCAACTACTTCCACAACCTCGTCGTGGAGAGCGGTGTCAATGTCTGCAAGCCCTGCGGCTGGCCCGGCAACATGTGCGAGAAGGAGTGCATCTACGGCTTTGAGTTTGACCCCGTCGGCGACCCCGTGCACGGCCAGGGCCGCTTCACTGTCCGCCCGGAGTTCCGCACTGGCGGCGCCTTAGTGCGGCCCCCCTCCCTGCTCCGCCCTCCTGATCTGCCAGCACTGCATTGGCACCGCATGCTGAAGCAGCTGTGTCGCCGTGAGACCACGGTGGACCATGGATCTGGCAAGCGTTGACGGGAGGTGTGTGATGCAGACAGGGCACTGTCAGCCGATCTACCGTGAGAAGCTGTACCCTGATGAGTGCCCCGACGCGAAGCGTGTGGAGACCCCCGACAGCCCGGCGCCGGTGATCAACGGCAGCATCTCGGACGCGACGTTCGGCACAGACGACAACGTCGACTCGTGCCAGCACTCGCTGCAGACGGTGCTTGACGTCTACACTGACAGCTGCCCGGACGGTGGCACCCCGGTGCGCAAATTCGCCCAGTGCGGCGGCGTCGACTACAGCGGCCCCTCATGCTGCTACGGCTACTCCGTCTGCGTCAAGGTGCCCCTCCCCTTGCTGCCTCTTGTCTGACCGCCCCATGCCCTGCGCTCCAGAGCAGCCACGTGTGCCCGAGGCTCAGGTTGTCTGCCAATTGCGTGGCGACGGTCGGCGTGGGGGTCAACAGTAGGCCATTGCAGCTCAGTGACGATGGGGCATGCGTGTGCAGAAAAACGAGTTCTTCAGCATCTGCGAAGATGCCAACGTGCCGGGTGGAGTCGTGCCATGGCACCTGCCGTGCAAAGCCGGGGGCATCCCGTGTGAGCTCGGGTCGACGTGCACAGAGGCGGACTTCGGCGCGTTCTGCAACCCGGCCGATGATGTCGTTGCGCAGAGCCCCGGCAGCTCCCGGCGGGGCGCGTCCGCAGGCGCCACAGCTGGCGCAGTGCTGGGTGTCCTCGCGCTCCTGATCCTGGCAGCAGGTGGTGGCTTTGGTGCGTCTGCTCTCGCCGTCACCACGTGCACACTGCTCGGTGCCCACAGGAGCATATCGGTTGGCATCTCAGTGTGATGGCTTAGCATCGCAGCGGTGCCATTGTAGGGTGTGATGGGATCAGCATGCAAGAGGGGTGGGTTCAGCGACTGCAGCGGCATGCCTGACGTTGTGTGCTGTGTGCAGTTCTGGGAAGGAAGAAGGGCCTCCCTCACGGCAGCTTCCGGCTGCGAAGTTGGGCAGGCGATGCCGAGTCGTATGCTACGCAGAGCAACGCTGCGGCCGGCCATAAGCAGGTCGACCACCCCGCTGAGGCGCCCAGCAACACCTACCTGGACCTTGCTGCTGCGTCTGAGTCGGAGGCGTTAAGCGCACGGAAAGCGTCCAAGGGGCAACCTGGCTCGCCCGGCCAAATGAACTTGCCGACGAGCGACTTTGGCATCGGTCGGCGGGCATGAGCGCGGGGCGCTGTGTGCGCCGCCTGACGGAGATTCAGCTCTTGCCTCATCCTGTGCTTGAAGAAGCACCTGCAGAGAAGGTGTCGCGATTCCATTCTTACAGCCACTACACCGCAATTGCCAGGCAACCCCGGACCAGTGTTCCTGGCTATGCTGTCTGCAGTAGCAGCCTCATGCAGCCTCATGCAGCAGCAGGTACATGAACGTACAGACAATTAGTTGGCAGCGGGATCTTGTAGCCTAGTTTCAATGGCCCCTTGATGGGCAATGCGGAGCATCAGATGATTTAGAATGTGTACAGAGGTTTGAGCGTGTTACCTCCAGCTGATAGTCTCACTTTTTACCAGCCTTGTGGCACCTCAATGCAGCTGATCAGCCTGAGTCGCCCTATTGCACTGGCGGCAGTGCTGGGCTCGTAACACCGATTTGACATGGTTGAGACAGGCATGTGAGTGCTACAACAAGACCATACGGGTTCAGCTGGGGCTCCAAACTAATGTCAGCGATTGAGCAGCAACTGCGCACTACACCAGTTGTGACAACTGTCCCTCACCTTGTTCACCTCGTGGCCCTTCCGTGGAGGCAGGCTTCATGCATTCAGTAACCCTGACACTGTCACGCCATCATGTACAAGTGGAGTCCTGAAGGACAGCCAAACCGCATAAGCTTCCAGAATCTGTATAGCAGATGCTTGGCACCTGGGCGCTCCTGGACCCCACCTGGCAGCCGAATTAGAGAGGTTGCATGCTTGTTACACGCCTACGTTAATTGACGAGGCGTGTTGACCCATATCACCGGTCGGATTTTTTTGAGGCTGCCTGGTTGATCCACGTGATCGTGTGCCTCCAGCCTGTAGCTGCACCGCTCGTTGGCCATTTCACCAAACAAGCTTTTCTTCTACCTGGACTAGAAATTCTTTGTCTGCCATGTCTGATCTATTAAAACTGCTGTGGGCAGAAGCCACTGCTGTCTGCACATTGCAAGGGCGATGTGTGCCCTATCTGTGCAGCAGATGATGTGTCTGCAGCAACAGTAGATGCCTGTATCGTTATATGTAGGTGAGACATTCAAAGACATCGCATGCATGCCGAGAGGCTGCTCATTCCGTAGAAGTGGCATACATTGATACAGTCTCTCGATGCCTGGCCCTAATACACAAGATGGTGCAGACGGCCACAGCGAGATCTACTCATGCACCAAGTTGCCGCACAGCAATACAGGCAAGTTGGCCATACAAGCTGTTTCGCAGTTACTGAGGACATATTGTTTTGCTGGTCAGCTGGACTTTCTTTGCACGCGCTGCCCCACTGGTGACTGGAACCTTGCTGCTGAGCAGCCCCACATGGATGTGATACTGTGACTGGACATGTGAAGACGGTACGGCTGGGATTAAGCAGCCATGAGAGCATATGCATAACTAATTGGACGGTGAAGCTGCATACAGCAGATGCCCGCCGGGACGAAGCCGATCTGCGGCGGGTTTTGGACCGGCTGCCATTTCTACAGCTTTTCTCCAGCATGAATTTCATGCAGCTGACATGCTCAGGGCTTGACGCCACACCAGAGGCAACCGCGAATGGACCTCTCGAGGCACTTCTGGTAGTGGTCTTCGCATGCCTCCGTCCATGGTGGGTAGCCTTCGCAGCCGTTGTTCCGCTTGCACCTCAGCTCATAGATCCACCTCGTGTACATGGTATTTCCCCCCAGAGACACAACGATCATCATTGTGTTTGAGTTCAAGGAGTCCCAGACTGCGCCCAGATGTTGGTCGAGATCGTCCAGCTCCGCATCAATGCGCCCTGCAAGATGTTAAAAAAACATCAACCAATGCACAATCAGCTGCGAGGGGTGCCAGGTGTAACGCCTGATGTCCCAATGGCTATGAAAGAGAGTGCCCACCTGGTGGCATTTTGAATTCAGGCAGGTCATGGGGGGGGTTGGTGTCCTTGCGGTTGCCTTTTTTGCGGCCACTCGGCTGCGCCGGCTTTGTGGAAACACCGTTGGGGAACTCTTTCTTCATATCTTCCACTGCTTCAGCATACATTGACGGCAGCCCCACGAGGCGAGTCAGGATGACATGGTGTCGTACCGCCCCCCCCTCCTGCAGCCCCTGCGCCTCCTTCGCCATGTGCTTCACCTGCAAAACGGCCCAGCCTCACACACATGCATTCGGCATAGAAGCACACAGCGGTGTGTGCGTGGTGCGGGGCCTGGAGGCAAGCAGCAGTCACGTAGCAGGGGTCGCACCGCCTGGATGTCGCTGGTGACGGTGATGCCGCTGCTGTTGCCCTTCACGTAGCGCTGCACCGTACTGGGCCGGTCGATGAAGCAGCTGCGGAGGTTATGCTGGGCCAGCATCGTTGTGAGCTGCATGCCCTGCTGCAGCCTACCCTGCGGGGTGCCGAACTCCGGCCCGTGCTTGACCTTCAGCAGCGCCAGCTCCATCGCCGCACGCGCGTCGTCCACGCTGTCGTGTGCGCCGCTCTGAATTGTGCGGTGCAGGTACCTGCAGGCCGTAGTACGTGTCAGAGAGCAGCACCATCGGGGCCCCCTTCACACTCCGGCTTTCCCCCACGCATGCATGGCAGACACTCCGCGCTCTGCCTTGGGACCTCAACAGCGGGCAGCTGCTGCCTCGGGGTTGCACACATTGTAGGGGAAAACCGGCGAAAGCGGCGCACTTGTGGGTCAGATTGCGCAGCGCGCAGCGTGAGGGCAGGCCGCGGGGGTGAGGGAAGAGGTCCGCAGTGTCCAGCACGCGGCCGTGCAGCAGGCGCAGCGCACGCAGGTCGTTCTCAAGGCCGTGGCCAACCAGCAGCGCGTCTGTGCCTAGCAGCGTCTTCATGCGCTCCACTGCATCAGCGCGGCGCATGGTGACGCCATCGAGCATCGCGGCCGTGATGCCGGAGTATTGCGTGTTGTAGTCCGTGATGGGATTGTGTGGCAGCACGAGCTCGTCAAAGACGCACTGCAGCAGACCTGCCATTCTGCTGACCAGCCGCACCGGGGAACAGCACTCCGATACAGGTAGCGCCGCGGGACTCACCCACAAGGTGCGCATGGAGCATATGGGGTTAACTGCAAACGGGGGCAGGCCGGAGCTCGCACCAGCGGTCCAGAATATCTCTTTAAGCAGTATTAAAAGCATGTATGTAGCACAGATGTTGGGATTGGCGGGCTCAGGCTGGTAAGATTTGCCGCAGGCATTAGGCGCACCTTGCCAGCGGCATCCACCATGCTTATCCTGGTGACCTCCATGCCCTCCCTGGTGATGCACATCTCGCAATCGAGGCCATACATCGGCACCTTGATGCTCTTCGCTTGCAACGGCATTTTGTGCGGTGGATCTGGCGCTGTGCCTGATTTGCCGTGGCGGGCCCGCTTTGCCGGCGCCGGCCGGGTCTCAGGGTCGCCACTGCTTTCCGAAAGCTCCCCGTCCTCTAACGAAAGGTGTTGCCCTGCACACCACACAGCCGTGGCAGCACCTAGCGCACAGGTTCAAAGCTGGTGCATGGACTACACAAATCAGACCATACCAAGCATGCATTACGTGCAATAAAATATAAGTTCCGGACCAGGCAGGCCAGTTGCGACTGCGCACTGTGCTCTGGTGCGCTGCCTGCCTGTGGTTCGGAAAGTACTGGCGCTGCCGTGCTCTGCAGAACTTGATTGTCCAGAACATGGTTGTCACTAGCATTGGCTAGCTCTGATGCGCCTGTTGACAGCACACGCAGCTCTTCTGGGAGCTGCCCCGCAGAGCTGAAGCTGGCGCCGCCAGTCCATGTGTATCCATCTGGAGGCTGCAGTTGGTTGTCTGGGCCCAGAACCTGCAAAAACAGAACAACACAGTTTCTGTGAAACTGACGGCTGAGCAGCTCAGGCCTAGCTGTGTGATGGGCCCGCACCGGCATTGGGTACTCCATCTTGTGCATTGTTGCCAGGGAAAGGGCATATGATTCCGGCGGTGTGGGTGGCCCAGCAGGAGGCTTTGCACGTTTGTTGGACTTTTTGCTTTGGACGTGCAGTAGCCTGTCTAGACTGGAGGCGAACGACGCCTTCCCGTCGTCTATCCTACAGGAGACTGGTGCCCCTAGAGCTTTTGAAGTCTGCGCCATACGTGCCGCTGATGATTGCTGCGTTTCCTTGTCCAATCCCGGAACAGCCACCACTACGGTCTGTTTCAAAAGAGGTTTGTTCTGCATGGAAGGCATGCGTGCTGGATTTCTTTGAGCCGGGGGGCATCGTAACATAGATGGAACAACAGCACGCCGAGCCAACGTCCGACACCCTCGCGATTCTTCAGCTACAACAAACTCTCGGAATTTGACATCACACCTTCAGAAATATCCAGTTTGGCGCAATTGAGTCTGCGTAGATCCATGTCAGGAGGTGCTGCACGTCCAACAGTCGCAGATTGTCCTTCTTGATGCTGACGCTTGCTCTTGCCTGGAAAAGAATCGGCGTAAAGCTACTTAGATATCCTTCGAGATATCGAATGGCCGCCTATACATCGGTTCACGCCCGCTGCAACACTCTGGGAGACGAACCTGTGGGCCGTACACATCTACAAAGCCTGCGCCTATACGTTTTTCATTTCCTTTTTGCTCGTGCGCCTCAGAGCACACGGTCTGCAATTTGACTTTCAGTTCCTCTCGCAACGCCTTGGTCGACATCTAATCAAGGTCACTGGTACTGGTTCAAACGGCGTGCTTGTGGCATGACATGCGGACCACTGCGTCTACGCACCCAACAACACACTCCTCCTTGCCACTGCAATAGATATATGTATGCTGCTCCTGTCAGGGCTCCTGCCACTTGGCGATCCATCGGCAAACGGCGTCCTTATGGCACGTCTGCATGTGTCTAGAGGCAGCCTAAATCCGTCGGGGCATGACGACTTGGGGCACTATGGCTTCGTATCACGGCACAAACTGAGCATGAAGTCTCCATTTGGGACAATGACTAGGGGCCATCTGCGGAATCCTGGCACATCTTTGCAGTCAGCGGGCGTCCTGGCGCGCCGGCCTTTCCGCAAGCTTGCCCTGGCTGTGTTGGCGAATAGATTGTCCTGGAATACACTTAACATCCTGTAGCCACTGATGATTCATACAGCCATTGAGGTTTGTGAGGAATCGTGTGGGAGGCGCAGTGGGCTCGCCGAATGGTTACTATAAATAACATGGACTCTATCATGTCCATGCCTGTTCCTGAGATGGTCTTGTAAAGACATGACCTGGAAGGCCCACAGCGGTTGCCTTCGTACGACGCGTACGCTGTTGGTTGACAGGCTGTGCCAGCCTTGCCTTTCAGCAGAAAGCAGCCGTGCCGCCCATACTTCCTCCCCATACTTCCGCCCCGCACCCCCCCCCCCCCCCCCCCCCCCTTTTCCCCTCCCCCGTCAATGTGCCTTCCTGGCCTCCTGCTACTGCTAGCTGCACACGCCACAGTGACTGGCGTCGCCCTGCGAATTTACATGCTGTACCGCGTAACCTGCAGAATGCCCATGATGTATAGCGCATCTTTATCATCAGGGACATCCCAAGTATGGTTGTGCTAGTGGATCAAGCACCCAATGCAGATCTGACAGAGGCAAGTTTTTTTATCAACGCCTTCTCAGATTTCAGGTACACAATTTTTTACCTAAGCTTTGGTTGATTGCATGCTCCCGCCCGCCTTTGTTGTGGCATATGCCTGAAATGTATGCGCAACGCGATTTCAAGCTGCGCATTTCGATGTCACAGGCCTGCTCATTCTATGGGGCATCCTAGCCCACAGAGCAATTTGCGCAAGTTCGGCTTGAGCTGGCCTGAGGCAAAGTCACCTGTGCGCCAATACCTCTGCAAGCTTGACAACATGGTCCCGGGTCAGGGTTTCCTGCCACAAAGCCTCTCCTGGGCTGTCACCAAGTCAAAGTATTCAATGTGGCCATGCCAACTTTCCTGGGTTGCAGTCGGAAGTAAGTAGCCAAGGTTATGTGACTACCGCCCTGTTTGTAGACACGTGGCAGCATCGTTCTCTGAGAAACATCCAGGCGAAGCAGGCTATGTCAGTTGTGCTCCAGGATACATGGTGTACACAACACCATGCCCCACAGCCACGAGAAACCTGAAGGACGGGCACGGGCTCGGAACTTGGCTGGTTGGACCTGGATCCTTTGGTCTGTATCGTACCTTTCAAGTTTTGGCCATTCATGCAGGGATTCCAGCCAGGCTTTGAAGCTGCCCGAGCGAGTATAGAAGCTGCTTTCGCTCAACACAATCTGCTCTCAGCACGCGCACATAATACAAGCACGTTGTTTCCATGCCAAATATTACTTGCCACACGAGTCTGGCCAACTCACTGTAAAGGCAGTAAAGATGACATGCAGTGAGTTGGACAGACTCATGTGGCGAGTTCTGGGAGAATGAATGTCTGCGGACTGAAATTGAGTGATACCACAGATGCTGAATGGAGCAATGTGAATGATGCTTGTCTCAACACAGCAGCCTGTATCACCCTGTTCCTATACTCACACCACACCGCCACCAGACCTGTCTGTACCAATTTAGCATGTCGTAGCAATTACAATGCGATGAATGCAAGGCAATCCCGAAAAATTGTTGTCATGTGCCGAGCAGCACTACGCGTTCGGGATTAAGACGTAACTTGCAGGCTGACCCAGAAGCCGTCCTTCTAGACTGCTGCATGTGGCTGCAGCATGCAGCCGGCCACTGGACATAAATTCAGGATATATTATAGGCGCAGCGGGTGGTCAATGTGCAGTCCTCAGCAGTTCTAGTACGGGTACTTCTTTGCCTCCACAGTGGGATCTGCACCCTCCAGCACGGACTGCAGGTATGGCAGCGGCCAGTCGCCCTCTACCTTCTGTCCGTTGATAATCCACGTCGGGAACCCCTGAATATCAGCATCAAGGCAAGCTCTAGCGATGCTCTTGGGGCCTGAGTACCCGTCCGGGTAGCACTCTACGTACGGAAGATCTGCCTTGGCCTCCACTCCAAATGCCTGCTTCTGCTCAAAGCAGTGGGAGCACCAGAATGCACCATACATCTTTGCCCCCTTTGACTGTAGAGCACGGGCAAGCTCCACTGCCCCCTGAGGGGAGTCACTTGTGACTTGAGGGTCTGTGAAAGGTACCTCACTTCCTGCAGGCCAGACATGGCGTGGTGAATAGTGTGACGCCCCCAGCGCTGCACCTGCTGCCACTCAAGCTGGGCTTTCAGCGTTGCAGCAATAGATCCCATATAAAGCAGACACCAGGCAGAACGCTCTCTGCTACCGCATTGCACGGCTACAAACAGGAGCTACCACAGGAAGTTGCGGTCATCTCATCTGCACACGCGAGTCCAAGGAGCGCACTTGCTGTGACATTCTCTGGGTACGTTGCGTAGAGACCCGTGACCAGCAGCGTCGATGCCACAACACCTCCAAACGATAGAGATTTTCCTGAATCTTCGCTCGTGAAGAAGCTTGTAAAGTAGAGCGTTAGCGAGGCAGCAATGGATGCCATGCAGAAAGCACATGCCTCGTCCGGGAATTGGGTCTTCAGGGTGACAGCCAAGGCAATACTGGTGCCAGCAAGAATGGACGATGCTACAGCACACACACACACAAACCAGTGAGGTACAGAGTAAGCGGCAGTATGATGCACTGTGTGACTAGTTTGCATGATGGCTGAAGTCCAGCCAGGGTATGAGCCGACAACCTGATGATACATCTGCCTTGCAAGGCGTGTTCTGCCTGAAACACACCATATAATATGCCTTGCTGTGCACGCGTCAGCCACATGCCTGCTTGGAGCACATCAGGGGACTTCTGTCTCTTGATGGCGATGGAACAAAAGCAGAGGGAAGCAACGGTGGCATAGCCTAGAAGTCCCAGTGCGGACAGCGGTACTGGCCCTATTTGTGCGTATGGGCTGCTCAAGATGCTGGTGCAGCCAGACATCGGACACACAACATGGTTGTTCGTGAGCTTACTCCACGTCAGGTAGCCTGTCAGGGCTGTGCCAAATGAAGAAACTGTTGCCAAGAAGGGCAGGGGCAGTGTGTCGTCAAAGTCATTGCCCATGACTTCACTTCTGATCTGATCGTCGATCTGTCTCCACTTCGCCGCATCTTCGAATTCCTCTGGCGGATCTGCTGTGTTGCCCCGATTGGCATCGCTGGGATCAGCGCGCGCCACCACCCGCCTTCCGATGCAATGGGAGGCCTTACAACACCGTAGGCATGTTACGGGGTGCGCAAATGGTGCCGTGGACATGGCCATTTCCCTCGGAACTTGAACAATACGCTGGTAAACAACGATCTACGCGTCCAACTACCAAGCTGCTCTCAGATAACTTGCCCTCACCTTCAGGAACATGTCTAAGGCTGTACTGTGGCCTACATTTGTCGCGCAGACATTTGCGGGTACAGCGCGCAGGCGCAAAGCGCGGCCTAGTTGTCCAGTTGCGTGAAATCGGGGGAGCTTGAAGCGCAGCTGAATCTCCACTTCTTCACGTCCGCCCCCGAACTCGCTATTGGATTTGGAGTAGATGCAATGCTGGGTCATGGTCACGGCATGTCTATGGTCGCACAACGTGTAGTGAAGATTGGTACTTAGGACGCGGTGTGTGTAGAGCCAGTTGCCTGCGAGCACCTGGCAGGCAGCAGCCATGGCAGGAACCGTTGATGCGATGTTACAGCCCATGGACAGAGGCGACATTCTGGATTTCCATGCATGTTTGATCACCCATATCCAGGGCGATGATGCCAGTATCGAGGTGGTGCCTGATGTTGATGGCAAAGGCAAGGGTATCGTTGCATGCAAGGCAATGCAGCACGGCGAAAGAATATTCACTGAAGCCCCTCTGGTCGGCTCCACTTCCACCTGAGCCTTGTCGTTGTCCTTGCCGGCGCCATGATTGCCTAAAGCCTATCGTCGCCTGTGAATGCGCTCATGCAACAACACAGCTTCTGGATGAACCTGTATGGGCATGCAGGTTGGGGAGCAGCACGTTGCCAACCGGCAGCATGCGCTGATATGTGACCAGTGCTTCCGCTACATCGGGCCCCTCGAGCTGCAGCTTGGATTCCGCCTGCTCTCAGTCTTTGAGCAAGCACAGGACACCGCTGATCCCCAGCCCTGCACCCTCCGCGAGGCTGCACTTGCACTCCTGTCCGGCGATACTCAGGTACCCACAGTTGAGTGGGAGCCTGAGCAGCCAACGCTGGAGACAAGTCAAGGAGCTGAGGTCCCGCTGACACTCCGAATGCTCCTGCAACACTGCAGGGAGCCTGAGCAGCTACCACCCGAGCAGCCAGGACTCCCGCTACTGGGAAAGGCCATAGTCCTCCCAGATGAATCAGAGTGGATGTTCTGCAGCCATGAATGTGCCGCGCTGGCCTGGGTCACCTGGGCCGCAGCACTCAGCCCAGGGCCCCACGGGCAGATCCCACAGGCTGTGCGCAGCTGCAGCTTTGTAGAGGCCTTCGATCAGGCACAAGTCGCGCCACATGTTGTGCACGCATGCAGTGTTGGCGGCCGTCTGGACGCATACCCGTCTGCGGCTGGCCCCAGCGGCACAGTCAGCAGTGCGTGTGCAGCGCCAGCCTGGCTGGGTGACCTCGCCGATGCCACTGCGGTGTCAGAATTCTACCAGCACGCGGCCAACAGCAACGACATCTTCCGTGTGGCGGCACGAGCGGTGGCGCTCGCTGCCGGAGCGGCATGCATGTTTGAGGCTGTGTGCAAAGCGGATCTCTGTGACGCGGCGCGGGACGGCGACGCCGCAGGCATGAGGGCAGCAGCTCTACACTTTGCGTGGAAGCCCTTCAAATCGATCGCAAAGGCGGTGTGGTGGGAGCATGTACCGATGCCGTCGGATCTCGATGACGAGGCAGCATGGCGCGCGGACCTCAGGTGATCTGCTGCGGCACTTCCATCGTAAGTACAGTAAGGTCGCAACACGGCCTTTCTCAGCCGGCGCCACGCAATTGAACACGCGTGGCGCAAGCACTTGGTGCAAAAGTGGTGCGTGATCTGAGCCGGGTACATGCAGGGAGATGGCATGCGATTCGCTGAGGCTGCTGAAGGCGGCGCTGCCCAGCGGTGTCCCGAAGGAGCTGCTGGACGAGCGTGTCTGGGGCTCCGTGATCGGCATGTTCGAGCTGAACAACCTCGCGCTGCAGGTGCAGTCCCCGCTTGAGCTGTACTTCCTCGCCTGCGACGACCTCCCGGAGCCGCGCCGCGCGAAGGTGCTTGGCCAGACTGGGGTGTGGCTCGACGCCCTGGACACGGACTACGACGCGTGTGTGGAGGTGCGATGCTACTGAAGGGCACGGGTGTTACTCAGACTGATCTAATACAGAGCACCGTGGCGGAGGGGCTTGCAGCCACGACCGCCGGTCATTAAATCAGGCTAGCTGCTGATCTTCCCTGCTCGTGCACGCGGCGCAGTCGAGTACGTAAAGGTGAAGCACATGCAGGGCACGGCACTGTACAGCCTGCAGAGCTGCATGAACCACTCGCAGGCGCCCAACGCGGAGGCTCTGAAGGAGGACTATGACGGCGACGGGCGAGCCGTCATCTGCGCCGGCCGCGCCATCGCCGCCGGGGAGGAGCTCTGTATCAGCTACATCGACCTCGATGCCCCGCAGGCTGACCAGCGGCAGGCGCTCCTGGACTACGGCATCACGCTGGCGTAGCCCGGCACCGCCGCCAGGGTGTGGCCCAGCCTCGTGCCCTCTCACAACACTCTGCTCTGTGCTTCCCTGTCCGGCCGTGGTAGGTCAAACAGCTCTTTGATCACTCCGTACCTGCATCCAGCGCCCAATGTGAAGGCGGCTGCAACCTTTGTCATCCTGGTTTAGGGCCCGTGCAGGCAGGGGCGGGAGCTCACGTGTTTCCCCCTAGCCGGGAGATGGGCTTCAGTTTGATGGGGTCAACCACAGTGCGCCCACTCGGGCTCGTCCCGGCAACTCCCTCATGCACGTGGAACTTGACAACTTCCGCCAGTAGCACTGTGGTCGTGTCCTTCCCCTGCACGCCAGCTCAGCCCCTGAAACCCGCACACACATGCAGGGCTTCCGTGCCCAGCCAGACACCGGCCAAGCCACAAGATATCACCCCCGGGTGGCCCAAGGCTGTCACGCTGCGAAATTGACGTGGCATGCTTGGGCCAGGCAGGCGGGCTTAAGTGTGACGCAGCGAAGCACCTGGTCGTTCTGCACGTCCCAGTGGTGCCGCATCACGCACTCCATGTGCACAGCAGACTCGGCAACACGCGGGGGCGCCACTGCAACGGAGGGCAGCGGAGTGAGGCCCGCGATCTCAAACTCGTTCTGGCCAGCATCGTAGGGGCCGCAGGTGTAGTTGGCGGCCTCAACAAACCACTCAGACATGATGTTGACGACGCACTCCTTTGTAGCGAGGATGTTTGCCAGCGTGTCTTTCATCCCGCCTCCCCGGAGGCCGCTGCGGCAACAGCTGATCGCCACCTGTGCACACACGCGGTGGCTTCCAGCAGCGTTTCTGCGAGTGCGTCATGGCTGAGATCAAGCGGTTGAGCAGGGGCAGGTCAGATGTCTGCGCAGCTTGCGGGGGCACACCAGGGGTGGGTCATGGCCCATTGCTCCAAAGTAGCTATACGGGCTCAGGTTGACCTGCAAGCAAGCATTTTCTGTGGTGCTGCTGTTGTATGGGAGATTTGTGCAGCTCGCTACGAGTGCTGTACCTTCCCTTCTGAGCTCATGCTAGAAATGAAGCCGATGGGCCGAGGCACGACCGCTGAAATGACCAGCGGGTAGCACGCAGAGCCGCCAAGCTCTTTAGGCGTGAGACTTATGTAATCTCCGGGGAATGGCAAGGGCTGCTTGTCTCCTGGCTTCCATGTTGGATGTGGCGGTGCTGTCCGGATGCACTGCACAGGAAGCATGGAATGAGCCGAGCAAACAATGAAGCAGCTGTCTTGCCTTTTTTGCAGCCGCAGATGAAGCCAGCACCAGTATGATCGTGTATGCGATGATCTTTGCTAGGAAATTGTCAAAAGAAACTGCAACATGGCTATCAACTGAGTTGGTCTTGTATGACAGCGTTCCGTCTTGCAGGTATGGTAGTCGCGCACTGTGGATGAGCTGTTGGTTGTCTCGTTAGGCGGGTCGTTCATTCTTATTGACTGGCCGGGCCGGTCTGATCGCAACGACTTCAAAATGACTCCGTGGCATGTCCTGCAAGGTCGCGGCAAGAACGTACACATACCATACGAACGGCGGGAACGAGACGTCTGGAGCTTGGCTCACCAATCCACCAGCACTGCAACAAGGTCATCGAACGCATAGGCAATGCCAGCCAGCTTGTCGCGTCATCACTGCACGAGTGTAGTGGTCTGCCATGCACGCAGGAGGTCGGCAACAGGCAGACTATCCGCATGTGAACATGCATCAGCGGTTGCACAGCAGTCGTAGACCGGTAACATTTGAATGGTCCTGGGCGCTCACGCACCGCTGCAGGCAATGCGCCAGCAAGTCTCTGGCAGGGAGGTATCGTCGCACACCAGACAACTGCTACCGCCGTGAGCTCCGCCGGCATACACCATAACTGACGGGTGTACCTTGGAGTAATGATATTGCGTTTGTGTCGTTTCCAAAGCAGCTGTAACATCCGTGTCGTATGCGCGCTAGCGCTGCATCAGTGATTGCGGACTAAGCGTTGTTACAGCGGGATCCAAGACTGCCAGACAGGTCGGGCGAAAATTCAGAAGTTTGTTCATCGTGCTCGCGGGTCTGTGATGGTGCTTGTGCTTCCACGCAATCATGCCCCGGGCCCCTGCTCTTCGTCTGACTTTTCATTACCAGGAGATGTAGAGCCGTTGGCTGGTCCTTGATCGCAGCTGTTTCCACTTCCTTCATGTGTGCAAGCATGGTCGCGTGGCGAGACCGGTACCGCAGACAGGGCACGGCGTCAACCGAAGTCTCGGAGAGTGCACGGCCAAGCGAGTCGTTGCTGCTTATTGCCCTGCCGCTGTACACGACCTTGGGAGGCACGCTCGTTAACATTGAGTCGTCAAACATATCTGCGAGCGTCTTCCGAATGGACGGCAGCGCCCCTTCCTGCCCTGCAAATATCACTCTCGGAATTTGCCTGGAGTCTGTGCCAGCGTCCAATATTCAATCCAGGGCCATGCGGACGATTGTTCAGCACCTTGATGTTGATGTTGAAACGCAAGCTTGTCAGACGGCCTTGGTAGATGCGAGACATCAGGACCAACATGTTTCCTCGGATTTTTTAGCTCCTCAAGCGCAGCGCAGTCCTCCGGCTCTCCTGTTGCAGCAAAGCACCCAGGTGCAAACCCTGGCCCTGCCAGCATAATCCACGGGCGGGCTGCCGTTGGGACTTCAACGGTAGCTTTGCCCACTTGCCACCAGGACTGCTGCTGTGCCATCGTGTTGGGCGAGCTCAACCTTTGGCTCGTTGTGTGTTCCCAAGCATTCCGGCTGGAATGATGACGTAGCTTGTCAAGGAATGTGGCTGCTTTATCATTACTCAGCAATGCTGCAGCCTGTGCGTCTGATTCGTCTAGAGGTCCTGATGGGTGATGGCTCCGCACTTTCCTCATTGCAGCGATGTATCCACGAGCACCGCGAAAATCTGTGATCACGGATGCGCTGCCTTGTTCATGTGTGCTACGGTCCAGGCAGCTGTTGTAGATCTGGTCAGGATCCATGTGCGTGCACCTGGGCTGGGGTGTTGATATGATGTGCTGACTTGCATGCCGACCTGTACTCATGAGATTGAGCATATACCGTCCCAACATTCATGGATTGCGTCATGAATTTGTTGCCGTGGAGTGGCTGCATCTGATGCGGTGAGACTGTAGATGTTCACATATGTACCTTGTTCATCACTGATCACTTGCTCACACAATCTCGTAAGGACTCGTATGGTAGGCCCCAAGTTAACGGGGTATTGAGGCTGTCGCTGGGTAATGCTTGTATCATTCAGTGGAGTATAGTCGAGCACTGCATCCGCATCCATGCCCAAAGTTCGCTGCCAGAACTGCCGAGTGGCCTCCTCCACACTGGTTTCCTTGCCATCGGTAGCCTGAATTGCGTTGAAGCAATTAACTGGACGCTTTTCTCGAACTGCTCCACCAGTTCGGGCAGTCCTCAATTCCTCATCGAGATACCACAGAACGCTGCAAAAAGCTGTGGCTTGAGCCATTCACAACGACGCCGACTTACCTTGCCGTGCTGACGTAGTATCGCAACATCATTTGTTGCGAACATTGCCGTATTGACGCTCCTTGATCCCGCTTCTTGCATGATGCTTTCCGCAGCATCTTCGCTTATGTGCCTGGGCTTCTTCATTGTATCGGGACGTGGTTCACATCAAAAGCTCAAAAGAATTGTCCTATGTCAGTGCGGCTCGATCAGGAGCAGTTACCTTGGCCGGCGATCGCACTGTGCGAAATATCGCCCGCAGCTGTCGTGGCGTGCGCTGAGCACCGGCTGGTGCGCTGTTGCGCGACCAGCTCACAGGAAGTGCATTCATACAAGTTGATATCCCTCTTGCCGAAGCAATTTACATGTACCTCGCAGCCGCTGGTGCTGGGCCAGCCTATGCATGCTTGGCACACCTTTAGACACTCGGTCAACCGGAACAGTCCTGTCCGGGAGACCAACAAGAGCATAACAGGAACAGAACACTATGATATAACCTGCATAGAGGAACCCCCTACGCCACGGTATCAGCTGTCCGCCTGCACAGCCTTGCCCACCCTCCCAACGTGCAGCTCGGCAAGCTGCATGTCGTCAACTTCGGCAGGTGCCCTCGTTAACAAGCACTGCGCAGCGGTGGTCTTGGGGAACGCAATCACATCCCTGATGGAGCTACTCCCCGACATGAGCATCGCGAGGCGGTCCAGTCCAAGCGCCAGGCCGCCATGCGGTGGCGCGCCCGAGTCAAACGCGTCAAGCAGGTACCCAAACTTCCCTTCCGCCTCCTCATCACTCAGCCCGATTGCCTCGAACACCTGCCGCTGCACGTCGCGCCGGTAGATGCGCAGCGAGCCGCCGCCGATCTCCACGCCGTTGTACACCACGTCGTACGCGTACGCAGTCGCGTCGCGGATGTCCCCCGCGGTGTCTTGTGGTGCGGTGAAGGGGTGGTGCAAAGCCTCCAGCCGCCCCTCGTCCGCGTTGTGCTCAAACATCGGCCAGTCCAGGATCCATGCCAAGCTGTGTGCTGACTCGTCGACCTCCCCGAGCTGGTCGCCCAGAAACTGCCGCACCATGTCCAAGGACCTGCACCGCAACCGCCCCTCTTCCCTGCCCACAGCCCTGACAGCCAACACGTGTGTCACCTCTACAGTCTGGGTTCACCCGTGCCCGCGCACAGATTCAGCATGACTGTGCCCGCACGCATGCTGTTCATGCATTGGGGGAGATGCACACCGATTCACAACGGCTGCCTCGCCTGCCGCGATGAGCAGGAGGTCGCCCTCCTTGGCGCCGCAGAGCTCGATCATGCGCGCGGCCTGCTCTGCGGACAGCCCCTCGCGAATGGCCCGGGCGCCCTCCAGCTCGTTGCCGGCAGCCAGCCGCACGAACGCAAGCCCGGCCGCGCCGCCGCGGACCGCCTCTGCGGCGATATCACCCTTCGGCTTCAGCCGCGAGTTGCTGATGCGCTTCCCCTGCATGCGGGCCGCACCCTCAGCACCAGCTGCTGCTCACAGCGCGCAGCACCCTGCCCCATGGGTTCCCAGTGTTTCCGCGCGGCGCGGCAGCTCTGCCGCGGCACGCACCTCTGGCACCACGAGCGCCTTGACGGTGCCACCGTTGTCGACCGTATCCGCAAAGATCTTGAAGCCACAGCCGCGCACAGCCGCATTGATTGTCGCCATCGGCAGCCCGAACCGAAGGTCCGGCTTGTCGGTGCCGTACCTGCACACACTCTCCACCCTTCATTGCCTCAACAGACGCGCCGGCCGTTCATCACATTCCGCAGCCCATCGACTGTGCCGCTGCCGGCAGCGCATGTGCGTAAGTACGGACAAGATGCACGTCATTCCTTGCGTAGGCGTAAGCTGATCCAGCATACGCGGAGGTGGGCGCAGCTTCCGCAGGCCGTATGCAGAGAGCGGGGGTCGCACTGCTCGATGGCGTCGGCGTACGTCATGCTCTGGAACGGGGTCTGCAGCTGCACTCCAAGCACTGAGTCAAAGAGATGCGCTAGGAGGTCCTCCGTGAGGGCCAGCAGTGCCGGCTGGTCGAGGAAGGCGGCCTCGAGGTCGAGCTGCGTGAACTCCGGCTGCCGGTCGGCGCGGAGGTCCTCGTCCCGGAAGCAGCGCGCCACCTGGTAGTAGCGGTCAACGCCGGCCGCCATCAGCATCTGCTTGAAGAGCTGCGGGCTCTGCGGCAGCGCGTACCAGCTCCCCGCGGCGATCCGCGAAGGCACCTGCACCCTCCGCCGCGGTCGCTGCACCGCGGCCCCATGCAGCTGCGCATGGAGTGTCAGGGGTGCTGCTGGATACCGGCGCATATGCGTGATGTGGAAGCACGCGCACCCTGTGTCGCCGGCACCGTGAGCCGCGTATCGGAGTGCTCGGGTCGCAGTGCAGCATTTTGCCCATGCATGAACAGACGCCAGCACAGGGGTGCGGCAGACGCTGTAAGTGTGGAGCAGATGGGTGCTGCGTAACGCATGGGGGGCGATGCTCGAGGTATTCAGGCACATGGACGGTCATGCCTGGCATACAACACATTTGATGGGCCACCTCGGACACAGCAGGGGGGGGGGGGGGGGGGGGGGGGGGGATCCGCACGATATAGTCGCGGGCGCCCTCGGGGGTGGAACGTGTGAGCACAGGCGTCTCGACCTCGAGGAAGCCGTGGGCGTCCTCCAGCCTGCGCCGCAGGCACTGCACAATCTGGTGGCGCATGCGGAGGTTGCGGGCCATGCTCGGCCGCCGCAGATCGAGCACCCGGTTCTTTAGCCGCAGCTCCTCCCTGCACCCGCGCACATGCTCTATCTACCGCACCATGTGTTGATGCAAGGGAAGAGGGATGCAGGATACTTCAGCTGCACACGTCATCTGACAGGGGGAACAGATGAGGGGGCATGGGGTCGCAGATGGGGCGCGGACGTGGAGCACCGCACAGGGGTTTGTGCGCAGCTCACCTGGGGGGTTCCTGCTCATCTGATTCGGAGATCGGGAAGGGCAGGGGACGCTTCAGGGAGTTCAGCACAACTACTTCTTCGGCTATCAGCTCGACCTGTCCGGTCGGGATCTTGTCGTTCACATCTTTTCGAGGCTGCAGTGTGCCTGTGATAGAGACAACCCACTCCTGCCGGAGGGTCTCTCCGACCTGTGTCACCTCTGCATTGGCAGTGTTTGACACAACCTGCAGTATCCCTGTATGATCGCGGATGTCCAGAAACAGCAGGCCCCCAAGGTTCCTGTACTTGTCCACCCATCCGCAGACTGTGATGGTTTCTCCAACCTGAGAAGACCTCAGGGTACCGCATTCGTGGCTCCTACATCAGCATCTCGAATGATGTTCCTATATGCTGTGTGGGGAGGTGCGCTTGCGTCGGCCATGGCACCATGGGCTGCTGGTGCACACCTTGACGGCCATGACAGTGGAGCTGGATCCAGGTCGGACGCTGGGGATGTTGCAAAAGGTACGCTACGGAACTTCCGGGAGCCAGGTACGCCCAAGACTACTCTCGAGATGTATTTACCTCGGTGTGGCGCAACTGGAACAGCCTTGGGCCATGCCGCAGCAACAGCTCGGCAAACGGTGCCCAACATCCGCGATCGTCCTCTTAAGAGCCCCAGGCGACCCACCGAGAACGTTCAGTCAGAGTGAGCACAGCTTCGAGCAAATTGTACACATGTACCCAGCGGAGGAGATAATTGCTCGCCCCAGCTTGTTTTACACTGCACTGCTCGCCGCGGCACGCGCAAAGGCAAACAGGGCACCCGCGCGCTCGATACGCATAGAGGTGCCGATCAAACAAAGCAAGGAATGATTCCCAGATGACGCAACAAGGTTGTTCAACAGAGTGTTGTTCGCGACGGCATTGCTGCAAGCTGTCACCAAACTTGCTGATTCAATGCCTCACGTGCTTGCATGCACGGCACCTGGGCCCAGCTGGGCCTGAGTGCAGCTAACACCCCGTCTGCAATGGGTCCCTTTGACCACTGCACCCTCATTGTATCACTCGAAAGCTATGCTTTGTTTTCCGTGCGTGGCCCTCTGCAGATTTGTATGCCTGAAGGGTACTTCACCCGGCACCCTGAAACGGTTGCATACCGCTTGATGTATGGGTTGTATGCCGGCTTCTGTCGTCTGGAAAGTGGCATCTGCAAAAAACCAACAAGACAGGTCGCTTTGGCAGCCTCATGCCATCTGTGCTTGTGCCGATCGTTTGCAACGTGGCATGGCTGCCCGGGGATTCGCAGCGATTGATATTCGCAGTGATGCTGCACCCCACCACAGCAAGTCACGAATCAATCAGATTAGAAGTGCACGAAGTACATTAGAAGTTACCGAAGCTGACATGTTACATGCTGGCTGCCAGAGACTGCCAAACATCGGCGACACCTCATTGTGCGAGGCTTGTGAGGATGTGCACACGAAATTCATGGGCGAAGCAGCAGCTAGTCAACCCTGCCGCAGCGCAGATGGATGCAGCAAGTGTTTTACAGCTGCCCATGACTCGTGTTTACGTTTGTGGCCAGCCCTTTTGCGGCGCAGAGTACACGATCAATGAGCTCCTGCACGAGCTGGCGTGCTCCGGGAAGCGTGTCTATCGGCTAACCTCCCATGACACCCACATGATGCAATTGCAGTTGCAAATTCGTGCAACGGATTGATGAAGCACTGCTGTACGCACAGTACGCAATTTCACACAGCCTCAATGGCATCTCAAGGGCTTAAAGGCTGCAGTGACTCGACTCGCTCTGCATTCTGTAGGAAGTGCCGCCACGGTGTCATCTTGTTCAACAGGACCTTCCGAAATGCGCTGGTGGGCCCCGACACACTGTATATCAGCTGCATACCCTACAATCAGCCACAGTACATGCGTCGCTCTGACTTGTGCTTCAGAAGACATGATTGCATCAGACCAAGTAGAATCACCCACCTCAGGCTTGATTTGCTGCCCAAACTTGTTTTTCACTGCCTCGTAAAACGCACGCAAATCCGTACAGGAGTTGATGTCAATATCTTTGGCCTGCCCACCAACTTCAACCGGAATCTTGTGGATACCAACACGCTCAAAGATTCTGTTTCTATCTAGAGCCGTCGCAGTGTCGAGTCTCCCTTCGTTCGCGGCACTGGCATCTATGCGACCGTCCCCACTTGCGTGAAGCTGCTGCATAGGGAGATGTTGAACCGGTGCCGCGCGGAACGCTGGCTGTGACCCTTTTCTGTGCATCCTCTTTGCGATCAGAGCCATCATCTCCTTGCGGTGTGCTTCACGGTCTGCCACTTCCTCCTGCACCATCATCATATGCGCCAGTCTGCCGAGATGCCACACCACAACAAATCGCTGGACAGTCATTTCCGGTGACACTGTTCAACACAATTCAGAGCCAACCTGGTGTCGCCGGAGTTGTGCGTCTTTTCGTATCCTGGACCTGTGATTATACTCATCAACGGCTTTCAGGCATCTCAGCTTCAATGGCAGAGGTGATCTGTCAGCATGCTGTGTGTTGCGGCGAATCACTAGTTTCTTGCCAGTCTGTGCAGTATTGCCACGCCCCGTTTGGACTGACTGCATGGCCATTACAATGGTCAGAAAACAATCGTTACTTTTGGTCACGGTTCTTGGCGGGTGGCTCGTATGTACAAACAGCAGTGCCTGTAAGGTGCAGCACCGCTTGGGCTTTGTTGACTCTTCTCGTCCTGGCGCCAGGCCGTCTTGGGCCGACTGCAAGCGCAACGAAAGCCTGAAGATCCCAAACGGAAAAAGTAATTTCGTTTGGGGTAGACACGTACAGATACAGCTTATCACACAGTCATGGATTTCGCACCAGCATCTGAAGGGGCACCATCCGCGGCCTGTCCCATCATGACATCAAAGGATTGACCGGAATGTTTTAAAGTGTTGATGGAGTGCAGCCAGTTGTGAGCTCACTGCAGTGTTTCATGAACGCTGGATGGGCTGTGTAAAACGCTATCTCCGCAACAGACGGTCCCGAGCGCGTTCAGCGAGTCAGAACAAGACATAACATAAAATGGAAAATTATCTCACATTGGTGCTTTGTTCAACTGAATCTGGACTGATTTTTACTGGAACTGGCTACTTGCGCACGATCTGCTAGTGGGGCAAGCTCGGCAAATGCAGCGCTGCTCACTGCCGCGCCTCGCAACGCTAACACCACAATACATATACAGAAGGACATGGAAATCAAAGGTACTGGTATTTTCATATGAAGCAACCTGCCCACTGCATGTGTGCAGAGCGAACACAATTATCGTGGTTACAGGGGCGGAGGCTGTGGGGTACGACTGTGGCCCCCGGCCTCGTCCCATGTATGCAAGCAGATTCGGGCCTTCGCATCCCTCAAACCACTGCAAAGTATGAGTTCTGTTCCTACCCTCTGTGATGCGCTTAACGGAGTTCCCAGAAACAATATTTGAGCTTACATGCCGCACAGCAGATCCCCTGTACGTCATCCATGCTTCCCAAGGCCCCCTCGTTCAAACTACCCACTATAAGGCCAGAGCGCCATCTGGGGCTGGGCAGCACTAGCTACAGCACGCAGATCATCTTGTAGCCAAGTCCTGCCTGCGCTGAAGGAACTGTCTGAGCTCCTCGTCTTGCTTTTCGCGCTGCAAGAGCGCCTTCTGACGGGCGTTCTGAAGCACAAACTGGTAAGATAGCAACAGCAGCTCCTTCAGCTCGCTAGTGGAGGCCACTACCCGCATGCATGGCCGTAGTGGCCGCAGCACTTGGCACTTCACGTTAGGGATGCCAGCCTCCTGCAGCAGGCGCACACGCATCTGGTCCAGCTTCGCAGACTCAACGTACAGCTTCATTGCCTGTTGCCACTCCGCGACCTGCACCACGAATGCAGTCCGCCTCTGCTTCAGCACCTCCTGCACGGCCTTGACCTGCACCGCACATAGCCTCCTCAGCCACGCCTGAGCCGCGCTCACAGCGCATGCACCGGGTTCTGTGCGTGCCTTGTACTGGTTGGCGACGCGGTGTGTGATGGTGCTGATCTTGGGAGCCCACTCTGCGCTGCAAGTACCGGGCAGTGACAGGCTGTCCCCATGCTGCAGGTGGCGCGACGCAGCGTGCATCACGGCCGCCTGGCTGTCGCTCGTGACAGTGCCCTTGCTGCTCTCACTCGGCAGAGTCCGGCGCGCCACACCAGCTGGCGCCTTCTCATGGTGCTCCCTGCACGCCCTGCCGCCCCCTGAGATACAGGCATGCGCCATCGCCTCAGCAGCGCGGCCCAAGTGCACCATAGTTAGTTTGCGTAACAAGTCATCGCAGCGGGATCAGGAGGACCAATGCCGTGCACACTCTCCAGGAGCCTGCCTTGTTGTGACCTCTCATCAGGAGCGCATGCAGGCCCCACCTGCGGTTGGCCGCGATGACCTTGCCCTCGAAGGTCACAAGCTGTGACATGAGCAGGCCGGTCTGCTCCGCGCGGATGGCGTGCAGGGCCTTCCAGGTCCTCTGAATCAGGCGCAGCTGCTGCTGCACGCGCATGATGCACGCCTGTGCCCTGCCCACACGCACAGCGTCTTTGAGATACGCAATGATGCGGCTCGCGCAGCGCTGCCTGCACCGCAGGCGGATGCCAGGCACACGTGGCTCCAGAAAGCGCCGCGCCTACACAGCACGTCACCGTGAACAGCAGGGCACGCCCGGGTTTGTGATGGTGTGCAGCTCCCACACCTCGCGGACGGTGTGGATCATCTGTTTGTGGCGGCGCCTGAGGCTGAACGAGCGCCAGGCGCGCTGAATCAGCGTTGCGGCGTGCTCTCGCCGTCGCTGTTGCTGGCGACACTCACGCCCCTCAAAAATGGCATCCTGCATGCGCTGGTGCCTGCTCGGCAGGGGGCCATCGAATGCGTCGGCATCAGCTCACCTGGGCGATACCACTCGCCAGCACAATCAGTCCAGCCTGTGGCCAGAGCGAGGCTGGAGATTCATTTGTATGGATGCGGTGCCTAGGAGTGACGAAAACGCGGGGGTCAGCGCTCCAGGCATTGTCGACAGTGATCACGCACCTGGATGAGTGCCAGCCGCCAGCACATGTCCACGAGGATCATCCATGGCCTTACACGTTCATGCATCGCGGCCCTCTGGGCAGCCTCCTCCCGTGCCTGCTCCGCTGCAGCAATGCGCTGCGTGCTGCGTGCTGACATGGCGCAGCGCCGCTCCAGCTCACCGTCGAGCATCATGGCATGCTTGCTGCGGACGTGCCGTGAGTGTTGCGCTCGCTTGGCGGCGCGCTGAGACAGCGCCGCCTGAAACACAGGACTGCATAGCAGGATTCCAGGCTGTGTACATGGTATGCGCTTGAAAGGGAGCACTGCGGACAGGCAGAAGCACACAGTGCCGTTGGTGAGCCTCCACATCCGGGGTTGCCGTAAGTGCGTGATCGCACATCCAGCAGCTTCGTTGGCTCTGAAACTACATGTTCTTTTTGCTCCAGGAGCTTTGCTACGCTGTAAGACATGTGAGGCGTCACAGCAGCTGATTTTGGCCTGGCGGACAGCAGACTCGTCCCTGACATGAAATCAGGCAATGTGCCGCCCGGAGCCTCAGCTTCTGGCAGCGTCGTGGCCTGCAGGAGTGTTGGCGGCGGCACCCGGCTGAGAGCAGTTGGCAGGATGGCCTCCGAGTCCATTGATACGGCACTTACACAAGGTGCATTGATGAATGCATAGGGATCATGTGCAGCTGCTCGGTTCAGCGCCACATAGTTCAGTGTTGGCTTGTCCAGGAGTTTGTGGAGGTATCCCTCCTGCATTGTGGCCCTGAAGTGAAGTGGTACGATTGAAGTATACACACACCAGTAGCCTTGCAAGGCCTTGGTGTTGTCGTTTTCGGCATGTCACATGGTGATGCCTGGCTAGCTGTTGCCCAGACCTGTTGGGAAGCCAAGACATGAGCACGGAGCGCTTCCATATTGCCAGGGTCTGACCGATAGGCATTGAGCTTTTGTTCCAGAGCATCACGCAGAGCGCTGGTCTTCATTTGGGCGGGCGCCTTGATAACAGCATGGTGCTTGTGCGATTCATGAGGTGTCGTGTCCACATCGACTTTCTGTTCTACAGTGTAAGGCTAGTGTACGCTCCCAAACGATAAACACAGATGGAATTTCTTGAAAGTATACAGAGCGAAGCATACCGGGTGGCAATGTGCTGGGATGCGCCTTCACAACAGATAATTTGGATTGCACATGCGCCAGGGCTGCGTCAAGACGGTGCACAACAGCTTTCTCATTTGCGCGTGTCTCATGCATAGTTGTCTGTTCTGGAGAGTGATGCTTTTCATAGCGGCTCTGAAGCAGCTCATTCACCCGTTTCAAGCGTTCAGAGCATGGGGGGGGTGACGATGGTGCGCTCATAGCTACAGGTCCGCCCAGCACGTGTCACATCAGCTTGTCGCAACGGCAACACGACCTGGACCTAACGAGCGCGTCGGGTTGGCCCAAATCTTCTCTCTGGGGACCGGTCATGGACTGCCGAACGCGACGGGGGACACACTACCCCAGTTTTGTGCGTGCAGGGCCCATTCTCAAAGAGCTCAGCTGAACGAACAGACACTTTTAATGATGAGCAAGGTCATACATATTGGTCTGTTGCGTGCTGTTAAATCACATGAGATCACGTCAGCAGAAGCAACTTGGTTTGAGTGAGAGGCGACTGGAGTGGCTACTGGCCGGGTCGGGCGCGCCGTAATGTGAGTAAAGGGGATGGCTGGACCGCAGGGACAAGTGGGACTGCCGACAGTGGTGATTCCCATGACGTGTTCTTATGGGCGCAGGGGTGCTGCTAACACGCATGGGAGGACAAACTGTCGCGCTCATGCATTAGGTTTGGTACTCGCCAACTACCCCGAGGCAGCCACAAGTGCGCGAGCCGGGCTGTGCACAGGCCGTAATGTATGCTCATAACACTGCTGCAGCATGCTGTGGCTTTCAAAGGATGTAGGATGGGTTCCTGCAAGGTCGGTAGGTTGGATGTCCGGTGGTCTGGGACAGAAACACTGACGCCCTCTCGTCAGGGGAGCCACATGAAACACGATTGCAGAGTGTATCGTGCACATACACGTCACGGCGCTGTCCCAAACCCCAATCATTTGCTGAGATGTACCTTCTCGCTGTGCAGAAGCTGCACCCTCTGCATGAGATCAGTGGCCATCAGCCTAGAAGAGCCACACTGCACAAACGCCTCGGTCCTACCTAAGCCCCTCAGTATTGTGCACATCGCAGTGTATTACAAGGATAAAGACAAACACCGCAGCAGCACCGTGCACTCCAATGCAAGCAAGAACCGAATCTGAACAAACGCGTCGTTCTTGCATGGCTGCTTCCTCAAGCCCTCTGGCGGTGCAGCCAGCCCATGTCCCACGACTCGAACTACTCTGCATACCTAGATGCAGCCTGCAACCTCGAGACAGATGTTCACACATTTGGAATATAATGCCACGGTTCCTGAGGACCTGTCAAATAATTGAAAACACATATGCGGACACCACCGCTCTCATCAATAAAAACCACTACTACATGCTTTGCCACTGACTCCATCTGCTCCTACTTCCTATCCCGCAACAGGACATGCACATCTACCGCGCCCGCTGGATTTCACCGCTGCTTGCCTGCTCTTCGGCGTCTGCACCGTCCGCGTCTCCGTACACATCCTGATCAACAGCCTCGGTGATCCGCAACATGGGGAGGTGCTGCGTGCCATGCAGCGCGGCCTGCGCGGTGCGCGTGTGCCGGAAGCGCGCGTGCGCCGGGTCCGTCACCTGGTCGTTCAGCACGCCGGCCACCGTCTCAAACACCTCGAGCGACTGCGTGCGCACCTTCTTGGTCAGCGGCAGCCGCCACGCCCCCGCGCACGGGATGTGCACGATGCGGGTCGCCCGCACCAGCACCGTGAAGCGGCCCTCGTCTCCTGCACCAGACACCCCCGTCAGACCACACTCCCAACTCAAACACTCAGCACGTCCCGCCCATCCCAGCGGCCATGGCCCGCCTCTGCAACCCCTGTAGCCAGTCTTACCCCGGCGGGCACCGCAGTCGAGCCGCATCCGCAGGTGCCATTGTATGCCCAGGGTGGCAAACCACACAGCTGCAAGGAGGTTGCCACATGCACAGCAGGTTGAGGCAGGATGGTCAGGCGGCGGGTGCAGGCCAGGGCGCACCGAGGATGTTGTGGACGTTGGCATAGTTGAGCAGCCAGCGCACGCGCACGGTGCGGGCGCGGTCCAGGAAGCGCGCCTGGCAGTACAGCACGTGGTGGTTTGTGAGCACGAGCACGCGGCGCGGCCGCACGGTCAGCACGTTCTCCACCTTGTCACCCTGCAGCTTGGAGTGCACTGACGCGAGGTTGCGCTGCCACATCTCGAGGATCTCCCTGTGAGCTTCCGCCTGTGCTGCATCGTCTGCCTACAGCCACGGAATCTGTCAGGCCGCGTTCCGTCCAGGACAGACGCTGCCGCTGCCTCCTCCGATGGCGCGGCCTGCCTCGGTGAAGGCCAGTGTCTGTGACCGTGTGCTCGAGACCTGGGTGTGCGCATGCAACATGCAGACCCAGACGCAGAGAGAGTGGTCGCTGACCTGCTGGTCCTGTTGCAGCCGCCGCATTGTTCCGGGGGCGTACACGCGGCGTGCAGCGCGCCCCTGGATGCCCTGCCGCCCGAGGCACGCCAGCGCCATGCCCTGGGAGGCCTTGCTGCAAGACTCCGCGAGGCCTGCCATGGGGCGCAGCCCCAGCCCGAGCGTGCCCTTGACGGTCCCCACGCACAGCCCCGGCACGCTGGCCTTGCGAAAGCCCGCGACTGGGTCGGACACGAGGCCGACCAGTGCTGAGAGAAAGCCCTGCAGCCACACCGCCCCATCAGCATGCGGTACGACGCGCATCCAGCAGCCGCCGGCGTCAGACGTTTGCAGACAGACACCAACATGACTGTGATTCAGCTGATTTGGCTGACATCTGTAACTTTTCCCTGCGAGCGTTTTCAAGGGCTAGGTGCCCAAGCAGTATGTTGACGAACTCGGTTGATCTCGAGACGGCACTCGGCGTCGGCCTGGTGTGCGTAACAGGTGACAGATCAAGCTGCTGAGATAGAATAGACCGGGGCTACCCACCTGCAGGAAGGCCTTGGTCGCCATGTTGAACGCCTCCACCGCGTTGGCAGGCCTGACTAGGTACCGCGCCATCGCGGCCGCGTCTGACAGCTCGCCGGTTCGCTCGTAAGGCAGCACGGCCATAAATGCGATCGACATCTTGCTGGCAACGCCGATGAGCTGCGCCGCTGACGTCAGCGTGATGAAGCCAATGCGGGGAATTGCGGAAAGGGCGCCTGCACGGCGCGAGGCGAGGTCCAGAGTCAGGTCGAACACCGTGCCTCCCGCCCACACAAACGTCAGCGGGATCTGCGCGATGGCGGGGCCGGTGCCTCCAAGGATCTTGTGCGACTCCTTCACCCCCTGGCGGAAGTAGTGCCGCACGAGCAGGGCCACGACGCTGTTGGTGTTGAGAAGCTTGCTGTCCAGAGCCTTCCCCTGCAGCGGCTCTGACAGCTTGGGTCACGTAGGCTCACGAGAGCGAGGGCCATAGGAAGTGTTACAGACACTCTTGCATTCTGCGATACCAGACACCGTGGGAGCGACAGCAAGGGAGGCGTGTGGATCACCTTGAGCTCAATGGCGACGTTGTTGACATTGATGAGTTGGAAGCCAGACGATGCAACCAAGCGGGTGAATTGTACGCCCAGCAGGCTGCTCGCCTGCTCGGCGGCATCCTCTATCCGGATCTCTGCATCATCTTGCCCCGCCTGCAGGGGTGCCACGCACGTGACGACACCGCACGCAACACTGTCTTCCGCTTGCAGCATGTCAAGTCCATTCCGCCCCGCAAAGGCATCAGAGCCTGTCAAAGCGGGTGTGTGGCAGCCGCACCTGCGCGGTGAGGAGGCGCGCGGTGGCCATGATGTGGCTGGAGATGGACACCGTGACGTTGCTGTGGATATCGGAGATGCGGAAGTTCTCGATGAAGAACCAGCTCGCCAGCATCGAGTCGTCCTGGGCCGCCGGGTACGCATACGTGCGCAGCTCGTTCAGCTCATGCTGCGCGGCTGCGACCGCCTGCTGCGACAGCCGTGCGTCGTGGCTCACCTCTGTGCTCATCATCGCGGCTCTGTTCCGCTTCTGCCACTCCTCGTCCTACAAGCACCCCAAACCTCAAGTGGAGCGGCCGTGCAGTGTGGTGGCATGGCGTGGGCATGTGCAGGGGGCGCGGGCGCACCTGCCAGATGTCGTCCAGGGGGAGCTGCATGGTGAACGAAAACAGGGACGTCAGGAACGCCTCGTGCGCTGTCAAGTCCACTGGTGCGAGGTCGACCGAGATCTCCTTGAAGGACAGCATGGAGCTCAGAGCCGCCGCTGTACCGGTGCTGTTGTCGTTTCCGGGCATGTTCATAGCCTGGCCAGTGGAGGTCGAGGGGCCCGCGCTGGCCGGCGCCGCCTCGTCGGATGGCAGCCGCTGCTGATCACTGCGGTGGGCGAAGCTGCGCACAATCTTGGCCTGAAACAGCGGCTCGTGCTGCGCGTTGATGCCGTGGGCCGTCATGCTGGGCACCTCCTCCTTCGCCACCCGGCGCAGACCTGCAGCAAGCGGGCAGCTCACTGACAGGCTGCCACACACCCTCCACCCCTTGGGCAGTCCCTGACAGTACACGCTGCTCGGCTACACCGCCGCTCGCTGAGCACTGCAGCTCGGCAGAAGCAGAACCTGTGTCATGAGCTCTGGATGACACGAGCGGCTGGGGGGTGGGGGGGGGGCACCTTTGGTGAGGGGGTTGGCGCGGGCAAGCACAACGGGCTGGCGGGCGTCAAGCGACTGGTCGTCGATCTGCACACTCTGCACCGATGCGCTCACCATCGCCTGGCTCTCTGCCAGCTCCGCGGATATGGCGAGGCAGTGGCAGCTGACGGCCATGAGCTCCTCGTCAAAGCCAGAGCTCACCAGCAGCCCCATGCCGGCGAGGTCAATGCCGGCGATCACCGTCGGGGCGGCGGCCTCAAGGGCCGTGGCCGCCAGGCGCATGTGCACCAGCATCGGGCCCTGCTGGCGCTGCTGCGGATCAAAGCCCAGGTCTGGCGGAGTGGAGGCCACGCCAAACATTGACTTGAGCGCCCCGGCGCCGTCCGACAGCATGCGCAGCACGGCCGCTGGCGTGGTCGTGCGCCCGTGCGGCTCCTCCGCGTTGCCGGGCTCCACCTCCAGCCACACGTACTTCGGCGTGGACAGGTCGAGCGCGCCCAGGGCCAGCGTGACGGCCCCGCACGTGCTCGCACTGCGGCGCTCCTCACCGTCCGCGAGCGCGATGCGGAGTGTGGCGTCGGCGGGGAGGTCGCGGAGGGAGCGGCGATCCGTAGCGGCAAAGGTGGCGCTGTTGCCGCGCTCTATGGCCGTCCACACGAGCTCCGCTTTGCCCACGGACACCAGCACGGACGGCAGCGGCGCGTCGTTGGCGGTGATTGCCGCGCCGATGCCGTGGCGAGAGGGCATGTTCTGCACCTCGAGCACAGAGACAATGATATCAAAGTGCCGCCGTGGCACCTGCAGCGTCCACTTGCCCCTCCCTGCAAGCCAGGATGAGATGTGTCGCGTTCGTGAACTTTCCTGTCGTCCGCGCTCACGGGATGAGCACGCCAACGCCAACGAGGTGTCAGACTCCTCACCGGACAGGACACAACGAGATATCAGGTACTTGCACAGCCAGCACCCAGTCCTGACGAGACAACACAGACGTCTGCACAGCTCCCTGGCCGCCGGGATGCAGTCACTCTCATTGAGCGCGGCCTTGCACAGGAGTGAGCCTTACCCGGAAGCTTCCAGTGGGCAGGGTCAGCGCGCGACACCTCGTCGGCTGTGACAGCATCACCGGAGGACGTGTCTAAGGCACCATCGCTTTCGGCCAGGCGCCGCGGCGCAAGCATCGATAGGATCTCGTTGCGTGTCGCTAGCACTTGCTTCAGCACCTTGTACTTTTGCAGCAGGATGCTGGCAGCTGTGATCTTCCAGTCAAACGCAAGAGTTATCGTCCCTGTACAGGTGTGGCCGTTGTTACCATGCTGCCCATACTATGCTGGGCCCCCAAGCGCGCACTGCAGTGCTGCAGCTATGCTAGATGGCACATTTCACCGGCCGGTGGTGGTTCGTCAGGCCAAACCACTGCTGCTCAGTCATGTACCTGAAGGAGACTGCCCCACACACGCCGCCGCGGAGCATGTAAGAGGAGGCAGGCCTGTATCAACGGCACAGGTGACCTGGTTCATAGCGACGCAGTGGGGGCTCAGGGAAGACCCACCTCCCACGCGATCGCCACCGTGCCGCCGTGAGAGCACACACTCGCGCACAACACGGTGGCGGTTGCCGGGCAGCAGGGGCCCGTTGCTGCTGTTGGTGTCCTGCAGCGCGGCGGCGGGCAGTGTCTCAGCGAGCGGCACGTGCGCGGTGCCGAGGAAGCACGAGTGCTCCAGCAGCGTCTGCATGTTGATGGAGTCCTTCTGGTCGACCTTGGCCGCTGTGTTCTTGCTCCAGATATCCCACAACTCCGCCCTCAGTTCCGAAGCCGCGCACGTCTGCATGTGCGGTGGCTACTTAAAATTAGCTATACAATGGCTGTTGTGTCTCGCGCTGTAGGCACAAGGACATTGGCCCCGCACCATGGGGGGATTGCAGGCCCCACCACCCCGATGGCGGTCACACAGGTTGCAGACACAAAAGGAGAGGCGGCATACCTCAGAAAATGTGAATGGCTCGTCCCACGAAGGATCCGAGCTGTTCCACAGCACGGTCGTGTGCTGCTGCTGCTGTTCGACCTGAAGCCGTAACAGCAGGTTACCGTTCACACCCGACGCGGTCACAACGGACACCGTGAGCTCTCCCGCAAGCATCATCACCACTGCTGCCACGGGCGCCGTCACTGCCGAGCCGCTTCCCGTCGTCCGCTGTCGCAGGCGACCAGACGGGGCCACCGAAAGAGCGCGCTGGGCGTCTGGCACGGGCGGCGGCAGTGCGGAGGTGCTGCTGCTTGGCCGCGCCAGGGTGTCGGCCATGACTTCGCGGGGGACTGCGGAGCCGAAGAGGTCGAGGCGGGAGAGGCCGGCGCCGCCACGTAGCGCAGCAAAGCGCTGGTTGGCGATGGAGAGCTGCTGCTCGATGGTGCGCACGCGGCGCCACGCGGCGATGATGCCGTCCTCGAGGCCCATGCCCTCCCCGGAGTCCGTGAATCGCACGACGCGGGTTGGACCGTCGGCAAAGATGTTGATGTGAACCTGCATGCGCCCTGTGTGTATTGGGCATGCAGACCAAGTGGCCACCCGCCAATTGCATGCATGTTGAGCGCCCGACTGTTTCCACAGAATTAAGAGTTGGACATGCATACCCACTCCGTTAAAGCCCCATGATGCAGCCAGCCAACATGCCGCGTGTGTGAAATCAGCGCAGGCAGCTAGCAGATCTTCCTCAGCACAAGCAAGCGACGCGTTGTTGCGGGACGGGCAGGCCTTTCCAGTGCATCAGTGGAGCGACGCATGCCGGAAACCACGGCTGGGCGGGCAGCGCACCACACGGACCACGGTTCCTGCGAGCACGCCTTCCACCCGGCTACGCAGGTCCTGCACCCCCGAAGCCAGCGAGGCGGCCCGCGTCTTCACCACCAGCGGGTCCACCTGCTTCGTCGGCAGCTTATCGATGTCGAGCACCGTCGACGCCTCTACGTCATCCTCCGGCGAGCCAGAGGCGCCGTTGTGTGCAGCCGCAGTGATCTTCAGCGTGTGCGAGCACATCGGCTCGTCCCACGCAAAGGGCACCTCCTTGCCCGGCTCCAGCTGCTCTGGCACCGTCCCGAAGCCATCCCCCTGCACACGTTCCCAAATGCAGCCTGCGTATGCAGCCTGCGTGCACTGCCTGAGCATGTGAAAGGTTTGATCTGCAGGACGGCAGATGCTGCTGCTTTGGATGCTGCCGTATCTGCCACGCACCGGACCGCACTCTTGCGGCTCGTTCAATGCCACATTGTGAACGCTCAGGGATGGCAGATGCAGAGGAGGCCGCACCAGCACTTGAGACACGGAGATGGCGACGGAGGTGCACGCATTGCGAATGCAGTACGGCGGCAGGTTCTGCTGCGACTTGAAGGACACGAGGACGACGCCAGAGGGCTCCACGGCGATGCTGACGGGAAGAATGACGGTGACACCGTCTCGCACGCCCGCCGCAGACAGGCGGTGGATGCGCAGCCCGAAGTAGTCCTCACGCTCCTGCAGCTCAAAGGCGCCGGACCACTCCCAGCTGCTGTGCTTCGCAAGCCGCACGACGAGGCACTTGGGCGCGGCGTCATCGTCCCAGAACAGCGGCGCTGACATGCCGTGCGGCAGCCGGCACGCGGAGCGCCGCATCGGCCCGAACGGGACCCCGGGGTTGGGCGTGCCCTTCTGCTTGACCTGCGCTCACCAGCACACACACTTTCGGCAATACGTCAACACGACAGCGGCTCCCGGGGGGCAGCCTGATCCAGGACGGACTAGGAGCCCGCACAAACATTGCACCACACTTAGACCCTTCGTGGGAGCCTCAGAGAATACCACAATCAAAACCACAGCGGGAGGGGGGCTGGGTGCGGGCAGGTAGCAGCCGAAGTGGCGGATGGAGTCGCACCTCGAGGATCTCGCCAGTCCTGTTCTCGACAATGTACTTGTCTCGCACGTGCACGACCTTGGTGAAGCGGAAGCATGACTGCGCTGATGCGCTGTTCACCTCGACCGCCATGTCATACTGCCGGCGCACGCGCGTACGCCGGTTGAACACAGATCCATTGCAGCCACGGCCAAAGCACGACCCCTGTGGCTCGTGCACCTCGCAATTGAATGGGCTGTTGCCCAGGTCGGCCGGCGTGGGCCCCACAGTGGCGGCGCCCCCCTGTCCTGGGGCTGTCGCGCCCGAGCGCAGAGAGGGGGTCTTCAGGGGGTGCGGGGCAGCAACAGGCTGCGCCGCACCCGCAGGCGCAGCACCTCTTTTTGCCTCGAGAGAAGCTGTGCCTGAGATCTCCGACGGTCTGGCAGCATGTGTCCCTTGTAGAAGGGGCGCCATGTCCCCACCTTCCAGCCCAGTACTCTGCTCTGATGCGGGCGTGGCCGGCCCTGGTCGGAGTGGGGATGCAGGGGATATAGGGGCTGCCAGCGGTGGGACGGGCGGGCCGCCACCATTGCTCATAGAGCTGTGTGAGCTTGCCGGGATACTCGCGGCAAGGACAGCACCTGGTTGCGCTGGCGTGGCGATGCGGTGGGCCGCTTCGCCTTGGCCCCATGGCATCGCGTTGCCGACCGTACGACAGGCAGGTGGCACCAGTGCAGGTTCGCCGTCGCGGCCGGGCGAGCCCGCAGCTGCGCCATCCGCATGCACGCCGTGCGCGGCATCAGTCCCGCCCGGCTGTGCAGTGCGTGCCGCCCCGCTGACGTCTCCCGGGTGCGGCGTGAGGATGTGATCAAAGTCAGACATGGTCGGCCCTTCGTGCGCGGTCTCCGGAATGGACGCCGCTGCGAGCGTCAACGCGGCGGACGGCGCAGGAGTAGGGCCCTCCGCAATGCTCTGCACCGCATTCTGGCCCTGGCTCGGCAGCAGGAATGTGATTGACTCGTCCGTGGTGCTCAGGCGCTCCGTGCCGAGCGGCGTGTCCAGCAGCGACATCTCAGTCGCCTGCCGGGCGGGGCGGTGGCTTCCCTCGGGGCTTGCTCCGCGTGCTTTGTGGTCCAGAGAGGGCTCCGGGACGCGGTGCTGCAGGCTGTGCTGGGGGGAGTCCCTGCCCAACTGGCTGAGGGCTTCGTCCACCGGGATGTCGGGCCCAGTGAGCGTGATGGTGGGCTGGCCGCCGATGACGGAGATGTTGACGCTGCGGCCGTACGGGCCGCGGCGCGCGGTGGGCGCGTACCGCTCCGGCACGCAGAAGCGCAAGCGGCTCTGCTCGTTGAGCAGGCACGGCAGCACTGTGAAGCGGTTTGTGCCAGACTCCTCCGCCTTCAAGTCTGCACAGCACAGCAGGGGGGGGTGAATCAGGGTGCGCAGGGGCCGCCATTTTGGGGGACGCGCTGGTGCAAAGGGCAGCGTGAGGAGGCTGGGCCGCACCGCGGATGCTGCCGGGGGCAGTCATGGAGCTCATGTCGAGCATGTCCGGCAACGTCATCTGCGTGTTGGTGTTGGCGCGGTCGTTGAAGACGAGCGGCATGCAGCTCGAGCTGGCTACCCAGTAGTGCGAGAACACTGTGACCTCGCAGCAGTGCCGCGTGTGCGCCTGCCGGCTGCTCAAGCGGCCGCTGTTTGCGATGCCGAGGAACAACGACTTCGGCGCACGCTGACCTGCACACACCCTCCGCTACGTGGATCGGCATCTGCTTTCATGCATGCACTGGTGGCGTTGGCATGCTTGTTCGTTGCCCTGACCGTGCTACCGGCCACTCCAGCTTTGTCCTTGTAACACACACCCTCCGCAACTAGTCACCACCTGCAGCGGCCAAGTGCCTGCACGGCTGCACACAGCTCACACATGGCAGAGTTGGGAAGGGCACACTGGGCGGCGCGTACCTGGCTCAGTCTTCGCGTAGCGCCACGCATGCAGGGCAGAGAGTAGCAGCCGCGCCTGCGCCGCAGTGTACCGCGTGCCCGGAACCCTGTACTCCTCGCCGTCATCGTCCTCAGCACGCGCAGCATGTGCGCGTGTGCTGGGGCCAGCTTCCGCGAAGCCATCCCGCTGGGGACTGGCGACGGATGGCGGCAGCTCTGCCGAGCTGTCGCTACTGTGGGAGCCGCGCGCGTCACCGGCGGGGGCCGGCCCCTGCGGGGCCGGCTTCTGCGTGCCGTGCTGCACGGTGTCTGACGCTGCCGCCACATGCGGCGACGGGTCGAGGCGGCGGATGCCCGTGAGCGCCGCGTGGGTCGCGGCGGCCAGATGCTGTGCCACCGGCTCAAAGCCGCGGGCGACGCCCTTGTTGGTGGGCACAATGCCACACGTGATCTTGTTTGCGAGCCGCCGCATGACCTGCCTGCGGCGCTGCTGGAACGTGACGCCATGCGGCACAACGTGCAGGAATTGGGGCAGCTCCGGCAGCTTCTTGGCGTCGGAGGGGCCCGCAAGGGGCAGCGCCTCCCACCTGAAGCCACGGTCGCGGTCCGCAGCCCCCCAGTTCAGCACGGACCACACAGCGGACCCCATGCGCAAGCCCGGGATGTGCAGGAACACAAGGATTGTTCGCTGCAGGTCTGCGTACAGATTCATCGCAGCCCCCTTCTCCACGTCCCGCACGATGTGTCTGCCAGATAGGTGTGTCCCTGATGCTGCCTGCACGGCACGGTGCGGCTCAGCAAGCAGGACGCTACAGAGCAGTGGAGTAGGTGGGGCAAGGCCCGGGCGGCGACATTGGCACAGTACCTGTGAGTGGATGGGGCTACACTTGTCAAAGATGGCGTCTCGAAGCTTCTGATCCTCCGGCAGGCCGACGATCCAGTCCCCAGCCACCACGGCCGCATTCTTCACATTCGACACAAACTCGACGCGCTGGCCGTCCTGCGACTCTGTTAGCCGAGGCTGGGCATGCATGCCCTCTTCACCGTACCACACCTCCAGCACCGTGAAGGTCGCTGGGAACGGCAACGCATTGGTCAGGCGGAGCGGCGGCTTGAGCGTCACCGCCGCCATCACCCCGCACGTGGCGGGCCGGAAAGATTCCGTCGCAACCTGCACACCCAGCTGGTACTCAAGCCCTTGTACAGGCGCAAGCAGTTGCGCATGGTGCTGTGATGGGGGCAGGTATGTCTGAGGGCGTCGGGGAGTTGCCTGTTCAAACTGCGCCAAGGTGGCCAGGTCTCCGTGCGCACGCATCTTGCTGCTGACCCGCAGGAAGAAGTGTGTCAGGCGTGCAGGGTTGATGTCGCGCTGCGGCTGCTGCGTCTCACTGGCAGCTGCGGTCGCTGACGGGAGAGCCATGCACTGAAGGTAGCCCTGCTGCTCTGGCAGCGCCGACAGGTCGTTTGTCAGCTGCAGAACGTCCCGCAGGTTCTCGTAGTGCCCTGCATCACAGCTAGAGTGCCTTATGAATGACTCGTACGATGCCAAAACGTCTGACGCCACCCTGCGGATGTCGCTCGAGGCGGCAAGCTGCATCATACTGTGATGAGATGGCAGTACCGAGTTGCGACCGAAAGCTCACGCACCTTGCGCAGTGAAGCTGAGCGAGCCCTGTAGAATGGCTGCCAAGGGCAGGTACTGCCCCTGCCCCGGCCGCAGGACGCGCAGCATGACATCAGGCGTGCTGCCCGGCTCCGTGGACCTGCCAAACCTGTCCGAGTCCCTCCTCAAACGGCGGCTCTCACCTTCAGCTGCACGCTTCCCAAACATATCGCCCTGCGTGCGGCTCGCCGCACGCGACAGCGCACTGAAGCTGGTGCTGCAGCCGGGGTGGAAGACTCCGGAGGCGGTGCGCGCTGACTGCTGCGGCGGCGGCGGCGCGACGGTCGGGGTGACTGCAAGCAGCGACGGCGGCACATGCAGCCGCACGCACAGCGGCAGGTCGGTAGAATTCTCGAGCCACACGCTGGAGTGGATGGAGATGACCTTGGTGCGGCCGACGAGCATCACGTCCACGATGACGTGCACGGTGGCGCTCTGGTGCGGTGAGAACATCGCGTAGCGGTACTTGCCGACGTGGCTCACGATCACGTTGGTGATCGGCAGCCAGTTGCCCTCCACCAGCAGAGAGATCACGGAATGCATGCGCCGGGCCTGCACCATCACGGCCTCTGCATCAGCGCATACGCAATGCACACGTGCGGCCGCTCTTATGAAACACCCCAACCTCCGTCACGGCAGTGCTTGAGACGACCCAGAGCACACATCTGACTGTGAAGCTGCAACTCATGCAAACCTGTGAAAGCAGCTCGCAGCGCTGCAAGGGTGTGGAGTGAACGCGTGGGCATTGCGGCGAAGCACGCCCATCGGTGAGTGAGAGGCAGGGTGGTGTGGGGTCGGGCACCTGGAGGCCATCGTTCTGAGCAAAGATGACTCGCTCCAAGTGCGGCTCGCACAGCATCTGGTGGGTCTGCCCGGGCGTCAACTTGTACTTGCTCAGCGACGCGTGTGGCCCCGGCGCAGGCCGCCAGTACCATATGTTGGCACCGAGATGGTTCTGGATGCAGTAGCGCTGCGGCATGCGCTCCGTCAGCGGCATCGACAGCGCCATCTGCTCATCCATGCTCGGCCGAGCCGGTGGTGCGTCCACGCCCAGCACCGCCGCGTACACACTCCCCACTGGCTTGCCGCCGCCGGAGCCGCCGGAGCCGCCGTTGTCCTGTTCCTCCTTCATGAGGGCATTTCCGTATGCGACGGCATCACCGGCGGTGAGCAGGCTGGCGGGCGTGAAGTGCGTGACGGCGTGCTGGCGGCTTTGCACCGACATGATCTGGGCGGGCGACGTCTTGGCGGTGCCGTTGGAGTGGGGGTCCGTGGCCGCGACGTAGAGGTACTCCCCACCGACCTGCCATGGGCACAGCAGCCACTCCCAGTCGCCGGAGGCGATGTCCAGGAAGCGCATGGACGTGCGCAAGTCAACGCGGGCGCGCACCGTGGGCGGCGCATCCGGCCGCAGCACATCAACCTCCGCCTGCAGTTGCATGCAGCTCAGAGCCCCCTGCATGCACTGCCACGTCGTCAGGCTGCCAGGAGGTTGCGACGCTGGCGCGAGTTGCATGTGTGGCCCAAACGGGTGGCTCGTATTTGGCGCAATTGAGCATCGTGGAGGAGCAGGTGCGTGGCAGCTGTGGGGCACCTGCAGCACATCTGGAGCGCCGAAGCTGTGGCTGCCATCATTGCAGAGCCACATGCTGACCTCGTTCTCGATGTGCACATCGATGCGGTTGTAGCTCTGGCGGAAGGGGTTGGCCTCGACGGCTTCAACTCCGGCCGCCCTCGCAGGAGTGGTGCTGCGTGGCTCGTCAGAGGTGGAGCCGGGCTGCTGCAGAGCCTGCATGATGACGGGGGCATGTGCCTTGAGCAGGCGGTGCAGGACGAGGTGGGAGACTGCGATCCGGACTGAGCAGGACTCGATGTGGAGCTTCAGGCAGCGCTTGGTGGATCCCAGAGGGAGGCCGAGGTCCATCGTGGACCTACACTCCAGCAGGGGTAGCGTCAGCTGTTGGTGAACGGCTCGGGCTGAAGCTGCCGGCCTCAGCTTGCCATGAAGATCGCGATTCTGGATATAAGCTGCTGCAGACAAATGCAAGGCAGGTATGGGCTGAGAGCAGCACGGCATGGCGGCGCTTTGTTCAGCAATTGGTTTCCATGCAGGTCCCACCCGCCTGCCTCAACTTCATCAAAGCCGCGTAGACCAACTGCAGAGATAGGAGAGGCAATTGCTCTGTCGACCAGGACCTGCCCTACCGCATACTTGCGCACACAGGCACACCACAGCGGCACATATCACCAGTTCAAGGTAGCTGCCGAGGGCATCACAGCACGGGGCGTGGGAGCAGAGGCAGAGGGCCGCACTTCTGCTGCGCCAGGAGGTGGTCCACACGTTCCCGATCTCCTGGGTTCAGGCGGCGGTAGATGAGGTCGTCCACAACCTTGCTGGCTGACTGCGGCACGGCCACGACTCCCATGGAGCCGAGGTGGCCGCTGACTGCGCCCCACGCCATCATGGACGCGCTGTCGCTGCTGTCATACTGCGTCAGGTCTGCACGCAATCACACACTCAGGCTATGTCCACACACAGGGCGGCCAACCCCATGTTGATACACTGCAACGCAGCCACACGTGGCCTGCTGCTACATCCGTGTGTGCAGAGCACCAGATGTGCGCCTGAAGGACAGCGTGGCAAAGAGCAGACCTGGGCGGATCATGCCCGTCTCGCGGAGGCGAATCATCAGCTTCTTGGCCCGCCACCACCGCTGGATCCGGATCGCCGCCTTGTGCAGGGCCTGCAGCTTGCGCTGCTCCTCCACCAGCGGCGTCTCCTGCTCCAGCTCTGCGGAGAGCGTGCACGGCAGCAGCCAGCACTCCATGCAGACGTCGCGGTGCACCGCGTGGCCCGCGGCGCTCCACACGTCCGCCAGCTGCAACCCACGCGCCCACTCAGACGTCATGCCATGCCGCCCTCGAGTCTGCTCGGATGCTACTCGTGCCAGCCATGCGCCAACAACATCAGAGCCTGTGCAGCATGCAGCAAGGCAGCGGTGCACCAGGCAGGCAGGTAGTAGAGCAGGCTGCTGCGAGGCGGCCGCACCGTGATGCTCTTGCCGTCGTCTCCGTAGAAGAGGCCGTAGCGGATTGCTTGGACGGTGAAGGCCAGTGCGGAGTCCAGCACGCCCTTCGCTGGCAGCATCGCGTGCGCCTGCGAATTCAGTGAGTCCTCTGGCAGGATCAGCTGCGGCGGCCTGGAGAGCGGGCCTGAGCTGCTGCGCGGCACCGTGGCGCTGAGGAAGGGGGTCGTCAGCATGTGCGAGTCACCCTCCCGCTGCAGCTGGTGTAGCGGCTCAACGTCTCCGTCGTCCATCAGCTTGTTCAGCATCGCCTGCATGCACCCCTGCGCTGATCAACATGCACCCCATGGCCACAACTGGGGCCTGACAGCTGCCTGGACCGTACAAGGATCTGGGTGGTGTGGGGGGGTGGAGTCACCTGGGACATCAGCTGAAACATACGCGGGCGCTCCATGACCTGCTTGCTGATCCTAGCAATGCCTCCGCTGTTGCGGGTGATGCGTGACACGAGGTTGGCCAGCGTCGAGTCAGGCTTGCACGTCTTCAGCGCGGCATCGACGTCCAGGAGGTCCCCTGTGAGGGGCACCAGGGCCTGCGCGTGCTCGACGACGACGTTCACGTACATCCACGGCTGCAGCTGCGGCGGGCCCGGCCCGTTCGCGGCCTTCTCTTCCGGCATGAAGATTGACATGATCGCGTCGATCAGGCCGAACTCTGCAGCCCATGGCCAGAAACTCTGGAAGTGCCGCAGCGCCACGTCGAGTGCCATGGTCATGTCACCCTGCACACACACCGACGTTCCAGCTGGAACAGCAAGGACCTCGCTTGCCGGCCAGGGCGCACACGCTCAGGATCCTGGCATGTATGGATTCGTGCGGACCTGGACGCAGAAGGCGGCCTCCAGGGCAACCTGAGGCTTGTGGTCCCGTGGCAGGTGTGCAGCCCAGGCGTTTTGCGCCGCGTGGTGGTCGACCGGGGCTGACGCCAGGTGCACCATGGGCACGCGCAGCGCCTCCCCGCGCCTCTGCTGCGGCAGCCTGTCGATCTCCTCGATGCGGTCGCTGTACTCGGCACCACTGTCCCCCGTGTGCAGCACCCCAGTCTCATGTAGGTCCTGCAGGTAGACCAGTGCTGGCGCCGCCTGCACAACAACGACCTCTCAGCCCAGAGCACGAGCCAGACCCTGCAGCTGCAGAAGGTCTCGGCCAGCGCCAGGTCGCCAGAGGCTGACAGGGCGCACCGAGTCCTGCGTGTCACCACCGCTGGGAGGCCCTCCCTGCTGGCTGGAGGCAGCCCGGGGAAGGCCGGCTGCAGCCCGCAGGTTGCTGGTCGTTCGTGACATCTGGCGCTGCTCGGACGTGATCTCTCGGGAGGTGTTCTGCCGGTCCAGCCCTGACACCGCAGCGGGCCCCTGCGCCGCGGGCTCGTAGAGCAGGTGGAAGCGCGCGAGGCGGAGGTCGTACGTGTGTGATTCCTGCGTGTCTCCGAGCACAAACGTCTCTATCAGGCCCTGCTTCTGCGTCACCAGCACTGAGAGGGCAAAGCTGTTTGCGTCGACCTACACAAGCGAGAAATCACACAAACAACCGCCAATGCGGAAGCCTGCAGCAGCTGCTACATGCCGTTGACGAGGCTTTGGCAGGCCAAATCAGCAGCAGATGGGGGTGGCAACTGGCGGGCGGGAGATGCACAGGGTGTGCCGATGCGGGCATGGAGTTGAGTGCAGCACACGCAGAGGTGCATGGCAGCAGGCGCAGGAGGACGAACTCGGACAAAGGGCACGCGGGGCGCTGTCAGCAGGTGCCGTGGAGGCAGTCCACGCTCCCAGATCTGAGGGTCGCCCTGGAAGAGGAGATGCGACTTGGCGCAGTTGACAGTGACTGTTGTCAGCAGCCCATCGGCGGCCGCCGGCCACATGTTGATCCTCGGCCGATACGGCCGGAGCAAGTTGGAGGGGAGCGGAGGGAGAGCGGGGCTGAGCTGGCTTTTCTCCAGGAAGTTACCTGCATGACTTGTGCCTCACGCTACCAAGTGTCTAAGCGAGCCTCCCTGGAACGAGTGTGCAGCAGGCAGGTGGGAGTGTAGGGCTACGGCGAAGAGTGGTGGCACATACCAGTGCAAGTGTCGATGATGCTCCAGTAGCTGGCTGGGCTGAAGAAGGCCCAGACTGGGCTGCTGGCCAGGTGCAGGTGCACCGCAAAGTCCTCTCGCATAGCAAACGCAAACTCGGCGTTGCCTCGGGAGAAGATGGGGACCTGCGATCAGCACACCAGCCATTGTTCTGATGGTGTTGCCTCCGAACACGGTGTGCTGCGGGGAACAGGAACAGGAACTCATCAGCATGAATCCGTGTAGGGCCACATCATGCGAATAGATGACACAATGAGGTGTGCAGGAACACATGCTCACATTTGCACAACAGTCGAAGCACGGCAACACTGTGCGCAGTTACAACTGGCGTTATTCAGCCTTTAACATATAAGATCTGGTAGGCTCCCAGCTCGGGATGGGGAGGATTGAGGTAGACCGCTACCTCAACGTGAGAGGCTGCTCTGAAGAGATAGCTACCTGCGTCAGCAAACTCTGCAGGGCAAAGATTGAACAACAGGCTTTCTCAAACATAGTGTGTTCGCCAGAGGGACATGTGCTGTCAAGACAGCCATGTGCAGGGTACAGGGTCTGTCGGCATGCACAGTGACATGGCCACAACCGCAATGCACACGCCAATCAGGGAACAGAGCGCACAATGTCACCGTATTGACAGGAGCCCTTTTGAACCTGTAGGCAGTTGCTGTGCATGGACACTCGGGCATCTGCTCCACTCGCTGCCCCAGGCGGAACATATAGACCGCCAGGGCTGGAGCTGCGAGAGCCAGGCGAATGGTCCGTTTTGTGTGTAGCCCGGCACCCAAACACCTGCATGGCAGTGGCGCGTGGCATCAGATGCCGCGCCTCACTCGCACCAACGCCCACCTGCAGGCTGACATGTTGCGCCTCCTGGCCTGTGGCATTTGCCAGATGCGGCAGGACAACACGTGCACGGGATTTGCTGGCAGACGTGGTGGCACAGGCAGTTGCATGCATGGCATTTCAGCACTGCACACCTTGTACCCTGTGGCGACAAACGCAAACATGGGCTCAGAGATGTTCCCAATGCCCGTGTCCATCGGGGTGTGCACAGGCTCTTCGCCCTCTGGCCCCGCTGCCGTGGCCGCCTCTGCGGGTGCGCCAGCATGAGCCGCCTCGGCGGCCTGCGGACCGGGCCCCTGCCCACCCCTGTGCCCTGCTGCATCGTCAGCTGGCGCCCCGCCAGGCACACTCGAGAAGTGGACCGCTCGGTCTCGTTCAGGAGGTGGCAGCCTGGGCTGCTGCACCTCCACACTGGCGGGCGGCCCGCCTGTGACCGCAGCAAGCGCGCCGCCCTCCGACCGGAGCGGCACGTCCATGACCAGACCTGCTGTGCCGCCGGTCTGATTTGTAGCGTCTGCGGGCGATCCCTCTTCAGGCCTCACGCCACCCGGATCTCCGCCACCGGAGGCCTCAGCCGCAGCGGCTGCATGAGCCGCAGGCCCTGCATGGGCAGGCGCCGCCACGGCAGGGGGGCTTTCCGCCTGCGCCTGCTGTGCGCTGGTGCGCGCTGCAGCGTGTGTGTGGTCCTCTTCCTGATGGGCGATGCCAGATATTGCGTCCTTGGCCTTGTTCAACTTCTCCCGGAACCATTCACGCATCAAACGTGCACCAGAGTTGACCACGCCGTCCATGCCCCCCTGGTGCGCGGAGCGCGCCGACGGAGAAGTGTCGCCACTGCTGCTGCCTGCAGCGGCCGTGCCGTGGCGCACCTTGGTCATGACCTGGTGGCGTGCGAGTGTGTGCGCACTCTCTGCAAGCATCGAGCGCACCGGCGGCAGGCACAGCGCGGCGCTGCCACACTTTGGCTGCACCTCATCCGCCGCTGGAGCCGCATCGAAGGGCTTCAGCACCGCGGGGGGCAGGCCCAGAACGAGCGTTTCGGCCGTGACCGCAACAGCCCGCTGTGAGCCGGACTTCTCAGGCACCACCACCGCACCCTCCCAGATTGTCACCTGCAGCGCTCATCGTCCACTCGCCAACGCCACATGTAGGCGCAAGACCGCAGGGACGGCGGGGTGGCCAGCATGTCGTACCTGGAAGTCGATCGGCAGATCCAGTTGCAGAGGTGGAGGAGGCTCTGTGCTCACATCTGCGCTGCCCCGTGCCGCAGTGGGCGGCGGTGCTGAATCGCCCTCAATCTCGGGGTGTGCAGTCTGGGGCGAGGAGGGGCTCATCTGGAAGTACTTGAGCTGCAGGCTGGACAGGTGCTCCACCAGGTACAGCACGTCGTACAGGAAGCGCATGTGGTATCTCAGCAGCGGCCGCACCACCTGCAGACCACCAGGTCATGTGGCGCTGGCATGTGTCCTCGGCTGCCAGACGGCAGATTTGCAGGACAGCGATGCCGTTGTGTACCCACAGCGGCCCAGCCCTCGCACAGCTTGAGCGACACGGGTCTGTAAGATTGATAAAGGAGTGTACGGGCACATCAGTCTGCTGTGTCAGAGAACGCACTTGAAGGTGAACTTGAGCACGGGCAGGGCCGGATGCTCCGCTGTTGTCAGCAACATCGATCCAGTGAAGCACGTTGATGCTGAGGCAAACGTCCGAGTCCAGATGCATGCTTGCCTCGTCGCGCGAGTGCCTGCTGGCAGGAACTGAAGGCACAGCGTCACTGGACGCGGACCAGCCAGGCTCCGCGCCCGCGTCAGGCGTGAACGTGTCGGGGGCCGCAGGCATGCGCAGGAGAGTGCCGTTGTCGCCGGCAGTGGTCAGCATGTCGGCACCATGCCGAATCATAATGTCTGCAACGGAGGCATCGCAGCGCAGCTCACCCTCAGGCGCGATCCGAGGGTCATAAGAGAAGGTGACAGTGAGTGCTGAGTCCCGCACGACAGCGTCTAGGAAGCGCCTGCGCCCGGCCTTGGCCCGTACCTACAGCAGATGCAAAGCCTGACACTCCCCCCACACCTGAAACGTACACGTGCCATGCTGACTTACAAGTTGTATGCTATACCCATCACCAGGCGCGATGCGCGAGCGGCAAGGCTGTGCCATGCTCTCCACAGGCGGACTACCCAGTCGGTGTGCACCGCGTATGTCAATCGCAGGCTGGCAAGGTCAGTGTTTGAAGGACAAAAGCCGTACAGACAGGTATCACTGCAGGCATCGCACAGAAACACATCGCAGCCCAGGCACATCAATACTGGCCCCCAGACGTAGAAAGACCTCAAGTCGCCCTACTCTGGCGCAGCCTAGCAACTGAATCGGCTATACGCAGTGTGGGACTGCGCACCTGAGATGACAAAGCAGCCAGCGACAGCCGCAGTTTCAAGCTCTGCCCTGGAGTGGCTGCCGCGAGGACAGCAGCGCTGCTGGTCGGGCTGGCCCCGCCGGCAGCGTGGTCTCCACCCTCGGGCCCGGACCGTGATGCCGGACGGCCGATCACAGCCGCCCGCAGCAGCTCCGACACGCCCTTGAGCAGGGCCTCGTTGCCTTTGAAGTTGACGGTGCTGTGCAGCTGCTGCAAGATGACCGAGGCAGTCGCGTCGACAGCCGTGGCACTGCGGGAGGCTGCGACCTCAAGGCTCAGCATCGACTTGGAACAGTCGTTGGTGCCCATGGTGTGGTCATACACCTGGTTCCATGTGGCGAAGGTCGGGTCAGCTGCCTGGGACAGCGCCGCCTGCGCCTGAAGCAAGTATGCACACCGGGTCTGCAGCCATAACCTGCACCACACAAGCATTCAGCGCAAGCTGGGGCAGCAAGCAGCCACAGCGATGGCAGCTGCAGCACACGTGCCCATTGCGGGTGGCTGCAGCTGCTAGAATGCACGCCTGCATCTCAACGTGCATGGCCGCTCACACATGCATCTGAACACACTGGACAAGTTTGAGCACCAAATTGGCAACAACAGCAGTGATGGCAGCAGTTGAGGGCCGAGGTGCGCACTCGCCAGCCAGGCGGCGCCACCGGTAGGCCGCGAGGTGTGCCTGCAAACCACCACCTCGCTCCGCAAGCGAGACGGAGACACGCTCCAGGGAGATCCGCCGCACGGAGGACGACCCAGATAGGTCACGCTGGCGGCTGGCACTGGCCCGCTGCGACGCTGACGGCTGAAAGTTGGCAGCCTCAGTGCAGGGCGGCAGGCTGTACATGTACTTGCGGGCCCTTGCTGCTCGATTGGCGATGTGGTTGGCACGGCACGGCAGAGGCCCAAACACCAGGGCGTCGTGCGGCATCGCTGCGGCGCGCTTGCGCGCGCTTGGCTGCAGGTCCACCACCAGGCAGCCCCCGCAGGTTGCAGTGACCGCACACGCCGCAGTGCCGCGGACGTCACACCCAACCCTGCACATGCACACCCCAAATGAATGCCCATGACCCATGACTCACCGGGGTACCTGACGATGTCCATGATGAGGCCGTGGGTAGGTGGGGGCTGCTGTCTCACAGCACGGCCTTTTCCATTGGGGTCTGTCCAGTTGCAAGATCTGGCAAAGGTGCATCACAGCCTTACCCTGATGCCTTTTTCGCGCGCCGTTATCAGATTTCAACAATGAAAGAACACGAAAACCTGGCAAGTGGATGCCTGCGCTTCATGGTTTTCATGTACACGGCAGGCGGTGTCAACGCGAGAGCATCCGACAAGCACATCTGCCAAACGACAAGGAAAACAAGTGCCATCCCGCATCCAATGAAGGCGCACCTCAGGTCCACCACAGAGAGATCGGCCAGCGGCGAGAGCTTGGACGCCCATGTGGCTGCGTCACGCACTTTCGGCGACCATGCGTCTGTGGGAGAGAGCACGCGATCCACCCAGGCCGCGGTCTGGAGGCTGTCGGCGGTGCCGGCGCAAGGTGCAAATAGGATGGCCGCCGCCACCGGGACGTGTACAGCGAGAGTCACATGCATGTTGCCGGCCGGCATGGCTGGTGCCTTTGATGCCTGGCTGCCTGTCGGCCTGCGGGCTTGGGAGCGGGGCGCCTGCACGGGCGCCAGACGCGTTGCCTGACTATGACCTGGGACGATGCGGTGCCTCCCTTGGTGACCATAGCAGGCACATTTCATCTGGTGCAATGGCACCGGATCAGAGTCATACTCGGGGGTGCAGGCAGCGGCAGCACTGAACGTGGTGCGAATGTCTCACCTCGGCGGCGTCAGGGTGCTGCATCAAGGGCAGGGTGAGCTTGGCTGCTCGATCGCTCACGCCGTCATATGAGGCCATCACCGTGTCAACCAGGCCACGGAGCATGCGAACCTGCAGGGGCGACACGGCGGCAGTGGCGCCCTTGGAGAGGGCCGTCACCGCCAAGTGCGCGTTGCCAGCGACGCTGGACGCCAGCGGGATGATCAGCGTGCACCGCGAGGCGCAGCCCATGATCTGGAAGAGAGGCAGGACCGGGAAGCGCCCGTCTGATGGTTGCACAACGACATGTGGGAACACCTCCTCAATGTACCTGCACCCAGTGGCAGTGAGGGTGCCGGAAATCGTTTGTGCAAAGCTGCCTTGCTGAGATGGCCGGGCCCAGTGGACAGCAGCCGCAGCACGCCAGCGTCGGTTCATGTGTGCAGGGCCGCACGCTTTCCGGTCTGCATCATCGGGATCAAACACGGAGCCCCTCTGGAGCTCCCGCGCAAGAGCATCTCCATCGGCAGGGTGCTGCCAGGCGAGGTTGGCCGCTTCGTGGGCATCCCGGACGACCGACATGAGGTCTGGGTCCTGGAGCAACGGGACGATGCCGCCTTGCATGAAGCCAGCCTCTACGGCGACGATGCTGGCATGCATGTGGTACGCTGCACTTGTGGCTGCTGCATGGTGGTGCAGGTCGATCTTGGGCACAAGGCTCCCTACACTCACAGGAGTGTGAAGTGTGGGATTCTCCAGCTGTGAAGCCTTCGAACTCAGGCCCGTTTGAGATTGACATGCTGTGTTGCCTGCAGCCCGGTACTCGTGCAGGCAGCCATAGGGGGCGTGAATCAGATGCTTCCGATGCAGGCACCGCACCATGGAGAGCTACCACAGAGAAGACAAACTCGTAGCTGCTGCCATCGCCATGCAGTGCGTGCATGTTTGAGATCTTGGGCATGTCTAGTTCGCTCAGGGAGTCCTTGTCCAGGCCGATTCGGGCGATAATGCCACCACAATCAACGGAGAGCATGGGCAGCAGCGGAGGCGAAGGCCCCTGGATGGCAATCCTGTGCCGCACTAGGCTGGTATGCACCAGGCCAGGCAGCTTGCCGGCCTCGAGCGCCGCCATTGCTGTGCTGCCGCACCCGCAAGCCCTGCATAGCAGACACCGCCTGAGCAGAACACGCCTCATGGGCCATCACGCCACCCACAGACCCAGGCCGCTGCAGGTGTGTGTGCGTGTGCGTGTGCGCGTATGTGCGCGTGTGTGTGCACGTGATGCCTCGGCGTTGATGGTCAAGTGCCCACACGCAGGTACAAGGGACAGCGGCATACTGCTGCAGGAAGGCGTCCCCCTGCTGCACCTCGCTGCACAGCTGCATCCCCAGCTCAAGCACTCGCACGAGCGCAGCCGAGTCGATGAACGCCTCGAGCGGGGCGATGGTGACAGACACGGAGCCCAGCAAGATGTCGCCCCGCAGCTTCTGCATGCGCTCCTTCAGGAGCTCCGTTGCGCGGACCTGGCGGTGCCGCTGAGACCACCTCATCTCCTCATGCATGGCTGGCACGTCATGCGACGCCGCGGAGCCGCTCGGGCTGGGCACGTACTCCCTGTCCTCCCCAGCATGCGAGCTGCTGCGCACAGACACGTTAGACACGTGGACGCCGTGTGGTGCTGCGTGCACGTTGAAGGGCGGCTGGGCCGTGTCAAAGGGTGCATGGGGAGGCTCAGGGTCAGTGTCCCCGCCGCCTGCTCCGCAGGGTGTGATGGTGCCATGCAGGAACTTCTGGGGCTGCATGCTGCTGTGGACGTCTGCCTCGCCGTCTTGGGAGCTGCGAGGGTGATAGCTGTGCTGCAGCTGCGCGAAGGAGAGGCACGGGGAGTGGAGGAGATGGGTGCCGCGGGTGTGGCTGACTGTGGCGGGCGTCCTGCCGTGGCCTGCCCGCACGCCGATCTCTGCCGCCTCGATGGCAAACGAGCAGCGGGACGTCACGTCTAGCGTCGCAGAGCAGCCCGCGAGAGCGCCGAAGAGCACGGACGCATCAGGGCGCTCCAGCAGGACACTGAAGCCGACACGCGGGATGGACAGCGCAGCGCAGATGCGCACTGGGAAGGAGGGGTCACACAGGATAGGCACAATCTGCAGACAGGCGCTAGCATCAGCTTGGTGGCACTGTTATGCAGGAGCGACCACGGGCGCATGTGTACACCGGCGGGCAGTCAGCCCGGGCCATGGCGAGGCCGGGCAGGATCGCACTGGCTCGCCCTTGATGATGGCCTCCATGTTGTAAGGAAGGGGCACGTGGGCATTGACCGACATGGTGTTGAGGATGCGGATCACTGCACTCGCATACTCCCGGCTTTGCAGGAGGTATGAATGGCGTATGGCGGTGCGAAGCCTGAAGTGTAGCAGCTCGTCCAGAGGAAGCTCAGAGTCGAGTGTGGAGAGCTCCTCACGGGTCATGCCAAAGGTGGGCTTGCGCCTCTGCCACAGCTGCCACACCTTCCACCACCTGCACTCCACTGGAGGGCATCGCCAGCTGTCTCAGCACATTCACCACGGTCTCATCCGGCATGTGCCTCGACGGCTGCATGTATGATCTTGCGAAACGGCAGTGTCATCTAAGTCAGACTGATGGGCAAAACTTTCCAGGGTGCAGCCAGGCGGCTGATGTGGGAGGTGCAACGGTGGGAGGTGCAGGGCCAGGCGGCGACGGCACGCCGCATGCTGGTCCTGTGGCAGTAGACGGGCTGCACCTGCGGTCTGGGTCGGTGTAGTGCTCGGAATCCTGGTGGAGGCGGCGGTACAGGGCCTGGTACCTCTGCCGCACCTTGCGCTTGCGCGACGCGGCAAGCAGCGTCATGCGGCGGCGCCGCACCTTGCGCGACTCCCGGAGTACCATCTGCAGCGCGTGGCGCCACCACGCCCGCGGGTCGTCCCTCACTGGCGCTCTGGGGCGCGACGCCCACCCAGCCTCCATGGCGACAAACAGGTGCGTGCGCAGTGCCACCCGGGACAGCACCGCCATGGAGCGGATGTCCATGCATGGCATCAGAGCCCGGAGCTCCACCTGGAAAGCGCAGCAGCGTGCTCGATGCGGTCACAGACACACGCACACAGATAGCCCCTGAGCTAGGGCCCCTATACTCGTACTTCCCGAGTTTCTGGTTCAGACGTGATGCAGACAGGTGTGCATCACACCACGGCAACTGCAGAAGGCGGGCAGTTGGATCCAATGCATCGGGCGGGGGACCAGACCTTGAGATCCAACTTGATGTACCCAGCTGGGCTGTGGTCAGCCTCAGGTGAAGGCTGCTCAGGCGGCGCCGGGGCCTCGTGCTCCTGAACTTCAGTCTGCACATCTGCTGGGATGGAGTCAGTGCTCCTGTCTAGGTTGTCGGTGCCAAAGGCGCGCAAAGCAGAAGGCATGGCAGATGGTGGACCAAACGCGCGGGAGCTGAGACCAGGCTTGTGTTGCGGGGTGCCTGCGCCATGCGGCCACCTGAAGCTTGAACCTCTCACGCGGCTCATGGGAGTGCGCGCCGGAACGAAGCGCGACAGACTGGAGTGATGGCTGAGCTGACTGGCCAGTGGCATCCTGCCAGAGCGGCTGCCTGACTCGGGGATCCGCTCCAGATGCTGCACTGCCCCATGCTCCTTCTGGGGCCTGGACTGCCCTGCAGCACAATCTGTGATGCCATCTGCTCATGTGCTGATGACGCGCGTGATGCAATCTGCTCGTGGGTCGATGACATGTGGAGGAGTCATATTCTCCAGAGGATCTAAACATGCAGGCCAGACAGTCGATGTTTTCACGCATCAGTCGCGATGACGAGCCAGTAATCAGGTAGATCGGGTCAAGGTGCACAAGCAGCCAGCCCACGGCACAGCACTCACCTGCACTCGAAACTGGCGGACGTGCAGTCGCATGGTGCTTCCGGGGGCAATCTGGAACTGACGACATGGTGGCCTGGAATCCCCACTGCTTGACAACAGCCCACTTGACAGTCCAGTCCATGTAGCTGCGCTTACGCCGTGAGCTGCTTCCGGAATTCTCACTGGTCTTGGCAGATTTCTGCATTGAAGGCCCCTGCAGCAGGGCTGAGCTTAGAATGTGCTTTGAGGCTTTTGACAAACAGGTGTGTGCCTTGCGCAGTCACACCAAACCAGCTCGAAAAAGACAATCCATAATCATGTCCGGCCCCACCACAGCCCATTGCACCTGCCCAACACATGCCACATACAATGCGCATGCCTGTCGCCCTTGGAAAACCAGTGCCCCGCTTTCGAGGAGTGTCTTGCCGGCATGCTATGTTTGATCAAGCCGGCACGTGCCGAGATAGTGACGCAAAAGTTGACGTGGGTGCAGCACCTCTGGCCACAGCCACAGCGTAGTGCTTACCTGGTGGTCATTGCTCGCTTGGTGACCGCCTGAGGCCGCATCATCAACCGTGGGCCCAAAAAGCGGCACTTTCATCGGTGCAGCAGTGCTGACACTGAGTAGATTGGGTAGGGTGCTCAGCACGTAGACACTGACCCCCTCCACAGAGAGGTTGGCTTGCACGACCTTGTCCCTTGAGGACATCACAACCAGAAGTGGACGAGGCAGCATGTTTTGTGCCCAGTTTTGGTCACATATTGGGACATTGGACACCTTTGTTCGAGTCGTCGCTGAGGACTTCCTGGGAAGCACAGCGCCGTATGTCATGGATCTTACTGCCACAGAGAGGCCCTCTCGGTGCGTTTTGCCTGTATAACAGCGAGAATTTGGCACGTGTAGAGGTACCGATACAGTGAGACCGGCTGAACAGTCCATGATTCCGAAGATTGACCTCATGATTGCGTCGACTCAGTGCATGGCTCAGTATGTGTGTGTTGCCTCCTCACACTTCAAAAACGCACCTTCTGCAGCTTGCGGAACTTGCCATGGCCCAGGGACAGTGTCTTGAAACATAGTGAACGCCATTTTCGTCATCTGAACACTGATAGACCTCATGGCAATGGCAATGCCTGCATGCAGCACAGCTGCAAGCCATCTCGATCGCTTGGGGGGCGGTCCCTCACATTGTGAGATACCGGGCTTTGTGCCCCAAAGCAGTATGTCGACCACTGCTAGTCGCCTTTGCTTTTCTCGCAGCGTCCCCGCCATACGGCCAGCGTCTTGAGAGAGCGGCCTCTTCTGGAACACGCACGAGCGGTTGGAGTGCGACTTATGCTCACACTTCCGATGGAAAAGGATGTCTTTGCCCTGACTGGGATGATCCCGCCCGCAAGGTGGGAGAAGATCACACCTCTGGCATGGCTTTCTGTCTCAATTCCAATGAGCACCCATGACATTTAACATCAAAACTCCATCGTAACAGATCTGGGATACCAAAGCTGACGGCGTCAACATGAAAAGACTTGATGACAAAAGCAAGGCCTTCGCAAGCAGAAGTGATCTGCTCTTCAGAGAGCAGGTCATGAATGTCTAGATCACGTATGCAGATCAGTCCTGCACAACACAGTGAAACTAACACATAATGGACGTCATGCATTGACAGGGCGTAGCCATTGGTTACTTCTCAATGTTTACTTTGCAAGAAGAAAAGAGCTCGTACCATCGGCATTCTTGGAGACGTTCGGCTTCTTCGCACCGCGACGGGCCCCAGGCAGGCACATGGCACGAGCTGATATGAGCAACGATATAATATTTGACAAAATCGCTGTTCTGATTGTGCGGCTGACGACGCAGGCGATGAAGAGTATCAGCGCACATCTGAGCGCCCACAAGAGCATGAGCTGGAGCGTCCTCATCACGACACGGATCAGCACGCCATTCCCTTTGTGTGCAGCAAAGCGATACTTATGTCTTGCATTTCATCACTATTCACAGCGACTCTGCGTACTGTGCTGCTGGTGCCGAGGCCTGTCCCAGGGCCATTGTCTCCAGTTCAGGCAGTGGGAAGACATGGCGACGGTGTTGTGTACAGCATACTGATGCCGATGTGCTCGCTTGCCTCATCTGGAGCTCAGCTTCGATACCTGCGTTTGCAATGGCGGGTGTGGTGATGTGCACGGACCGCACTACCGGAAAGAGCAACGGTGGCACCAACATGTCAAACGCCAGCTGATTAGGTTGGCCATGGTGTCGTGATGTAGCGGGGGGTCTCGCGATCACCGTGTCGTGCAGGATTATTTCTTACGGCAATCACTTTGCCGCTGCCACATTACTGGTGAACTCGGGCGTGCCGACAGTGCGCTTTGCGTGACTTTGACATGACATCAGTCACGCGTCTTTGCCAAGGGGTCTTGTGCTGTATGTCTAGCGCGCCACTTACCACACGCTGATCAGACATGCCATGGCTGTTGTCATCTAGTGGACGCAGGTACTGTGACACAAGAAGGCCCAAACGTGGAATCGGGATGTGTTCTCAATGTGATGTCTACCTTTCACTGCAGAGTATCAATATATATTTAATCAGATCATGACCCCTGACATCACGCCCTTCTGTAAACACAGCTGAAGGATGCTCATGTAGTCCCAGTTTCCAGTCCTGCCAGTGTCCATGTACACAACGTGGATAGTCGATCCGTACAACGTATGCCAATACAGCAACACGACATTATGGGCACATCTCGAGGTGATCATGGTGGCTTGGCTGGTTCCGCTGCTGCCCCGGGGGCCTGCTGGACTGCTGCCGGCTGCGAACAATGGCACTAAATTGTTGTGCTGTCGATTTGAGCTAGTGAACTGAGCAATGGCTCCGTCGAAATAGCGCTTTATTTCAAACACCATGTGGGCATGACCTCTCCTGCAACACGTTTGAGCTGCTCTGCGAATGTCGACAACTGTGTGACACCGTTGACATGCCATACTTGGACTAAGCAAGATGCGCCTCCAGTGCATTTCAGCGTGTGGTATGCCAAGGGCACTGGACATGCGGCTTGGTTACATGACTTGCACCCAACTAGACACCACCACGTCTTCACTGCCAAAGGCAAACGTTCAGCAAGATCTCCTTGCACCGAGCGACCCAGACACGAGTAATTGCTCGATCCGCTTACTGCAATTTAACGACCATATGCACGGCATAAGAAAAACCTGCAAGGACGACTTCTTCTCATCAGGGTATGCTACACACTGTCGGTGGATCAACTCCATTGAAATACAGTGACTTGATTCTGTTCACTGGGGAAGGACATAAATGATGGGCTCCCGGAGGAGCCAAAGGACTCATCAGAGGCGTTGCCCCAGGCTGAGTGGTGCTGTTTTGACTGCAGGTCATCCGAGTCTCCCTCTCCTGAGGCACAGGAGAGAGCCGGCATCTGCGGAGCATTGGTCTGCAGAACATTCGTCTGCACATCGACTTCAATGTCATCTGCAATCTGCCAGCTGTACTGCGGGAACACTGTGGAGCTGGTGGTGTCCAGGCCCCCCTTTACGCAGCTGCGATGCGTCAAAGGCCCCTGGCAGGATGATGTGGCATCTATGGTTGCTGACAGCTCAGCAGGCATCAAGCTGGGCTTTGAATTGGGATCCGTGGCTTCCTGTGGAAACGATCGCAAGTTCAGTGTTGTGTGCGCCTGGACGTGATCTTCGTTCTGTGGGAGGCGGTCAGCGCTGCATACCTTCACGGCTGGGTCTGGCAAGTCTTCTTTTAATGCGATGACGGCGTCTTGGTCAGGAATCGCGCTGCCACCGGCTGGGCTGGTATCACTGGACTGCATGCCTTCTTGTGTGGTGCCCAGAGGCAGTGCTGGATCTGGCTCTGGTTTCGGCACAGCAGGCTCCCCTGCCACCTCAACGTGGCTGTCATTGAGGTGACTGGACTTCAGACTGCTGTCTTCATCAGCCGCTGCTTCAGTGCCCTCTACTTGCGCCCTTATTTCTGCAGGACTCGATGGCTCCTGGTTATCTATGCTACATGCCGCACGATTGGGCTCAATCTCTCTTCTATCCTGATCCACCCACTCATCAACACCGTCAGAATTATGCGCACTCTCAATGCAGCTTGCCTCACTAGCCAAAACATGAGAAATTTCTTCAAATCTATCCATTGCAGCGTGCTGCGTGGACACTTCATCTATCTGATCTGCATCGTCGTCGGCCGCTGCGTTGTCGGCCGCTGCAGCGCAGCTGCCTGCAGACGAGAAGCTGCTGGCGTTGCACTGTTTCCATGGTGAAGCCTGCCCCTGCCCTGACAAATCGACACCTTCAGGTAGCAAGCTGGGCTGCTCACGGTGCGCTATGCACGCACTCTGTGCACCGGCCTTTGCTTCACGGGCAGCAGCAGCACGGGCTCCAGCAGCTGCTAGGTCTAAGCTGCGCCCACCCCCGTTGAGATCAGGCGTGTGGGGTGTGCTGGGCCCTGACCTGGCATCGCTGTCATGGTGGGCTTGCAATGACAACACATGCAACTCGCGTACTTGACGTGAGCAGACTGACCCTGGGTCAGCCCAGGCCTGGGGCGCTGCAGATGCATGCATCTGGCGAGCGTCCAGGCTGGCAGGGCGCTTCTGCGCTGGGTGGATCACCTCGGCAGCGTGCCGCATGGGTCTCACGCCACCCTCAGGGCTGCGTGGTGAGGCAATGCCACCGGACGCCCAGAAGCGCTGCAACTCCTGGAAGGATGCATTGTCGCGGCAGGTCAGGACGTGTAGGTCGGGCAGTGGGGCGCTCACCGCCCGCACGGCCGCTGTGGTAAAGACGCTGCTGCGTGCATGGTGCAGCTCAGGATCGAGGCTAGGGACGTCGTCCTCACCACCGCGTTCTGCAGATGCTGCAGGGCCGGTGCCCGTGCTTGCATGTTGCAGCTCAGGGGCAAGGCCAGAGACCACATGGTCAGAATGCTCGTCACCCACCCCTGGCGCAGACATACACGCATGTTCCTCAGCGGCTTCTTCTTCAGCTTCAGCAAATTTTTCCTCTGGATCCTCCCGGTGCCTCGCCAGCAGTACTGCAACACCGCCAAGAGCAGCCAGTAGGACCCAGAGCTACACGCAGCACACACAAGCTCAATCCCGTACATCTTGGATCAAGCTCACACAGTGGAACCAGCATGGCAGGATCGCACCCATGAACAGTGGAAACGATCGTGCTGCATCTGCACCACGGACGTGCGAGCCAATCTCATTCTTGTACTGGGGGCCAGGCTGCGTGCAGCAGGCACTGGCTGATGCAGCAGGTGACCTGCTTCGAAGAGTACGCATCCAGCAGCCCAGCCAGCAGCTGCAGCTTGAATGCAGAATAGCCACCACTCTGGGCCAGGCCCGGAATTTGAACCACCACCGCTGCCGTGGCTTCCGCCGCCTCTTCCGCCACCTCCCTCACCGAACCCCCCCCCCGGTGGTGCTCCCATGACCTCTCCGCCACTGAGCTTCGAAAGAGTTGCATGGCCCCTCAGATCTGCTGCGGCTCTACCATTGGTCACTTGCTGCTCAGGAGAAACGTTGAATCCACCCGGCAGCGGCGTAGTCACGACCCACGCGAGCGCGCTAGAGGGGGAACGGCCAGCGCTCGCGCGAGGACTGTGTGCCTTACCGAACCCAATCGCATAGCCAGAGCCAGCTTTCAGGTAGGCCTTCATGTCGACAATGTATTTGCGCGCCGTGCATTCAGCAGCAGCGGAGTGGCACAGTGCTGTCCGGATAAGGCATCAGCAGAATCTGGTCACAGAACACATATATCAGTACCTGCAATGCATCAACACGATCATAATATTTTCACTGGAGCCACTTGAACGGATGGCGGTTGTACAGCGAAGCCGGGCTTGCAAGAGAATGGCAGGCGCATGCGCTTTGTGCCCTCCGCGGTGTGTTGGTACGACTGGGCAGGGCACCAGGGCAGGAGCAGGTCTTTGATGATACAATACTTATTCGAAGTCATTCTGTGTAACGAGCGACCGGAGATAGCACGGTTCGAGCGCTTGTGCGTGGCTGACGCATACAATCGTAGGGTGACGGAGTCTCGACCATGCTGGCAAGCCTGACACTGCTTCGTCGCACGAACAGTGGGAAACTTCAATTTAGAGGGTGCATGTGCCTCTGGAAAGACATGATGGCCGACCTGACACCATCGACCTTACGTATCGTGTATCTCCTTGGGGGACCTCAGTCGCAGGCGCCGGGACCAAATTGATCGACCTCGATAATCACAATTTACGCAAGGAATATATGACACTTCGGCAGTCAAGTTCAGAGACACACCTGGTCTCGTTACAGAGTGCAGTACACGAATTGCAACAGCGCAGTACAACCCGAGATCACCATCCAGATCTCGCAACGGCAGAGACAGATCCCAGGAGATGCTGAAAGAGCTATTACTAACGCCTAGGTATGCTGCATATGTTTTAGGTGGCAGTTCCACGAGCAGCACTTGTGGAACGCCAGCCACGCTGCGATCGAACACACAAGCGGCTTGCAGGTTGCTATCCCAAGGTCGTGGCCGCGATTACGCTCAGTGATGTTCTGCCTACAAATCAATAGGATGGAGTGCAAGGATAACCGAGAAGCTTATTGGGCTTTCTGCATTCAGCAACACGCATGGCCGCTTAGGCCGAGACTAGAGCTTGAATCGGACTGTTGAGCATGGGCGCCATGGACATGGTCGAACGCACATCCGCCACTGCATGCTGCAGTGCACTGGCTGCATGCGGCAGCACACCATGGCGCGCCAAGTTCACACAGATTTCACACCGACGCAGCGAAAGCCATATGCATGCCCGTTGCGACTATGTGATGCGGACTTGTGTGAGAAGCTGTGATCGTGTGCAACCACAGGCGAAGTCTTTGCCCCTTCACTATGGTTCACCTTGTACGCGTCACGTCTGCCTGCTCCATCATATGCACAGGATGCGTTCATTTGATGCTGTGACCGTGGCCCTGCAACTGCCATGATCGCCAACCTTCTTGTACACCTGCATGATATGTACGGCGCCGGCTCTGCACACATGTGGGCGTGTGGATAATATTCTTCTGTGTATTGGAGGTGTGGTGGGCAGCGCTTGGTATTCCAGACTCCACGCATCTTGCCATCAGCAGTTTGAGCTTGGCCCCCCCGTAGGCGTCCTGGAGTGCCATGCTTGTGCCAGTACCTCAAACGGCACAGGGCCCCGATGACCGCGTGCACACACTGGAACAGGCGCTGCTGGAAGGAAAGCATAGGTAGCTCATTCCTGCTCCCACAATACAATCGGAATGAAAGCACATTAAAGAAGTGATTTTGATGTGTTGCTGTTTCACCAGAACAGATGCTGTTTGACACCCGGGTCGTGGTGCACTGGTTCCGCGCCGCTCTCGGATAAGCATAATGAACGCAAGAGAAAGCAAGTGTCTGATCACCCCCTCTCGATAAAGCATGTTATGCCATGCGCAGGCAGGAGCATGCAGAGGCGGCAGCTGCAGAGGCGGCAGAACAGCTTCACGATACTAGACAAGAGCTTGCACACTGTGAGCAGGAGCTGATACTGTACAGAACCATTGGTGAAAAATACTATGCACAGCAGGCGATACTAGCAGATCAGGTAAAACCGGTTAACCAGGCGCCACATGTTCAAGGCAACGACGGGCCAGATAAGCAAGTAACATTCGACGGTGCAATTGAAGCTAGGAGATATGGCGATGGATCTCAACTCGAACGCTCCCATGTTGCGACTGTGGATGCGAGTACCAACACAGACTTGTTATGCTGGGATGACTCTGCAGCTTCTCAGGCATTGCTAGCTGACATCAGATTTCGGACGGCACGGCATGAACTGATTGCAGTCACAACAACCTTGAAAATGCGTGACAGAGAAGCGTCATATGCTGCAAAAGCTGCCTTGCTGGCTGGCCTGTCCCTGCAGCGTCGGAAACTAAACAAGTGGCGGAGCCGGTCAAAGAGGCAGAAGACGATCAAGAGCGCATTCATCCTATCTGCTTGCCCGTACATCTTTCGTGCTGGCACAAGTGCAATGAGTGGATGGTCCAGTGGGAGTTGGCCAGGAGACTACTCATGCACAGTGCAGAATTGATCCGGAATGTCTGCTGTTTCACAAGAGGGCCCTTATTAGCCAAGTGCACCAGTTTCATCAGCGTGAAGCAGGTCTCAGCTGACCTGCCAAGTCGCTCTCACTCAGATTGGCGTCTGTAGGGATTGGTGTGCAGCACATGAACGTGCCAGAAGGTGCATGACCCGGGAACGGACCTTCAGGGCTTGGCAATGCCAAGCAGTTGCAGCAGCTGCAACTGCAAAAGTCGAAAATGAAGCCAATAAGCACTATCAGTGGACATTGACTCGCAAGGCTATTCAAGGCTTGCTTCTCAATGTAGCATGGTGGGCCGACATGGGTAGGTTTTTCTTTCATGTGCACCAGAGTGCATGTCGTGACGTTGGACAGGAGGCATCCTTGCAGGTGACCCGCATTACGTTCTGGAAGAGGTGGCCACACTGCATAGTAATAACAGTGTCCTTATGCATGCGTGGCACATCTGGCGCAGAGCAATACAGTCAAGTGCTTATTTGCGACGTCAGATAGCGAACGGTCAACTCCAGGCGCAAAAGCTGCTGCTGTTCCGTTGCTGGTTGACGTGGCACAAACAGCGTTCTCATACACAGGTTTCTCTCTTGAACAGTGTGCTAAAACTCAGCTCATCTGACAGCCTGGCTTAAGCTCATGTGTGTGGCAATTTCAGGAGTTGCAGAGCAAGGGAGACCTTTTCGTAAGCAAAAAACGCTTGCAGTGGTTACACAAATTGTTCTCTGTGTGGCGGATACTTTGGCATCATAGGCGCATCAGGATTGTGCTGCGCAGCGAGCTTCGAATGGCTGATGGGGCCATGGTCTTGCAGAAATGGCGTGGTGTCAAAATTAGTTGCAAACAAGTTCTGAACCAACTGCGTCGCAGGGCGCTCGAGGCCTGGCGGGTACATAGTGCTTTCAGGCAGCAACTCAGGCAGATGCTGCAGACTGCACTGCAATTCCGAGTTCATGCAGTACTGAAACATGCCATCAGGCAATGGAAATCTTCAAAGAAGCTGAGGTTGCATGATTGCCTGGCACTGTTGAGCACTTGGCGGGATCACACGGCCTATTGCAGGTGTTGACACCAAGCACTGAAGCACAGTTCACTAGGATAGCTCAACGGCGCAGATATGACATGGCTTGGTACCATGGCCTGGTTGCTGTACAGGGCCCTTGAACGAGTGGGAAACATGTTGGTCACACGAGAACTATACATCAGCCAAACTTGCATCTGCTATCTGTGGTGGATTGCCAGCAAGAACTATGATAAGGTGATTCGCACACATCAAAAGATGATGCAAGATACCACATGGAGATTCGATTCACATCAGGCATGCTTTCACTGTTGCCACCTAGACTCCAGACATGGTTTTCCAAGTTTGACCGTGACCGAAGTGGAACGATGCTTGGCTAAGCAGAAGTGTTCCCCACCACTGTCAGCGCGGGCAGATTATTCGTCAACACAAGATCGAGGTACAACTCGACAACACTGGCCACCTCTCAACACATGGCAGGCTGAACTGTACACGATACACACGATTTGGAGGTTGTGCAGGGTCTAAACAAGCGAAATGGTGACAACGATGCTGCATGTCACTGGTCTTACACATGCAGAATATTACAGTTGAGTGCAGAAGACGTGCAAGAATGTCAAACCTAGGCGAAGGAAATCTCTGGCCGACACACTAATCACAGCTTGTGGGGCTCGCCGTTGACATGGCACTGAAGCAACACATACGCCATGCAAGGCCAGGTTCAAGCTCAGGACTGATTGGGTCCTGGCGGCTGTCCAGGGGGTTGTGCCATGGGAGCAGACATGGGCATTGAAACCATATGCCCGTTGTTGCCCCCAGGCATCGGCATGTACATGACCATTGGCTGCTGCATGGCCTGACCAGGCACAGAGCCGACCTGCTGGCCGGGGACTCCTTGCATCGGCATGGGTGCATAGGCAACATACCCTGGTGGCATTTGCCCGGCAGCCTGCACCACAAAGTTACTCATTTGTACCCGTCCACAACAATGACCTTGATGAGTATGTCTTGGTCAAGTCACAGCAACTTCAGCACACTGAAAGCGGACCATTGTCGGATTCGGTCCTGCTGTTGCCATTGAGCCGGTGGCACCGTCACGGCTGTCAGCAGCAGCACTCTTCGCGCTTTTCTCGGCTCCCTCTGCCTGCAACACCAGCACACACCATGCTAACTGCCGAACCTGGTAAAACACTGGAGACATAGTCAACGAAGGGCACTAGGAAACGCACCTCTCGTATTTTCTGCAGGTATGTGGTTAGTACCACAACGGCATCCTCGAAGCCCAGGCTCTTCATAGCCCACAGAATGTCATCGCCATTCACTGTTTTCCGCTTTTCTCTTTGACACTTGTCACTAGCCCTGGATTATCGGCACTACTTTTGTTTTGCAGTGGGTATTGTGGAGCATCCGATCTGCCGTATCGTCGGTCTCTGTAAGCGCCTTGCAGATACAACTGTATGTAAATTGATGAAACGCACTCACTGGTTATGAAAATTATGAAATCTGAGACGCATTGCTGGACTAACTCTTTAGCATCTTTAGAGATCTTTGCATTCTGTGGCAATGCCTCTTTCATGATACGGCTGATGTTAGCGATGGGCAAGAACTTGTCCTGCTCTCTTACACCATCCACCTTGTCATCTCCTTTGGTAGCCATTTGATTTCCGCCAAATAGGCCAAACCGGAGTGGAAATCACTTTCTATCCTCGATCGAATTCGCGTGGCAATCAGTTTAACATCCGCACACAGCAGCCCAAGCACTCGGTTTGCAGAGTTAGATACGAAGCAACACAACGACACCCACAGCGACAACCGTGACTCCAAATACCACGTCCACCTGCAGGTGCTCTGCGCTATTGATTGCGAGGATCTGCCTCACACGGTATCATCTATGTCTACGCGTGACACGCAATGCGTCAGTAGCGCGAACGTGTGGCCGACAAGTGTCCTACCAGAGTCGAGCAGAGCAACATAAAAAATCTTCGGCACGTCATCCCCAAAGAACTCTCCTGTTTTTTTTGCATCAGGATTGTCAAGGGAGCGCAGAGGAGCATTGTTTGTCTCCGTGTCAGCGCATGCATGGTAGCAACAGGTGACACCGGTTTCGGGGACGTCGAGCGGTGGCGCTGCAGTGCTGTGGTCTCGCTAGATCAAACAATCTTTGCTTGAGAGGCGAATGCAATAACCGCTTCAGAGCAACTAAGTGGTATACATCGCTCACGTTTGTCAGTAGAGCGTCAAGACCAGCGTCAGGTGTAGGGCTCCTTTTCCAACATAAAAACACGAGCGGCATGCCAGTGTGACTGCAAATCTGCGCCAGAATCCTGTAGATTCCATGTTGGAGTATCGATGTGCCTTTCCGCGGACGCGCTTGACAAAGCATCACAATGTACGTCATTTCTTGCCTCACGCGCGACCAGTAGGTGCGTGCACACTCCACACTTGCACACGGAGTGCAAGTACTTGCAATCGTCAACAGCCTACTATTTAGTCGCATGCTTCTTCTCAACCATACTGTGGCCAACTGCACATAAGCGCAGGACGCGGGAGAATAAGCGCCCGCCCCAACGCACTTGGATCCAACGTATCAAGCAGTGATGAGACGTTCATGGCTCGTGCATTGTCGGTGGCAGCCACAGCGAAAGGTGAAACATTTCCAAATCCTGCCGTCGGCTGTGTGATCGTCAGCGGTGATAATGTAGTGGGTGAAGGCTACCATCCGAAGGCAGGTGCTCCCCATGCCGAGGTGTTTGCCCTACGGGCTGCAGGCCAACAAGCTAAAGGTGCCACCGCATATGTGACACTTGAGCCATGCAATCACCACGGCCGAACACCACCTTGCAGCTTGGCGTTGGTGGAGGCGGGTGTCGCACGGGTGCGGCTCTGACAACATGTATGATTCAGACGCAGTGAGTTTAGGGGTCTCCAGCTTCATGCCCGGGCGTGTTACTGTCGCAGATGTGAGATTATTTGCATGTGAGAGCTAAGCGTTGAATCGTTGCAGGTTGTCGTGGGCGTGATCGATCCAAATCCAGAAGTTGCAGGGCAAGGAGTCGTGCGACTGCAGAATGCGGGGGTTGTAGTAGATGGCCCTTGTCTGATGGATCAGTGTTATGACATGAATGCTGATTTCATGGAGCGGATGAAGGCAGGTTTTGTGTAAGCCGTGTTACCGGATGTATTCAACTGGTATTGCCACAAACGGAGTCCCAGCTGTGCGTCATGCAGCCTGGCCACGGGGTGCTATGACCCTTGCGCAAATAATTTACAGGAGAAGTGAAACGGCAAGGATGATCCATCGCATCTATAGCGGTGCCCCCAAATGCGAGGACAGGCGGAGCAAGTCCGAGAACACCCCTGCTGCTGTAACCTCAGCGCCTGCACCCGGGCCTCGCACGATCAGAGGCTGGGCATTGTATCGCTCGGTGCGGAACGCTATGATGTTGTCCGTTCCCGTGAGCTGGCAGAATGGGTGATCTGCTGGGAATGACCGCAGCTCAACATTGCCCTTCTTTGTCTCGCAGTCGACTGTCCCGACAAAGCGAAGCTTCTCGCCCTGCAAGTGCCATGTCCATGAATGTGTCACGCTGCCAATGTGCACGGTATGAATGGCTTGGGGCTTACCTTGTCAGCAGCGGCCTTTGCACGAACCGCCATGTCGTCATCATGTTCACTCAGCTTTTGCATGTACTCGTCCACACTGACGTCCTGCAGGTCCTGGGGCACCAGGGACGATACAGGCACATCGTCCAACTCAATGCTTAAGCCAGCCTCACGGCCGAGAATGACCACCTGCAGGGCCCACCATACTCTCAGTGCACTTTCACACCCAACAATACCACAGCTTAAGGCATCGACTTAAACGCACCTTTCGAGCGACATCCATGCCGGACAGATCCTCCCGGGGATCCGGCTCTGTGAAACCTGCCTGCTTTGCTTCGGTGACGATGGTGGAGAAAGCCCTGTCATCTGTGCCAAACGCATTAAACAGGTACGACAAGGTTCCGGAGAAAACGCCCTCGATCGAGATGATCTTGTCACCTGTCTCCCGAAGGTGTTTCAGCGTGGCAATGATGGGCAGCCCAGCCCCAACCGTGGCCTGCAGCGGAGCTGTCATTTCTTGCCACACAAAACGGCAGATTGCAGCTACAGATAAATTCTTGCAGAGACATGAGCTGCACAGAAGCAGGTGCAGACCTCGTAGAACCAGTGAGTGTATGACCTGCGGGTCAGGTCCCTCACATTCTGATACCTCTCCAATGGCCCAGCCCCGAGCTTCTTGTTGGGCGTCACTACATGGATGCCCTGGCGCATCCACCACTCATACAGCGCAGCAGGAGCTTCAGAGGCCGTGCAGTCCACAATGATGCTATTTGGCAGGGCGCTGCCCAGCAGATGATCTGCAATCTCCTCCAGCTTCCCCTCGCGCGCATTTGACTTGAAGTCCTCCCTCCAGTTATCCAGGTCCACACCTGCACAGAGACAAGCACTTTGGCAGCCGCACACTGACACTCTGCTGCCTGCGCCCCAGGAATGTCAATGTCCACCGGAGGCGACGCTGCACCAAAATCCCACAAGATGCAGGACATGTCGATGGCAGGGCTGCCCTGCTGTACGTATCCAGACCACGGGGCTGCACATGGGCAGCGGACGCCGCACCTGTCTGCGACAAGAGCACGCGGGAAGAGGTGGCGATGGCGAGCACGCGAACGTCAAGGCGGTAGCGCTCGCGCAGCTTGCAGCACTGTTCCTTCAACTGGTCCAGCAGTTCGCCGCCGACGAGGCCCGGGCCAACGACTGCGACATTGAGCGTCGTCGCCGAGAGGAAGAATCGCGCGTGCACAGCCCTCAGCGCCTTGGTGATGTCCGCCTGTGACATGCCGCCTGTGAAGCAAGCACGCACTACGCGCCGCAGTGCCGCCAGCGCAGCCCACAATAACACGCACAGCCTGGGCCAGCACTGGAGGCAGCACCTGTTTGACGAGGACGGTGATATTGTACTCTGAGGAGCCCTGCGCCATGGCCTTGATGTTGACGCCAGCGGTGGCGAGGGCGGTGAAAAACTTTGCAGCGACGCCCTTGTTGGCCGCCATGCGCTGCCCGACGGCCGCCAGCACAGCACACTTCTTCTCGACGTCCACGTCCTGGATGCGCCCGGCGGCGATTGCATTTGCGAACTTCTTGCGGAGAATCGCTTGCGCCCGGTCGCCGTCGACCGAGTTGACGGCAAAGCACACCGAGTGCTCCGACGACGCCTGTACGCACCGCAGCCACTTACACCGGCAGCCGGCAGCCTGCACCCTGCCCGCCAAAAGCAGGGTTCAACTTCCCTGCACATGTGGCTGTGTGATCATGCATGACTCATTGCCTGCGCCATGACCCGGGCGCCGTTGCACCTGGCCATGGTCAACACCAAGGCAGCCAAAGTGTGTTCGAAAGCCTTGTGGCTCTGTAGTCCGCCAGGCGCACAGGGATCCCAAACACCGGGGGTCTAAAGGGGGTCCCAGGGGGGCGCGCCTGGGAGATCATGATGACGTTGATGTTGTGGTCGCGCAGGCTCGAGAAGATGGAGGACGCTGTGCCTGGCACGCCCTGCATGCCAGTGCCCTCGACATTGATGAGCGACACGTTCTCAATGGTCGCGAAGCCACTGACGGGCAGCGCCTGCACGGAAGGAGCCTGCTCGGACAGGTCGCGGATGCTGGTGCCGGCGGCGCCGAGGTTGAAGAAGTTGCGGATGACGACGGGGATGCCGTACTTCATCGCTGGCAGCGTCGTGCGTGGGTGCAGCACATTGGCACCGAAGTACGACAGCTCCCACGCCTCGTGGTACGACATTGACTCGAGGCACACAGCCTCTGGCACCTTGCGCGGGTCCGCGGAGTACACGCCGTCAACGTCCGTCCAGATGCAGATCTCGCGGCTGCGTGTCAGTGCGCCAAAGATTGTGGCCGAGTAGTCAGAGCCATTGCGCCGCAGTGTTGTCACCTGCACGGTAGCTTCCACATGCTGCATGCATGGTGCACTAGGTGGGGAGAAGTGAGAAGCCGATTGGGTTCTGGGCGCACCTGCTTCTGCTTATCGCGGGCAATGAAACCGGTGGCGATGATGACATCCGGATCACCGTTGATGGAAGCCCATTTGTCTAGGTTGGCCTCTGAAGCCTCATACTCAACATCCACAGACTGGCCGTCAGGGGTGGGATCGACCACGAGCACCTCCCGGGCATCCAGCATCATCGCCTTGTGCCCCTTGAGGCGCATGCTGGCTGCGAACAATCGCGCGCACCACAGCTCGCCGTGGCCCACCACGAAGTCCGAGAAAGCTTCAGTGGCAAGCCCAGCTGCAGGAGCAAGGCGTACTATGAGCGGGAGGCATACAGAAAGGGCTGCAGATTCTGCAGCACGGGAGGAGAGGCCCACCAATCGCAATGGCCTTCAACATGGACTTGAGGTCGCTGATATCACTGAGTAGCTGTGCGCTGAATTCGGTCAGCTCAGCCTTGGCCTCCGGTGTGTCAGCCCCCAGCAGCTCATTTGCTGTGCTCATGTGCTTCTCCTCGAGTGCATTCAAATCCATCAGGAAGCCGTCGTCTTTCTTGGCTGCCTTTGAGATCATGTTCAAAATCAAATCCGTGACCTTGACAGGAGAGGTTGGATGAGAGCCCATAGCCGAGACCACGGCAAACGTTTTCGGGCTGCCCAGCTGCACGGAACAGGCAGTTGCATGGCCGATCGACATCACCGATCGCAGCTGAAATCGGCCGTTCCCCATCGCAATTTCGACATCGGACGCAATTCAGACTGGATGCCGTGGACAGGCAACGCTACCTGCACGAGAACATCTCCGGCATGGGAGATTCGTTCCGCGGCGCTGACGCAGGTGCCGCCAAACTTATGAAGTGACCACTGATCTCCCTTGACAAACATTTGTTGCTGCGCAGGGGCATCTGCAAGAGGTGTTGCACATCCGATCACCGAGCAACGAGAACGCCGACACTGGTCAGTCGCAACCTTGGTAAACGTTACCGCAGCGACACGCTTATCCCGTGAGATAACTTGTAAAGGGGCTCTCGAAAGCACAGAAACTGAGCTCCGCGGGCACAGCCCGCGGTTCGTGAATAGCTGTGTCTGCATCGCAACCCTGTTCAACACCGAAAAGCCAGGTGAGCACGCGTTAGGCCTACGCTACAGTTGGTGAAACTGTTTTGAGGCACTTCGCGCATGATGCAGCTCATGCTAGGTATGGCCTGTTCCGTATGCTTATCACCCGTTCCTTGCGCGCACGCCACTTCACTTGTAGCCACAGATGCATCTGTGCACAGCTGTCGCCGATGCCAGCACTGGCCACCTGACCCCTGCAATACCCACAGACGTGCATGAACGATTGTTCAAGCACCCTGCAGCAGAGACACGGGCGTATCAGCATGTTGATATGTCGGGCTCATCTGCTAGATCCATGTAGGGATTGCTTTGCAGGTTCGAGTTTTGCGGTGCCTCGATGGACGATTGACAAGCCGAAAACTTGGGTTGAGATCATAGTGCCCGTACACCGATAGTGATTTTGGAAGACGCTGTGAGCGTGGGATGGTACTCCGGGAAGACAATTGCAGGTGGCCATTCATGAAGGGGCTCGACCACATATGGATGCCAGCACAACAACCATACCGACATACGTGCATGATGGACTTTACTCAGGACAAAACCAGTGTATCATGCTACTCAGAATACGTGGACACGGCAAAACGTGCATCAAGAGGCGAGATAGTGTCTGACAACGAAGGATCTGTGTACGAGCAGGGCCAGGTCTGGACAGGTTGCTGCGGCTGAGGACACACCTATAATGCCTGAGCCGCATTGCAATGCACCTGAGGTCTCGCGGCGGTGGACTAGATGCTACATGTTGAGCCTGCCTTGCCGTGCATGTGTGTGAAATCGTGACCCCTGAGGTAGCTGGCCTATTGGCCGCTGAAGATGAAGCTTTGTGGGTCGCATTGCTGCAGTGCCTGCATGAGGGTGAGTGCTGATCGCCCTTTGCAAATTTTCATGAGCCATGTATCTGATTTGTCTGTGCAGCACCTTGAACATGTCACAATGCTGGTTTTGGCTATGCCAGTGCAGAAAAGGGAGTCAACCATGACGCAGCAGATCACGGGCGTGCAAGACATTGAAAAGGCCTTTCCATACAGCAGCCTTTCGGTACAGCAGCCAGCAGGACATACTGCGGGAAAGGAAACTGGAGTCCAGGTCAGCACGAGACAGGCCAACATTTTGCACGGGTTTCTGTCATGCATTGTGGAACTGAAGGCACCACCTAGGCAAAGCTTTGGGTTGCACTCACAAGCTACTTCGAGACATATGCCATGCTAGGGTTCCAGCATCTGTTTTGTGGAGGCTGGGAAGCGCATGTACATGTTTGGTTGTGCAGGCAGACTTGTTACGGACTGCTTCCCAAAGTTGATTTTTAAACGGCTCTCCTGTTTAACGCGGGAATCGATGTGTGAACACATGTACCGAGATGGGAGCTAATTTTGCATTCTAGTCGGACATGAAATACCGCTGTGCACGTCAGGTATGCTAACTTGTATTAACTCGAATTGCGTTCTCGGCAAGGATGATGTAGGTACACAGAGAAGCAGCAGCCATGACCACAGTCGAGGTTGCCGATGCTGGAGGGCTGGTGCGTGCAAAATCCAACGATGCGCATCAGTGAGGGACACGAGAGCAGCAGCTGTTACATGATGTCGCTGCAGGTGCTAATGGGAGATAATTCGATAGGCGCAACCGAACAGCAGCGCCAGCTCAGCTCTATACAGGCCAGAATGCACTCGCTGTGCCCTATGCCCGTCGATGCGGAAGCGAGTGATCCAGCACAAGCTGCTGGAAGTAGCGGACCTCCTAGACGGCGTATTCGATCCACATCTCTGATGTCGGGATCAGGTGCGCCAGCGGGAGCAAAGCTGTGTAGATATGAAACGACCTGCGCCAGCATCTGGACTGCAATCGCGTGCCGCAGAGAGCAGACAATGCCTTCTGACTGCAGATGATTCACTATCGTTCCATTCGGACGACAGCGGACATCGCAGTTTTGGAGTGGTGACACAAAAAGAGCAGCATAAGCGGCGAAAGGTGGACGACGACATGCCTTCTCCACGCGATGCGAACAAACAAACGTACGCTGTCATACCTGCAACATCCTACCTCAAAGGGCATCGCCGTTGTGCGCAGCCCTGTAGCCTTTCGGCGTGTGAAAACATTGGTCACGTTCAGGGCCACGACTGGGACATCACCGATGCTACAACCGATTCCAGAAACTTCGCGGCTACGGGTTGCGCTGCAGGACTTCCACATGAACTTATGCACATCGAGAGATGCGCCGATTGGCTGTAGTGAACACTCGAGGCCTGCTGACGTTGAAAAAGAAAGCGAGACAGCTAAGCAGCCTGCCTCTGGCCTTAGAATGAAAGGGCAGAAGCCCATTGAGAACTTCTTCATCCGAGCTCCTGGGTCTGGCAGTGGTTCAAGTGAACGCCATGATCACGCAGCTGCTGGTGCTGCTGCAGCTGAGGGAGAAGGTGCGATGCACTTGCTGACTTGCTCCTCGGCCGCTAGAGCTTGAGCTGTCCGGGCCACCGATATGTGGCTGTCTGTTGTGTGACGGATCCAGGCCTATGCATTTGCAGAAGCACATGGTGCAAGTGATAGAAAAGGCGATGCCAATGCGCCAGCTTCTAACAAGGCAGTTCCCAGCTCAAGTGCATCGCCCAGCAGCACACAGCTGCGGCGAGAAAATGACTTGCTCGCAGCTGAGAAAGCGACTCTTCATGGAGAATTGAAACACGAGAAGGAATTAAGGCAAAAGCAACAACAGGTCTGTCGCTACCTTTGAATATGGCCACGATACGATGATGCCTGTGGAATTGTTTCCGCCCACACCAATGTATCATCCGTCAACAGTACAAGATGTGTTGATGCAATATATAGAAATCACAGACCATGTATTATTACAATGATCGTGAACGGGCATCAGTTTACTGCTCGGTTTCTTGACGATCTACATGCGTTAGGGGTTTAACAGCGTTCTGCAGTAGGCAGGTGCAATGGAACCGTGGTCGCTCGTGAGCTGGACGTGATACATGTTTTTTTTGCTAGTTTCTTCATTCTTGCATGCGACTGCCATATATGGGTTGCGGTGACTGCAGGATTTGCAAGAGGCACAGCGTGCACTGCAAGCAGTCACGGCCGAGCGTGATGGCCTGCTTCAACAATCAAGGGTTGAAGTTGGAAGATATGTGGAAGAGATTGCAATTCGCAAGCAGCATCAGGAGGCGCTTGCAAGAGCTTTGGCCCGGCGTGAGGCTGAAATTGCGACCATGCGCGTGCAGGTGGGAATCCAGAATGTGTAACACCCTGTCTCTGTTCTGCGTAATTGTTGCTGTGTGCTGAAAGCTGAGCATCCTGCAGATTAACAACCATCGACTCGGTACAGTTGTCCAAAAGTTTTCAGGATCTGTAGCTGAGGGGGTTGTAGATTCTTTCGAGCCGGCATTTGCCTACCACCAGCTACAGCAGGTGTGCTCGCAATACCTTGGACTGATGGACTGTTGTCATTCAAGAAGGCTGACACTGAACCGCCGAATGCAGCGTATCAATGCTTTAGATCAGCAGAAAGCAATGATAGAGCGCAAGCGCTTAGAAATTCGGCCTCGCAGGAGCTCAGTGGCACAGGAGCCAGCTCAAGGGGACAACGTGCAGCCATGTACGAACATGGATGAAATTCTGAAGGTTCGCTTACTATCATGCTTACTACCATGCTTTCTACACCTACAATTTTCAAGTTCCCGATTGGGTCATGATACATGGCTTCATGATACATGGCTGAATGTAGAGTAAACTGGATGCATTGGAGAAGCAGCGCAAGGACTTGATGGCTGACAGGTTGAAGCTAGATGTGGCAAGGATGCGCCACGTCCGTGAAGTGAAGCTCCTGTGGGACAGCAGTAAGAGTGATCACAATCCCCTCTTGAATAGCTCTCTGATGGCCAATCGCTATGTGCTCCTCAATATGTTTGGCAAGGGAGGGTTTGCAGAGGTGGGCCGTTTCAGGCATGCATGCAATTTTCTCAGTCCTCTCATACGTTTCTGATCAGCCTGGATTTTGGCACAGGTTTACCGAGCATATGATATCGAGGCGGGCTCAGAAGTTGCTCTGAAAATCCACACAGTGAACAGCAAAATGTTCTCGGGTGCAGCACGGCAAGAGTACGTGCGCCGGGCGATCCGTGAGGTCGCCATCTTGGAAGGCGTGCGGCATCAGTGTGTTGTGCGGCTGCACCACGTTTTTGAGATCAGTGAGACATCGTTCGCTATTGTCATGGAGGCATGCAAAGGTGCGCACTTGGCCCATGCCAGGGGGGGGGGGGGGGGGGGGGGGGGGGGGGGGGGGGTGGCTTTCCTTGCCAGCTCGTGACTGTCACAACGCATTACAGGCGGGGACCTCCAGAACTACCTACAAGAGAGAACGAATCGCCAGCTTCCTGAGCGTGAAGCCCGAGCCATAATATCACAAGTCTTTGAAGGTCTTGTGTACTTGAATTCTGATCATGAAGTCCGGGAAACAACAGGGGAAGTGACGCTTCAACGCATCATCCACTATGATCTGAAGCCAGCAAATATTCTGTTTGATGATCTTGGTATGGTCAAGATTTCCGATTTCGGTTTATCAAAGCTCCTTCGCGTCGACAGTGGTCAGCAGAGCTTGGAATTAACCAGCCCGGGTGCTGGCACCCTCTTTTACCAACCTCCTGAGTGCCAAATGGTCGGACCAGGTGGCCAGCGCCCCATGATCAGCAACAAAGTTGATGTCTGGGCAGCAGGTATGCTTGCTGCTGTTTCCAGCCTCCAACTTGTTGATGTGTACGCCAGGCTATAGCTGATACCATAGTGTGCAGGGGTGATATTTTATGAGATGCTGTATGGCAGGAGGCCATTCCATGCCAATGTTGACCAGGAGACCATAGCGACAAGTCAGTTGCTTTTGCACCCAAATGCACTGTCATTTGATGCCAAGCCAGTTGTCAGTCAGGGTGCAAAGGACTTTATCAAAAGATTGCTGGCGTACGATCATCAGCTCCGGCCAGATGTACATGAGGCAGCATCTGATGTGTACTTAATGTCTGCAAAAGACCGACGTCGCAATGTACCTGCCGGAGCATTGCGTCCTCCAGGTAAGCTAGAATCATAAACTCCAGTTGTAGAATTGTAGGATTGCAGAACATTCTTCAACATCATCAATTGACAAAAATGTCCCATGCAGAGCCTGCTGTTGGCATCGTCCCCCAGCACCACCATGAGCAGGCTGCCGCCAAAGCCGCAGCCATGTCAGAGGGCCACACTTTCCTGCCCTGACTTTGTAACCGCGCTGCTTGGGTGTGAGATTACAGTTGCGCTAGCGCATGTGCTGGTATGGAAATTCAATTCATAACAGCGACAGATAAACAAAAATGTTCTGTAGAATCATAGCAGCTCGTGCATAATTGGAGTGGCCACTGTCGATAACACTTGCTGGAAAGTCAAAGAATTTGTGTATGATGTAGTCACTGTCACCTGTGCACGAGGGTAAAGTCTATAGAATGATGGGGGAGTGTAGAAGCAGTACTTTTCTAGGAACACACCTTTCCAAGATATTTGTCAGGAAGCTCAGCTGAAACGATGTAACCATGCATTTCTCCTGGAACTTGTGAGACATTACTAGGAATGCTTCCAAGTCGGTCTTCTAATAAAATGTCAATATCACCAGCTTGAAGGGAAAGCGGTATCCTATGTGAAAAGCGTAATCCAAGGTTAATGATGCGCTTCGAGTTCCGGGGCCCACTCGAAGAAAGTTCCATGTACAGTGGATATAGGTCTGCATCGGGCCTGCCTGTTCCAAATGGCACGACCCTGCTGTGCACTATTGATCCTAACTCAGCATTCTGAAGACTAATTGCTTTGTGTGTGGCTGCGTCCACGAGTGCCTTGTGAATCTGGAAGAACGTACGGTTGGATGTGAAAATTAACATAGTAGCTACAGATGGGACTTGAAGGTGTGCCGGGACTTGAAGGTGTGCCGGGAACATGGTGTGACATACGTACCTGTTCAGGCTGTGCTGCAGGAAATGCGCTCAGAAACGTGGCTGCAACGCCTGCCACGACTGCAGGGGCAATCACAGGACTGCTAACCATGACCAGTTCGGATACTGCTGGTGAGCGACGTGGGCCAATCACGTCCATGCCTGGAGCATACAGTGCCACGCAGTTGCCTGATCGCGCCTGAAACTCCCGATCACCAATTGTTCCTGCATGGAGAAGCCTACATCACGCAATCTTGCCATTGCATAGTTTAGCTTTAACGACGAAGACACTGCCCATCATACCCCAAGCTTTCGTCTGTATACGCCACAGATAGAGAGACCAACCCTGCAAAATGACAGACCTCTGCGAGGTCGGCTGCATTGCATGCTTGACATGCCCCTGTGGAGAGAAGCGACGGAGCAACAGAGACAGATAGAATGAGCTGACCCTTCCAATATCAAGACAAGATGCACATAGGTGGTGCAGGCACAAATGAGGGAGACCACACACACTGTCGCTGGATTATGATATAGATCCGCATAGTCTGGTCATGGCACCCCCCTTTCTCACGTGGGAGCAGTGCAGCCCCAAATGAAGAATGCAGAGGGCACACGTTACAAAGAGACCCGGGGCCCCTCGCACGTGTGCGCAGTGATTTATGCAGCTATCCTCATTTGCACGGATGCGAACAAAGAGCACCATGCACACATCAGAAATCATTGTTGTGTCATTTGCTTTGCGGCGATTGGGGCCCCTCCGTGTTGCAAGCACACAAAGAAGACTGCAGGGCTGGCATGCAATCATATGTCTCTGAATTGATGTCTCAACCAGGCACGGTAATGTGAGACCGAACACCCAGTTAATGCTCTTGCAGCCATTATCTGGTGTCAGATAAGCGTCAGCACGAACACAAGTAGCCGCACAGGAAACGTCATGGGAATAATGAAAACGAGAGGAGTGTTAGCTGCATGCAAGCAGCGTCTGAGACGCACACCTGATGCTAGAGCATCATCGCGTGATGTAGTGGACACCGTGAATGACCGTGCGCTGTTGGCCACTGCCACAAGGCAGGCATCGGGTGACGCAGGCCCGGTTTCATGGACGGGGCTGAAGCCGGCAGGAGTGATGACCATCAGGCCAGCCTGTGTGAGGTTGCGCAGTATTGTCTCTTTGGCAGCATCATGTGCTGTCGGTGTGCTTGCAAAGGTCAGCCACAGCACCACAGCTGGCTTTGCATGATTCTGCTGCATCAAAAGTGCTGTGAGACCAGCTTTTCGCAGCGCTTGAGCGGACAGGTCAAACAGAATCGTGGATGGCCTGTCGAGATGCCGCACCAAAATCCATGAGAGCCCATCCAGAACGTCTTGTGTAGGTGCTGTATAGTCAGCTACATCATCACGAAACACTTTCACAGAGTGCAAAGTTGCACCTTTTGCAACACCATATACTGCTCCAGCGGCAGCAGCTGCAGCGATGGTACCCTCTCCCCTGATGTCAATGTCGGCTGGGGACGCAGGGTCGACAGTGTATGCAGCTTTCACACGTGATACTTGTTCGCCATTTATGCCTCGAAAATCAGCGTGTACACTGTTGATACCCGCCGATACAATGTAAATATTGACGTTGTCTGCGTAGTTCTGAAGGCCAAACAAATCAGTTTCATGCCTTCAAGGCACGGTGCAGCCAACGCTCAAACGGCGCAAAATTCAAAAACACTTTTCTTATCTTTTCAGGCCGATCACATCATTGGCTCACCTGAGGAGTAAATTTATGATCGAGATCTGCGGCGCGTTGATCTATCCTGTCTAGATGCCAAGGTGCCGTGAACTGAGCATGAGTGTTCCCTTGATCGAGCGAAGCTGACCGCAGAGGTGCGAACATCGGGTCTAGCTCACGAAATCGGGATCCAATTGTAAAACCCGTGTCGATGTGGGCAGTGACCAAGCACACGTGCATCGACGTGTACAGGAAATTGGTTAGCTTCATGTGAACAGAGCTCTGTACTGAGCACGCTTGCACTCGGGTTCGACTTGCCTGGGTCGTCGATTGAATGTGCCGTTGCGCACAGATCTTTCTGTGTGTTGAAATTTTGAAATTGTGTAGGATTTTTTATTCTTACGGGGCGCTGGCTCTACAAGAGACAGGGGGGCGTGATCAAGTTCAGCTTACCGCTTACAGCTTGGTAGCGGCACCGACACGTGTGCCACTTTGGTACATGCATGGCAGCGTATCGCTCTGCAGCACTAGGTAGCCGTGGACAGCAACTACGTCACAAGACCTTGGCAGAGGAGGTCTACCTCACTGTGGCTGCATACGGTGTGTGATGGTAATCGCGCTATTCGACAGCTGGGAACTGTACACGTTTCCAATGCCAGTCCCGGAGGTGAACGTCGAGTTGATCGTGCAAAATTGCTCTCGCACACCGTCGTGTGATCTCTAGGATTATCCATAGCTGCTATGAGGGCAGTAAGCATCGGGTGTAGGCAGCCATGTCCGCGCGATCGTGTGCTGAAGCGGCATACCACAGCATGGAACACTTTGAGAAGACAGGGACCACGATCCTGCATTGCTTTCGCCTCAGAAAGCGATAAACCTAGTACCAGTATCCAGGAACTGCCAATTTTCCCACTGGGTCAGTATCTCATCTCGATGCTGGTTTACATTCTGTGGTCGAGATCGCCTGGCTGGCGCGTGCGTTGTCATCCTGCTGCCCAACTTGACGTCGATGTTTTCAGGAATGGTAGCGCTTCCTCATCAGGATGTACAACTTCAAATTTTTGAGGCGAGATATCGTGTTTTGTTTCACACCCTCCTGGCTGGTGGTGACGGGTGTGAACCTGGGGACTTTGCTTACAAGGTTGCTGATCATCGTCATAAGCTACCTGCACATTTGACGCAACTGGTCCTGCCTTCAGGATTGTTGAAGACCTGATTCAAGAGGATTCAGCTTTTAAAGGCACGAAGCGATTTGGGATGTGCCTGTTGACAGCTGATGGCCTATCCACTTATGGAACAGTGCTGGAGATCATCCACCACAAAGTGTTGCCAGATGCACGGCTGCTCACCGTCAGCAAGGGTAGGGAGCGCTTCAGGCTTGTGAAAATCGTTCAAGAGCGCCCTGTCCTGTTATGCGAGGTCGAGTACCTGGAGGACGAGGTAGACGAGGAGGCTCTGAAACCTGCTGCAGATGAACTCAAGAGTCTATTTAGAGATGTACTCAAGCTGAATGCAAGATATAAAAACATGCCAGTTGATGAAGAATTTTTGGTGCGATCTAGCCTCAGCATCGCGAAGTCCATGCGGACTAATGCCGCTCATACACTGTATGCCGTCACCTTGCAAACTACCATACCGGGTGCCAAGAGGGCGATGTGAGATTGCGATGGGAGTATATTTGTGAGGCTTGTGTTGGTGGAGCCACCCACGGCTCATTTCGTATGGCATGCAGGATCCCCCAGAACTGGGCAAGCTGCAACCAAGCCAGGTGGCTTTTTGGGTGGGTTCAATGTTCTCTGGGGATCCTGAGGGGCAGCAGTCTCTTTTACAAACTCAGTCTGCGCAAACACGTATTGACATGGTAAAATCCACCCTATCTGAAGCACTGAAGCACACCTCCGCAGCGCTCGCTATTGAGAGTGTATTTTCAGCGCCCTCGGCGGATACCGATGAGTCAGCCCAAGACCCAGATAGTGCAATCAGAGCGACCGGAGAGACTGGCGACAAAGGCAGCAGTGACACAGGCGACCAGAAAAAATGATGATTGATATAGTTTGCAGAATATGCGTGCTCTCCATTTTGCGCACACAGTAGGTGCAGTTGAGAATCTACTCTGTTCTCTAAATGCTGGATGGTCCATGATCACTCCGATAATTCGATGGAGCATACTGTGCAATGTGTTCTCACGCATCAACTTCTTCCTCACGTCTCGTCATTCTAGTGACGTACACCATTCCATGTTGAATTGTTCTGCCTTTGTCCCCTCAGGTTTCAGCACCGTTCAAGTCAATATGATAGTATAAAGGACCACCACAGCTGTGCATAAGGCACGCATCGCTTTTACAAGCATGGTGCTGACGGTGGTTTCTTGTGCAAGTCTGGATACTGTGTTGGGGACCAGACTAAAATCTTGACTCACTCAGGGAGAGACAATGGTGTCAGGCACAGCTGCATCACCTGATCACGAACGTTTCTGTGCTGCATCCTTCATGTATCGCCTTGAACATGTATTGTACTAAATTTCACTGCAAGATGCGTGAGCACAGTTCATGGACGGTAGATAGTTTTGAATAGTGTACGGCCCACTTCCACGCAGCTGTTCGTGACGTTCTGTTAAAATTTATACACACAACAAATATGCCCAGCGGATTATTCATTACAGTCTCAACTTCAATGCAGGCAGTCTATTCATGTCACCCATCTTTGTGTGGTAGAACATGAGTGGGCTGGAGTAACAAGTTCAGTCACATTCATATCTACGTGATGGCAGCCAGCTACAGGTTTCCCATTGCCAGAGAATTTGCCTGTGCAGTGATGTCTACCTGCAACTGAGAGTTTGCGAGTGTGTCTGAGTCCACATCGTCGATGTCGATGTCACACTCCTCGCCCAAAATGAAAAGATTCCCTTGGATTGGATCTCCTTTTGGCGAATACGCCTGCAGCCCACGCATTGATTACAGTTCATATATGGACAATGCGCTAAACTGCTCAGGGGTGGGCTCCCTATCGCACTGCACATAGATGTCTAAGTTTATGCATACCAGGTAGGTACTGGAGATCGCATCACAGCGGCCAGCCATCAAAGCACCGGGCTGCGCAAAGTCTCCAGCTGCCCATTGGCCATTGCGAACTTGCAATGAACCTGGAGCTCTTTCTGTTGATGCACGAATTGTTGCTGTATCTTCCTGTAGCGTCCCAAACGTATTTTTGCAGGTATGATTCTGGACAAGCATACCATGGCAGCTGGGGAAGGCATACGAATGACCCACAGCTGCATGACGAACAAACCTGGTCCAGAAACTTAAGTCCTCCTCCTTCATTCTCATAGACAAGGATCTCCTCTACATCTGATAGGTTTCCCACAGGAAAGGCTGATTCCTGTGAGGCAACGTCACAGCTGACTTCAGCCAGAATTTTTTCCTCCAGACGTGCCCAAGCCCTGTCTTCGGGGTCCTCCAGATCATTGGTTTGCACATCAGCCACACGGCTCAAGGCTGCACATGCCACGGTTCCGAGTCATGCCGATCGTAAGAGCTGATTAGTGAGCAATTGGCCAATGCTCTGCTGCCTGGCTGCAGATCTGATGGACGGCTCATGCCAGCCTATTTCGCACCCTGCCGGGTACATGCCTAGCTGTGTATGCACAGATCGAAAGCATCTCATAGCAACAGACATATGCATGCTATGTGTACCACACGGAAGACGTGCCCAGCTGAGCCCTGTAGATATTGCAACGAAGTGGTGACGCCCTGATGAAGCCTCGTGTACAAAGCACTGTCCATAACGCATCCTCGATGGTCGTGATCGTGACTCACTTCACGAAGGTATACACTATCACAGGAGAAATTCTGCTACTTACTGCCGGTGCGGTTCACCGTTCAGCACCATGTCCCGTGAGCTTGACCAAATGCAAGTGCAGCCTTGTATCAGGAGCTTCAGGTGCGGTACAGTGGCAACATGGCACTGCACCACTACTGTCACATGCCACCTGTACTACATCGACGACACACGTGCCTGTGTAGAGCATGCACCCATGTACACACGCGACGATTGAGTTAGTCCACACCTTCCAAAGCCACTGAATATGAGTCTGCTGCCGTTGCATTTGGTACTTCAACATGTGGTGCAGGCTCAATCGCGCTGTCCAGTGCGTGTGATTTTTGAGAGCTCATGCCTGTGCCCTGAAGTTCAGAAGCAAATTGACAACACACTGTCTTGCAACCTTCGAAGCATGACAGGTTCCTGCGTACCAAGGCAGTGGGGGCAGCATTGTCTGACCGAACACCATCGCAAGCAATGATTGCTGAGTTACCGGCCACTTGATCCTGTGATATTTGACCTCGAAGCACACATGCATTCTGGACAATCCTGCATCAGGGAGGTAGTGTGCCAAGATTGGCGGCCATACTTGCAACTTTTGCAACAGCTTTCAAGCACCTTTGAACATGACTTTCTACACATTCAGTTTTCCAGATGTCTTTTTGATATTCCGTCTCATCATCATCCCAACCCTGGTCATTCCTGTCCTACACCGACCCAAGCTTTTGCGTACTCCAGCGAGACTATGCCAAACATCCTGTGAGGGAATCAAGGTCATGTGCGCCTATAAGCTTGGGAACGATATCGCACATCCACGACAGGGACGGACTCCTGTGCTGTGTCTTGCACAAGCACCATCTTTCCAAAATAGCCCTCTTGACCCTCTCCGTTACTTGCTGTCGGCTGAGGCGCAACATTGCATGAGTGCTCATGAGCACCAACTGGAAGGTCTGCACGAGTACTCGGGTACCAAATTGCAGTGTTCCACAACACCTGTTCATTTAAAGTGCGCCAAAAAGACCCTGCACACCTCGAGACGATGCACAGCCCATTATGCTTCGAGAATGACCGTCTGGTGTATGTTCCACAGCCACTCCGCGGCTAAGAATTTGATATTTATCACTGTCCTTCGTTCTAACAGCACAGCTCAGCATTAAACACATGGGCAAGGTATGTTCACGGATTCGATCTGCCGCATAAACCGACCAACACCAGCTGCAAGGTATAAATCGTGCTCAATACCGCCAAAGATGCACGGAGTGGCTCCAAGCAGTGTTGTGGTACCTGGGGCTAATGTTACGAAGGCATCGCGTACTTTTGCCCGGCTCAGGCACTATTTCAGCTATGATGTGATAGAAGAGATCTCCGTCTTACTGTTACAGAAACTGACTCGACTTCTCTTCCTATGCGAGTAACGCAAAAAGGCAAGGCAGATTGTCATGGACGGAGGCACAAGACAGCGACACACACTTGTCATGCGGATTTGGCAGGACGTGAATGAAAGCGGCCCTGCAAAATGCAGCCCGGTGAAATCAAGCGTGCAGAATTTGCGCCGCTGAACGTTTTTGGGGGCGGGAGACGCTAATGAATCAAGTTGAGACCGGGCCCAATTGCACAGTGTGGCGTATGGCTGCAGAAGTTCTCCCGTCATGCCGTGAATTTCCCATGACGCGTCATGACGTCCGTCCCGGTTCCACGCGTCATGGGCAGTGTGACTGTCAAAAGTATGCAATTATAGCCTGGCATCACAAATCCACTTTCGTCTCCGGGTGTGACTGTGGATGTGTTACAAGGACAAAGCAAAGAGGGCAGGTAGCACCGCGAGCAGCAACCAGGGGAACCGCACACCACGCAACAAGCAGCACACACCAACACACCCACGCACCGCCAGCACCCGCGCCGGCCACAGCCACACGGCTGCAGCCACGCACCCACAAACACTCACAAGCATCACACCCAACACCCACAAGCACACCCACGCGCCCACCCCCACCCGCACCCCGCCCACCAGCCAGGCGCAAGAGCCCCGAAAGAAGCAAATGCAGCCAAGGCCGCCGAGCAAAGAAACAGCGAAACCCCACGGGTGTGACTGTGGATGTGTGGAGGGGGTGCTGGGGTGCATGGGTGGCGTTGATGGGCAGCGATGCCTAGATGCTGTTCTGTGTGGAGTGACAGCGGTGGCTTGCATGTGCGTTGCGCCTGTCCTTGTCGAGAACGCGCTTCCTGCGGTGCTACATGCCTGCCTGAGTTGGCTTTGTCTTCGACAAAAGCATCCATCTGCGGTTTCAGTACATCCAATGCCAGCAGCATCAAGCTATCTTCAAATGACTCATCTTCACCGCTGTTGTGTGTCACAAGGACAACTTTAGAGAGGCAGGTAGCACTGCTGGAACCACGCACAAGAGCAAAACCACCAACGCCACCAATGGATGCAGGCCTACAGCAGCTCTGACATGTCCACTCGCGTACAGCAGCTCCGTCACACACCCCACGCCCACATGTATGCACGTACCCACAGACACGCACCCACCCCTACATGCATGCTCCGATTGCCCGCAATCACACATGCAAAGAACGACGCTTCCACAGCCAGCGCGTCCTCCAAGGGAAGACACACCCTGAACTCCCAGCTGCCGCCAACGGCATAAAATTCACCTCCCCCCCCCCCCCCCCCCCCCCCCCCCCCCCAAAAACCAAGCCAGCAACGTCATCACCACACAGCACGCCGTAGTAGAAGCATGCCCAAGTAGCAGCAACTGCAACGGCAGGCCGGAGTTGCGCCCGGCCATCCCGGCCACAGCCTCGCCTGCGCACAGCAGCTGCCAAAGTCACAGCGGTCGGGACTAGAGGTCTGTGGGAGCCGGAGCTCTGTGTCTATGTTGTAACACTGTAACGCCCTGACCCGGCGACCAGATGAGAACATCCGCATTTCAATATTAATTGTGAACATGGGAAACACTGTTGCCACATGACAAACCGGTGCACAGTCATGTAGGCAGTGTCGGTGCAAATGCATGTCTCATATTCAGCCGTCTGCACCGCTCGCACACTTCATGACGACCTCAACGATATTGACTTACATCCGATCATATTCACATTTCCAGAAGCACTGGCTCAGTCATGCCTTGCACTCAATCACGGTGAATCACCAAGATGCTTTAAACAAAGGCCATTAGTGACAGAACCGCTCAGATGCCGACCCATGGAGGTCACACATGACGCAGGAATAGCTTTCGCCATGAGGAGCTGTTTAACGTTTACCTATGGGGCTCATACCATGAGCCTAGGGTAGCATTAGAAATTCGAGACCATCGACAGAAGGCGGTACAGCTGAGGTTGAGGTCAAGTGACTCAATGTAAGAACTCTCATTTCCTGACAGCGTTGCCACCCTTGACCTTGTACCTGGGCTTGGTTTTTTGTCCTTCCCATTCAGTTTGACGCTTCTGTGCGGCAATATCATCAAGCACAGGATTTGCATCAGGAAACATGTCAGCAGAAAAAAAACTGCTGGGCTCATACTCATCATCGCTGTCGAAGTCAGAGTCACCCACGCCCTCCAAAAAGGGATTCTCTTGCTTTACAGCCACTGTGTCACTTCCAGCAGCTATACTATCCTCCCAGAAGCCTTCTCCAGATTCATCTGCAACGTTTCCATTTTGGGACGATGAGCCTGTGGCCACGTCATCGTCACCTGATTCTATCTTTTTAAGGAGAGAAAGAACCCGTTCTCCTCTCTCAACAGCCTCATCATGAACAAAGCGGATCTCCGGAGTCAGGCGGAGCCTGACTCGCTCTCCGATCTGCCTCCTGACATATCTGCACTGGTGATTCACATTGAGCTTCATTTGCTACAAGAACAGACGACACTAGAGCTGTGACAGCCGTTTTGTTTTAATGGTGACGAGACAGACCCAATAGCAGTGCGCACCCTGATAACCCAGACAGACGTGACAGCACCCGCTCCTTGACAACTACATCATCAGACAGCACGGACATATAGACTTTGACAACTTGAAGATCATTCGTAACGTGCACTCCCGAACAGCTGCATAGACTTCCCCTTCTGTCCCCATTGGATGTTCTGCTTTGGGTGACGTCCATCAGCACCTTGTCTGTCAGCATCAGGCGGCCAATTTCTCGCTCAATCTGCTTTGAAACCTTTGCAACTCTTCGAGGGTGGGCCTGTAGATGCAACAGGAAGCCTTCATACTCGGAGTAACCTTCAATCCATATTCTGACACAGCCGGACGTACCTGACAAAGAACATCCCTGGAGTGGGGAACAGCTCGCTGAAAAGAGACAGGCCGACAAAATGATGCTCCTGCAAAGTTGTATAGACTTTGGAGCCGGCAGTGTGGAACCCATCATGGCCGTGGTGTCCAGCGACATCCTAGCAACAACGCACGGCCACAACGAATGGGCCAAGGCAGTTGGTGGCAAACTCGGCTACCAAACACAAAAGCGCACTTCCGAAACATACCTGGCCTGGGTATCCACTGATTGCAGCGGAAGGACTGGACTCGTTCAGGTGACGATGCATGGACGCAACCGAGAGCCGGCGTTGCCGGCATGGCAAGGGACCACATGTCGACTGCTGCAGCGAAGGAGACGGGCAGAGACTGGTGTATACGATCACGCTGTACACAGTCAGTCGGGCGATCTGAAGCGCCGCTTTCGTGTTTGCTTTGTCAGTGCAACGGCGAGTGACGAAGCGGATGCGCACCGCTTGCAATGTGGGACGGATGGAGCCAGGAGTACAATTGGTTATCATAGCACCACAACAGTGACACAGATTGTGTCAGCGTGGCATGCCATGGCAGCTCGTTGGAGCCAAGCAACCGACGCCCTTCGTGCGCGAACACGTCGCCGAACAGTGTCGACCACTGGTGCACAATGCATGTTGTTCGCGAGCGCACTATGGCTACGAGTGCCGGTCCGAAGAATTTGCTGGCGATCGTTCCAGCAGGATATCTCGGACACTTGTACACATAAAACACTCAAACACGAAACGGTGGCTAAAGTCGTGCCGTGTATCAGACAACACCATAGTTCAGGACGTCAGCATTGCCCGGCCATAAGGATGCAGGCACTTCGCAACCCCCGCGCCAATGTCAAGGCAGCACCTTGCCGCAGGCGATTAGTGGCAGCCAAGGTTGCCGCCGCCGAGCCATCGTTGAAGACTGAAGAGTCCGAGAAGGTGCGTGCGTTGCCGTGTTGTTTCGTCCCGTAGGGTGCGGAAGCACGGCTAAGTTTTCACCTGCCCGATCGCCAATTCTGCACATACAGCACATCAGCCAGATTTTACATTTGTCAAGTGCTCTGTGACTCTTTTGCGTGCGGGATGCCGTGGGCCTGTTGATCGCCCGAGTTTCTCTCGTATCTCGCTTGATTCGGCTGCGTCTGGCTGCTCGATGACCGCGTGGCGAGTTTCTGCTGACATCACGATCGCACCTTCCCGTGAACACAAAACACCGCACATTTAAGGATGTGCTGCGCGGATGCTGCATTCGTTTGTGTACCGCACGGGAGGGTGGGTGCAGATTTTCAAAGAGGCACAAGACTTGATGCCGGGAGGCGTGAACTCGCCTGTTCGTGCGTTCAAGTCTGTGGGTGGCCTGCCTGTGGTCTTCGATCGTGTGAAAGGTGCCAAGGTGTTCGATGTTGATGGCAACGAGTACATTGACTACGTTGGCACCTGGGGCCCTGCTATTGTGGGCCATGCCAATGATGAGGTCCTTGACGCCATTAAGGCCCAGCTCGACAAGGGAACCTCATACGGAGCACCCTGCGCTCTTGAGAACGAGATGGCCAAGATGGTCATTGATCGTGTCCCTTGTGTCGAGATGGTTCGCTTCTGTTCATCCGGGACAGAGGCCTGTATCTCAGCGCTTCGCCTGATGCGTGCATACACTGGCCGTGAGAAGGTGATCAAGTTTGTTGGGTGCTTCCACGGCCACGGCGACGCATTTCTGGTACAAGCTGGTTCTGGCGTGGCCACTCTTGGTCTGCCTGACTCCCCTGGTGTGTCTTCAACTGGTGTCTCTCTCTGTATGCTTGAACCTTCTGCCTTGCAATGTGAACTTTGTCGACGGTCTGTGGATCAATTTGTGTTGCATTCAGGTGTACCCAAGGGATCAACAGCTGGCACTCTCTGCGCGACATACAATGACTTGGATTCGGTCAAGGCCATCTTTGAGGCAAACAAAGGCGAGATCTCCGGGCTGATTCTGGAGCCCGTGGTCGGGAACTCTGGATACATCGAGCCAACACAGGAATTCCTCGAGGGCCTCAGGAGCATGTGCACTGAGGAGGGTGCTGTGCTCTGTTTCGATGAGGTGTGTGTCAGGATTGTAGCAGTGCATTACTTGTTCTGTTCGAGGCAGTGCTCACACATCGGTCGTTGTGAATTTGGACTCCGGCAGCCCCTCATTGGCTGGATCACACACAATCATTGGCAGTTTCTGAGCATTGTGGAACTGCACTGCAGGTCATGACAGGCTTCCGCATCGCTAGAGGATGTGCTCAAGAGCACTTCGGCGTTACCCCAGACCTCTGCACCATGGGCAAGGTCATTGGTGGTGGCCTCCCTGTGGGTGCTTTTGGTGGCAAGCGGGAAATCATGGAGACGGTTGCTCCGGCTGGCCCCATGTACCAGTCCGGCACGCTTTCTGGCAATCCCCTGGCTATGATCTCTGGCATGAAGACCCTCGAGATTATGGACCGTCCAGGTGCATACGAGCATCTTGACAAGGTCACCAAGAAGCTTATCAATGGGATTCTTGACGCTGGCAAGGAGTTTAATATTCCTGTAACGGGGGGGTCCATCTCAGGTGTGCTTCAGCTGGTGTCAACGTGATCCGCCCAATTGTTGCTGCCCTCCCAATTGTTGCTGCCCTGTCAACGGGTTTACTCTCTCTCTCTCTCTCTTGTTGGGTGTACGTTGGTGAATGGATGTGTGTATGCAGGCATGTTTGGCTTTTTCTTCTCAGAAAAGCCTGTGACATGCTTTGAGGACGCAGCTGCAAACTCGGATGGTGAGCGGTTTGCCAAGTACCATCGCATGATGCTTGAGCGAGGGGTATACCTGGCACCATCCATGTATGAGGCTGGTTTCACATGTCTGGCACACACTGAGGAAGATGTCGACAAAACCATCGCTGCGGTCCGTGATGTGTTCTCAAAGCTGTGATGATGCAGTATGATTACTGCACCCTCAGTTGGATGATGCATGACTGTTGGTGCAGTAACTATAAGATGGGGTGTAAAAGTAGTGAATTTGGAGTTGTAATTCATCGGCTGTAGACATGTACGAAGGCACATTGCTCTGACACCATCACAAATTTCCTGTGAATGATTGTCGTAAGATCTAGTCACACCTCACACACACAAATGATGCATGGTTTGATAACACCTGCGGTCGTACATTGCAAAACATGATTACATGTGCAGTCAGCTGCTGCAGACTCTCAGTGTCTTTTGATTTGTCATCTGGTCAGCTCAATTCCATTGATATGTATGGCGTGGAGACAATCCGGATGGTACCCAATCGCCTCACAGGCAACTTTGGCATGTACATATTGCATCTTGGTAAAATTGCCCATTCTTGAACGTGGTGACTGTAACATCTCCATGCATTCAACTGCCACTCTTCCACTTCACACCAAATTACTGCAACACTGTAGGAGATTGTTAGACTTGAATCACACAATTCAGCACTTGGTATCAACTGTTCGGAGTCGTCAGCATCTGGTAAAAATATAGCTAAGTGCATCCAGATATGCTATTGGTTAATCTGCAGTGATGCGTATCACACATGCCCAGCGCAATCACCTTTGTTTTCTGTATGTAAGCCACATTGCCGGTCGCGCAAGCCCATGCAAGCATCTATAGTTACCTCAGAGTATCTGGGTTAGTGGGACATTGTGTCGATGCTTTTTACCGGCGGCCTGTGATCACGGCTTGATGATGTCTGAACACTCTGCAAAGAAAACCTGCTCAGGTGCTGGGGCAATTCGGCCGTGTACAGGCAGTCACTGAAATCTGGCAATGTTGCCTGTGTGGCCATGCCCAGTTGCTCATGAGCACTTGAGAATTCTTGATAGACCACTCAGGCTTGAGCCGCTATCGCAGCTTGCTTTGCACAAGCGACGGCCCCGTAATCTAGCTCACGTGATTTCACTTGCACAGTTGAAATATAACCTCGTCTCTGGTCCCATTTGAAGCCTTTAGGGGACAAGTTGTTGCATCGTGCAGACTGTCTGCATACACAGCTTTGTCAGAGATAGCAATGAGGCGTTGCTTCGAAGCATGCTGTGCTTGTCATGAGAATAAGCTCAACACATACAAAAGTTACAAGCTTTTCTGGCACTGAGACCATGGAGCATCTTGACACACCACAATCCGGCATGGGAGCCGTCTGGACTATGCTGGGATTGACATGCATGGTGCTCGTCCATATGGAACTGGGACAGGTGTTACAGATTCCTCTGGAACTGCATTGCCAGGAGTTCCACTGCTCTAGCAAAGTCTACTGCTACACTAGTTTGGTAATGATTGAACCATGATCAGTTCCAAAGTGAAATTGTTACACCACAAAGGCCGCTGTAGGCTTAGGCATGATTTGGCGCTCACTTGAAACTTTGACCATTGCCAGGCTTGTTTTGGATCGGTGGGTACCTGCAGCAACACCTGCGCGCTCTATACCAGCCCCATGTCCGTGTCGTCGCTCGGATGAGATTCTGGATTTCAGTATTCTCGACAAGAGAAGATTGTGCACAAAATTATGACCATGAATACTGCCTACATTGACATGGACGGGCGGGCATACGTGGTCGGTCTCACCACGTGCTGATATACAGTTGATGAGGTCTCACAACTGCATCCCAAGATTGGACAACTCGTCCCTTACTTCATCAGCTCAAGTACATGCATACCTGGAGACAGCTTCCCAGCGCATAGAATGCTGCGTGACGGTTTGCTTACTTGGCATGGAGAAGGTCGACTGAATTTTATTGTCAAAGGCTGAAAACTGTTCAAACGTGGCATCAAACTGACTGAACCAGGAAAGAATGGATCAACAGCTCGTTGAAGCACTTCTTCCAGCATATTGGGCAGCAACCCATGCAACACAGCTCCATGCATTCCCAGCGCTGGGCAGGAGTTCACCTCAATCAGTGACACCTGCAACCTCAAGAGGAATGAGGCTGCCAAAATTTGTGCCTGCACCCTGACTGCAAAACACATGCCACATGGATTTGCTTACACCTGTCCAGATGTATTCACCATGAAATCCAATCCAAGCAGTTCGAAGCAAGATTGTAGCTTGTTACAGTTCAGGCTTGGCAGAGTAGCTCCGAAGACGTGGGCTGCTGCGTCTTTCATCTGAGGGATGACTTGATGTTGGACACTGATGCTGAGTCCCTGCTGGTCTATCATATTTTGTAGCAAGCTCATATCAAGTTTGTTGTGGTCTTCAAATGTGTTGTAATGCCCATACTGTCGCTGGACTGCATCGTTGGTCAAGTGGACTGATCTACATGTTTGGATCGCATTATGGGCTGTTCCGAAGTATGGTCGCTGCTGGCATTGCAGCTGCGTGGATTGCCATGCAGGCATTACCTATCATGCACATTCTCCAGAGAGAACTGTGTGCTGCTTGTCCTCACATAACTGTGATCATAGAACATGACCTGCTTGTTTGGCAGGATCAGAACAAATGACCGAATGTCGAATTTGCGGCCGTCCAAAAGCAACGGATCTTCTATGTACTTTTGGATCACGCTGATAGCACCCAGCTTTCCTGAGTTCACGTGATCCAAGGCCGATTCTACGTGTGTTGGAATGTCAGTTGTGCCTCTTGGCAAAGGCTAAACGTTCGCATACACAGGGTGGTATCCAGTGAGGCAGGCAGCATACGCATGCTTGTGTGGACCGTGATGCCGATTCCCCTGTTCCGTGACTCTGGCTTGGCAATCCAGAGCGTGCCTCGCCCACTTCTATGTGCACGATCGGCCGCTTCATGCAGGCGTTGTGCCTCTTTACCCAGCTGCAACTTTGCGGAGACAACATGGGTCTCCGGAATAAAAGCTAACCCTGACAGGGATAGCATTCGCTGGTGCCGAGAAATGTGAAAACAAAGTCGTGCCTTCGTAGCAACCTCTCGGATCTGCGGTAACCGGTTGACCATTCTTCTCGTACCAGGACCTGTGCGACCCGATGCTGGCTGACATTTACATCAGGAGCAGTACAGATATCACTTTGCACCGCCCACGCAAGCAGGTTTAAGACCTGCGATCGTGTTGAGCTTCGGCCAGGTATTGTATAGATCATACCCACACGAAGCCGTTTGAACGGACATGCTTGGCCATTTGATCCCCACCAAAGATGCCATGCAGACTGTTCATCCGTTCCACGTACGTGTATTCTCCATGCAGGTCGGGCCTGAAGACATGTTTGGAGTAGGCATGCTCCGTTACCGGGCATAACATACGCGGTGTACTGTGGGCTTGGCTGAGGCATGGGTACACCGCCGCTGCTTGGGTCTACCTCGTGTACTTGGTCATGGTGCACGGCGTCGCTGCGGTGACACAGCATCGTCCTGCCTCGTGCTGCGACAAGCAATAGCGAGCAGATATAAGAAGACACTGATAGCCACTGCTACCTTCCTGAGCTTGTTCTCCTGGCGTCAATGATTGGTATGATGCGGCTTTGTTATGCTTGGAGCAAACCAGCTTGTCGCGAACCGACGCCGAGACTGCATCCAGTTCCGTGATCAACTTGGCCCCTGGTGACGAGTTGAAGACGTGCAACTACTTTTGTAGATGTCATCGGACAGTTTGCGATCCAGTTTTGCAGTACGCAGGCATGCCTGTCCTGTGCATGCATGCAGTGAAAACAGGAATGGGACGAATGACCAGCACGCACTAGATATTATATTATGCCGCCGACTGGACTGAACTTAATGTTGGCTGTCGTCCATCATCCCTCGGGAGGACCATACTTGCATCGCGAGATGGCGGATGCCGTACTGAAGCCGAGTTTTTCGCAGGTGTCACAAGATCGTGTTGAGTAGATGCTACTTTCTCGCCCTCGCTGACCCCTGCTGAAGCACTGCGCAGTGCTGCCTGGGCTGGCCTTAGATTGTGCGTTTAATTGAGGAGTTGCTGGCACTCCCCGGAAAGCTCAGACATGGCTCCCAAAGCGAAAGGCCCTGTGATGGAATATGATGGACCCATGGAAGGATCCGGGAGATTTTTCTTCGCCAGCGGATCAAGTTACTCAGGTCTGGCTCGTTGATCGAGTTTCAGGCCAGCATTTGTATTTGTCCAGCCACTGCAATGCGTGATCTGGCCAGTGAGCTGATGTGATCGAGAACGTTGATCGCATGCATGGAGGGTTGCCTGCATGCCAGATGCACATAGACTATGCTTGATTGTGCCATTGTGCAGGGTCTTGGAAAATGCTGGTACCAGAGGCTGATGGAGCAGCGGATGGTGTCATCAAGCCAAAGCGTGTAAAACATGGGCAGGGACAATTCCAGGACTGTGAAGGCTCATACGTTGGATCATTCCACGAGGATTTGTTTGACGGGGATGGAACTTTCACATTTTCCAGTGGGTGCACATATTCCGGGATGTGGAAAGACGGGAAATACTGTGGGCAGGTGCACCCACTTCTGGCCGAAGATGCTGAATTCCTGATCGAATGCAGTGACTGGCTGATGTCTGAAGAACTACATTCCTCTGTCTTAAAATACAGCGCTGAGGGGGCCGACACTTGTCCTGTACGCGCAATGAGCAAGCAGTGCGTGCAGGGAAAGTATCAATGGCCCGATGGAACAAGCTATGAAGGTGAATTTGTAAACAATGTGCCGCACGGACAGGGAACATTTACAGACTGCAACAGTCGATTATGGAGTGGAAATTTCCACAATGGAAGTGGCCCAGGACTGACGCATATGCTACCGTAATATGAAAGCTCGGCATCGGCGACACGGCAATGGCTGCTGACTCCACTGCTGACACTATTTCCAAAAGGTAGAAGGTCGACGTGCCCTGTTCAGGAATCAAGAGGTGACACTCCCAGTCCCATATATCGCCAAGTATGAGAGATGGACATCTGAACGTGAAAATGCAGTGCTGTCAGGGGCATTCTAGCGTTGACTCCACCACATTCTAATGGAGACCACGAAATGATTGGCCACTTTTGTGATCACTCTGGACAGCACCGGTACAACTCAGATAGAGCTGGGAAGGTTTCTATCTCCTTTGCACCCCTTGCGCAATGTGGTAGCCTGCCTGCAACCTGCACAGAGATCCGGGGGAAGGTCGTTCCAGTTTGGTTATGCCATGATGTAAGAGATGCGCAGTTCTGATGAAGACGTCAAATGCTGGTATGCATCATCGGGTGGTGGCAGTCATGCATTTTGTCTGTGCAGTGTCTGCAGCCATCGTAATTGACGTTCGCACATTCCCCCGTTCCAGTAACTCAGGTCGTCTTCAGCACACTCTTTCATGTGAGCCGTTGCTTCATACATATCTGCTGACTCCTACAGAGCATGCAAAGCAAGACACGGTCAGCGCCACATCTCATGCTGGCACCATGCGTGGTCAAATGATCACGCCTAAGGGGATCCAGAGTGCATGCTCAGCTCCATTTCATAAGTACCAACAGCATCCATCCAGGCGCACAGTCCTTTCTTATCATCGCACCATGATGATGGGATGCCTAAGCGATTCATCGGCATCTCGTTGTCTACTCTCAAGCAGTTGTTCCATCCAGCGAAGTGAAATCCAGCCCGTAGAGCCATAACCTGATTCTCTAGTTCTTGTGCAGTGAGTGGACCATAGTCTGTCCCAAGTGAAAGAGCACACCCCTGTTTTCACGATGGCTCAACGGCCTCATACGGTTCCGGATTTTGGAGTTGTCAATGTCCAAATGCATATGGCTATGCCTTCATGCATACACACATACGTCCAGTCAATGGCTCGATGCCCGGCCTCTGTCCTTTGTAACCATATACGTCCAGTCGATGAATCGCAACCACTATACGTGGATGCCGTACAGCACAATCTGCATGTTCACCACCTGGAGGTGCCATACATGGAGAATGTGAGGGTTTGGAAAGCCAATCTGGATAGACTGGAGCCACTGCTGCACAACTTATGGGGATGCCATGGCCCAGGTACAATTACAGTCCGCCAGGGACGTCAGCTTCACAAGGGACCTGCAGGTACTGTGTAATCACATCAAGATCCTGGCGGATGAGATCTTCTGAACCATTGCCATTTACCAAGTCCCAAGATTTATAGCAAAGAAAGCTCGCCGTAGCGGACGCTGAACTGCTCAACAGCTGCTGCTAGCTATGCGGCAGGTGCGGAATTCCGCTGAACTGCACGGTCTGAATGTTTGTCGGCCTGGAGCAGCATTATCTCCTGTCTTGTATGCCCATGCGGATTGGATGCAATGATACCAGATGATCTAGCTCGACCAGGACATATGCGTCAGATCCACGTGCCCGAGCAATGGAGCAATGGCCAACACAGTAGTATATCTGCCACTGTATTGGCTACACAGCAACTCAAGCTGATGCTTCGTACTGCTTTTGATCCAGTGCTTACCTGCATGGAGTTGGGTCAAGGACAGCGGAACCGTAAAAAATGTAGACAACAGCTTTCTCCAGGCCGTGGTGCCAAATGGGGCAGAGACATGAAGTGCTAGCAAATCGTATGCAGCCATCGGAGCATGCACACATGCCACCATGTCCCCGACATTGGTGGCCACTACACACCACACACTTTGCTCGACTGTTGCTCACTAGTCCGGCCGTTCACACCATCTGTACAGGACCCACACAGTGTTGAGCGTGCGGTGCATCTGCATGGTAGCTGACAGCGAAGTGTTGCAAGGTACGCTTTAACTTCGGAATTGCAGCAGGACAAAGTTGTCCTACGTTAGACTGGCCGAACTTGACCTTTGTGTAAAACAAGACCACCACGTACTGATCAGGCAAAAGGCAAGTCAGCAATAACACAAGCATGACGTGTTAAGATGTATGTCGTTACAAAGGACAGAGGCCAGGTATAAAGCCGGAATCCTCGGAATCCACTCGCAAACCCACGCACACATTAATGGCACTAGGCCGGGCACACCATCGCGTACCACACCCCTGCCAGTAATTCCAGCCAAAGGTTGAAGCCCTGCACAGAGCACATACGCACTCCCTTTGCACAACGCCACACTCGACCGGCACACAGGATTCGTCACAAACACACCATGGTCCACCACACCACACTGAGACACAACCTCCGCCAACCGGTTCAAATGTGCCATAGCAGGCCGCCCCAACCGACCATGTGCCTCATGCGACAACGGCACAAAATCATATGCACCAGAGTCGTACGCACGATATGCATTGCGTTTCTGCACGTCCTGCACCGCCGCAGCAGACCCGTCCTCCCGAGCCGCCCAGCTGCAATAGGTACCAGCACAGGGGTTTACAACCGACACATCCCCTATGCACAGAGGGTCGTTGGCGGCACAAACATGATGCCCCCCACCTTCTCGTGGGCCGTCGTTGTGAGCACCTCCTCCAGCCCCTCCTCCAGCCCCTCCTCCTGCACGGCGGCGGCCTGTACCCCAGGCCCTGCCGCACCCTGGCCACCTTGCACCACCGCCGCCGCCGGTGCCGCAGCCTGCGCGGCGTCCAGCGCGGGTCACCCCACATGCACGCTGTGCCCAGCATCGGCATCGGCGGCTGGAGCAGTCGCCGGCGGCGGCAGCGGGGCCACAGGCGACGGCCTCGCGGGCGTTGTCGCCGCGCGCGAAGGGTCCGCAACTTGGGAGACAGGCTGTGGTGGGTCGGGGGGGGGGGGGGGGGGGACCGGCGGGCCAGCACGGACCTGCCGGGGAGTGTTTGCACGCCGTGCGCGGACGAACCCCCGCTGTGCGCGGGATGCGCGTGAATGCCACACATGCGGAGGACCTGATCTCGCGCCATTGTTTTTCAACGGTATTGCGGCGCAAAGTCATGGTCCCCGACATGCGTGTGCAATTCATCGCGTGATCAAGAAGATGTGGCTTCATGAACGTGCCACAGTCGCAGCGCGAGCCAATGGCATTGGGAAGGGTCGGAGGTATGCCCAAGAGATACCTGATGCACAACATGAACTCAACATCGGTCATGTGCAGCGCCTGGGAGAGCGGCAGGGTGCTCAATCACACGATGGCTGCATGGCAAGCACAGCTGCGCAGCCGTGCCAAGGTGCATGCACCCTCGCGTGTGGTGACATCACGGCTGTCAAGCAGAGCAACCCAGCGGCGCCGCCTTGGTGACACGCTGTTGCACAGCAGGTGCAATCTTGGACATGGTGTCACCTGTCGCTGGCCCAGGCAGCCCCCGACAGAGCTGCTCAGCGACGTTGAGGGCCGGCCAGGCTTCCTGCAATTGTTGCCCGTGCGGCCCACAGAACGGCTGCGTGTGCTCGGGGCCTCATGCGAATGCCTTGTGGCTCACCGCAGCTGCAGCAAGGAATGCCCCTTCGGCGACCGCCTGCGGCGTGGACACGATACCCGGGCCACCAAGGCGCGCCGGAAGGACTGGCGCGGCCGCCCGAGGGTCGTCCTGCGGGACGCGCATGATTTCATTCACTGCAGCCAGGACAGACGCCTCCGTCCGGCGCATGTGAACAGAAATGTGCGCCCACGGCACCACCCTGGCGTAGTCCAGCATGCGGCGTTGGCAGGACATCGTGAGAAGCAAGAATCGGTCTTGCGCTGTCAGGGGCAGGCTCATCATCTTCTTGATGTTTGCGCACACCTTGTCGGCCGTCGCTTGCGCGTGCGCCGACTCGAACTCCGGGGTGCCGTTGGGTGTGCTAGTGACGACGGTGCCCTCCGCGGCGTGCGTAATGCCAAGCGTGGTCGCGACGGCTCCCGCATGCTGGGGGCCGCGAGTAGGCCGTGCACTTGTGCATTTGGGCTCCAGCCCGAGCGGATCTGCCGCCGAGTCCAGCGCACGGAATGCGGCGGCAGCGTCCACGTCCCCCCAGCGATGGTGCAGGCTTCATGATATGCCACAAGGGCGGCTGTGACCTCCCTCTCGGCTGGCTGGTGCTGGGTCTGCACGGCCTGAAAGGGGCCCTGTAGGGCCAGGGTGAAGAGCAGCGGGCTGAGGGGGTCGCCTTGACGCACGCTGCGCTGCAACGTGATCGCAGCGGTGCCGGGCGGTGCGCCTTCGATGTAGAGATTGCGGGGAACCTGTACAACATGTTGGCGAAGGGCAGCAGCGCAGGCTTGCGAGACGCAATGGCCTCCAAGATGGCTGCACGGGACATCATGTTGAATGCATTCTTCCAGTCCAGCTGTACAAGCACGACATCGGCCCACGCCTGCAGCACGGCGCGCGCAGCGTGGCCCAGGTTCTGCGCGCCCCCTGGCACCCCGACCCCCACCTGCAGCAGCGCGAGGGAGGCACCCAGGCCACTGCACAGGGTCATGGCGCACAGGCTTACCAGGCGCTGCCACGTCTCTGCAATGGCGATAGGGCGGACACCTCTTTACGGCTTCTGCTGCAGGAGGAGGCGGCAGTCCAGCAAGCGCGGGAGGTGTGACAGCCGGCCAGCGAGGGCAGCGTTCACGAAGCGGAGAATCTCCGCGAGCGCGGCCGTGGAGGCCGTGCCGGCAGCCCTGATGTGCTCGTACGTCCACAGGCCCGGGCCGCTGCCCTTCGGCAGCTTGTCGAGTAGGCTCCGGAGCATCCCCTCGTCGAGTTGCAGCGGGCGCGCAGGCTCGGCGGGCTGGGTGGCGGGGGGCAGCGCTTCCGTGGGATGCAGCTAGCTGCTCGTGCACTTCCGGGCTGTACCTGGCGATGGATGGCACCTCCAGTTTCGCCGCGGCTTTGCGGACATTCCCGTCGCCCAGTGACCTGTACGTAGTTACAAAGGACAGAGGCCGGGCATCGGGCCGTTTCTAGGAATCCACTCGCAAACCCACTCACTCATTCATGGCACAAGGCCCGGCACGAGCGCGTTCCACAGCCCTGCCGGTGATTCCAGCCAAAGATTGAATCACCGCACGGCGCACAATAGAATTCCCTTTGCACAATGCCACACTTAACCGGCGCAGAGCATTCGTCACCAAAAAACCACGGTTCACCTTACCACACCGAGACGCAACCTCCACAAGCCGATTCACGTGATTCATGGCAGGCTGTCCCAAGCGACCATGCGTCTCATGCAATAACGGCACAAAACTGTATGAATCAGGGTCGTACAAATGATAAGCAGTGCGTGTCTGCACGTCCCGTGTCGCCGCAGCACCCCCGTCCTCCCGGGCCACTCGGCCGCAATAGGTATCAGCGCAGGGGTTCACAACCGACACATCCTCTATGCACAAAGTGTCACCTGGCGACATAAACATGATGTCCCCCAGTTTCTCCTGGGCCACCGCCCTGAACACCCGCTCCAGCGCCGTCGCCTGCGCGGCAGCGGCCTGCTCCCCAGGCCCCGCAGTATGTATGCATGATCACAGATTGACCGAGGCAGTTGGCAGCTTGCAGTGTGTGCAATATCAAGCAATCAAAATTCTTGGAGCTGCCTTCATACTCAGGCCTGGGCGCAGTATCGCGACGCGATTCGCGAGTATCTGGGCCTCGTGCCATCCAGTGCAAGCATGATTCACTGCCTAATTAATTGGTCACTGGATTCGGGAATTGTGATCATCCCTGTACTCTTTCTGCACTTTGCTATCGTGCTCTGGGTACCCAGGCTGGGATGGTGTGACAGCGGAGGCCAACGCGGTGGAGCGGTGAAGGACCGATCGGCCCTTGTGGCGATCAGGATTAGCCGTGACCACGCTGTGGTTACCGGGGCTCCGGCGCCGCGGGGCATCACGTCACCGCGACAGCTGTGGCACGCGCAGGACGTAGGCAAAATTTGAAACCCCTTGCCCACTCGTACGAGGTGCCCGCATGTCACTGTTGGTGTCGACATTTACCATCACCTGCTGATATGCGTCGGCAGTGTCGTATGCGTCCCCGACAATTACACGGGCTCATACTGAAGATGGGGTGTAGGAAGGGGTCTTGATTCGGCGAGGCCGACCCGAACTCCAGCTAGAGCGGTACTGGGACGTCCAATATTCTGAGGAAAAAGTCGTTGATGTTAGGTATCGACACTTTACTGGAGAACTCACTGAATCGGCGTGTGCCAGTCCACGTCCGGACTGACTTTGCGTTTGCTCGTGCACAACCGACATCAATTGCAGCCACCCTGAAGCTCTACATTATCCACGACGTGACCGCACCTGGCAGCGTTGTCGACGGCGTGCCGGGATGCCGCGCCGATCGATAGCCATCTCAGCTAGTGTACACAAGGAGCGGTGTGGGACTGTGCAGGTGAAACATGCAGCGTCGAAATTCTCAGCTAGGATCTAAGAATTTTCAGGACGATAATCCATTCAAGCGACGGGGGCCTGGCGCAGCTCACGCTGCACCGCTGGCATTCAGTGCTGTGCAAGGCAAGCATATGACCCCCCCGGATGATGCTCGCAACGTACAAGTCAAGTCAAAAAGTTCAGAACAGATTCGGCCTAGGAAGCAAGCTCGCAATGCCGATGGCGCTGGCCCATCAACTGCAGCACAGGGAAGCGCGCACAGCATGCCGTCAGAGATGTTCCCCAGATGTCGCATATCTTCTATGAGAGGCAAGGGTGACGTCCACGTGAGAAGAGCGCGTGAGAGCGACAGTGACGATGATATGTTGCTGGACTCCATGGATGATACAGGGCGCAAAAGGGGCAGACATGACGCCTGGCTGCCATTGTCGGCGCCAGCTGTGTGCGCCAACATGTCAGAAATACAGACTACAAACAAGGCCTCGGGTATTCGAAATGATGAAGCTCCTCATGTTTCAACACATGACACTCTCATCGCTGATGAACTGGCCGCTGACGGGACAGAACACCCATCAGGTGTGATTCATCCATTAGGTTTGAACCATGCTACCTTCTTGTGCCAGCTTTCAGCTTCCTGATGTATGAAGCTGCTCATGTCAGTAAGCCACTTGGTGAGGTGCCTTTGCAGCGCGTTGCTGTGTTACGTGCCAGGGTGCTGCACGTGGCGACTCGTGACAGGCCCCCATCCTTGCAGGTACCTTGACGTTTAGTCATGACGACAAAGACACCCACCAACCAGACACAGACATCCCTGAATGCCTGGCGGGAGCTGCTCCTAATGCAGATGCTGGCGATTCTAATGTCCCTGGTACATCTGCAGCTATGCTCATGGCAACTGGTGCCGGTCCAGACATGCCACCACAATCGTCTGCAGACGTACCAACAGAGCCAGCAGCAGCAGCATCTCCAGTGGCTGCGCACGTGGCAAACGCTGTAGGATTCGAAATGCCAACTCCACCTTCACAGTCACGGTTCCCAGGCCTGGCCTTCCAATACTCTGTCAGAGTAGATGATGCTGCTGTGCAATCTAAGCAGGCCAGGTTGAAGAAGTATCGCAAGGAGTTCGAAATACTCCAGGCTGCAGGGGTGAGTGATTCAGCAGTCATGCACTATTCTCGCTTTTATGTTAGATTGCTTGCATGATTGAATTGCATGTGATTGGCTTACGTATGTGTGTCCCTATGCGTTGGTCATGGTCATTGCATAAATTCCTGTTGTGGGGTGCACTCCTGTCCGGCCTTGTCAATCATGCTGCTCATGCAGCGAGCGAAACCAGACCTAATCGCCAACTCATTGCTTCGCAAGTCAGATCCGCAACAGCAATACCTGGGGCATCCGCTAGGCGTCAAGCCTGGTGACTTGTTTGAGGGCCGTGGGGAGCTTGAAGCTCTGGGTATTCATGGAAAAACTTTGCTTGGAATTGATGGGCATGGCGCGCACCCTGCGTTTGCCATATGCATGTCAGGCGGATATGTTGATGATGAAGACACAGGTGCAGAAGTTTGGTATACTGGAATGGGCGGGCAGAAAGGCAAGCGCCAAGTGGAAGCACAGAAACTGACTCGTGTGAGCCCCCACTGTTCTCCTGTTTCAGGGTCCTGTGGGTCGTTGAATCAACAGTGAGATCGAGATCGGGCTTCGGTGCTTCCGGTGCTGCAAATGTACATGTAGTGACCGCGTGTCTCACCACTGCAGGGCAATCTCGCACTCAAGACAAGCATGGACATGCAAACTCCGGTACGAGTGTGCCGAGCAGCCGCCATGCAAGAACGAAACGGCCGTATGTACCGCATGTACGCATATGAAGGCCTGTACTTGGTGCAGGAGATGGCCTAGTATGCTTTTGCATTGACTCTCTTGCTGCTCACTCAGCTACTTGTACCATGCTGATAATTGACTGTTATATGCTGTTGCAGTGTGGAGTCGAAGAACGGCCCCGAGGTGTACAAATTCAAACTGGTCGCAGTCACAGGCCATGCTGTCGCGTCAGCAACTGTCAAGTACAATCACTTCGGTGGAAGCAATGCTGTCATGGCACGACGTGTTCTGCAGCCAGCAAAGGCAGCAAAGCCTCCAAGTAGGCCTGGCACTCGCAAATCAAAGCGCGAAGGTCCTGGGCCGGCGGCCAGTAAAGGCAGATCAGTGCAGCCAGCCAAGGCTGCCCGGGAGCTCAAATGGCGCTGGGACAATTCACCTGCAGAGATGCGAGACCTTGAAAAGCAGAGGTGGGCTGGGCATGGATGGAGTGGGGCCACGGCACAGGTGCGCCTCTTGCGCATTTGCTGAGCTGCACTTTGCTGGCGTAGACCTGGTCAGTGGCATGATCATGGCACTCTGGCTGTGCAGCTGCTAGCAATGGCTGTGAAGGTCATGTATGTATATGAATTCGACTCTCTACCTACCACTGTACAGGCTGGATTACTGAGTGATGATATCAGCGGAGGTAGAGAGAGGGTTCGCATAGCTCTGATCAATGACAGCGGCGAAGAGGCACCAGCGCCAAAGTTTACGTATCGCAGGGATTACACTTTTTCCCCGGCAGCTGCGGTGTATATGTCTGAGCTATTCTCGAGGCGTCTGGTGCAATGGTCTGGCAGCAAAGCAACAGCGCCTGCTGCTGGAAAGAGGCTGCCAGACTTTACATCCGAACACAGCGTGCTGTACAATCAAGAGAGTGGCATGTTGGAGCGAATCCAATTCACCCCTTGCATGGAGGACAGGCTGTCAGGCCGGCCGCAGCTGCTTGAGTGCGCTTCGATGCACGTCGAGAGCTTCTCAGCCTGACATAGCCACACAACAATCTACTGACCGACACAATCCTGTATGCAGTGTGGCGTCAAGAGGTATATTCCTTCCATTGCAAGTGTTTTACACTGCCAGCAAAGGCTGGGGAGTACGTTGTGAGGTTGACCTTCCGATTGGCACCTTTGTCTGCTGCTACATTGGGCGTGTCTGCACCAACTCAGAGGCCAATGAATTGCGCGGGAAAGATGAATACATTTTTGATCTGAACCATTTTGAGTCAGTTGCTCAGCACCTGGCAGATAATCCTGCTGATGCATCCAAGGTGATGATTCTGCCTGGTGGTCTTGCTCTTTCAGACGTATGTTGTGGCCTCGGCTTTTGCCACGGAAACAAATCTTGCTTGCAGGAAGAGCTGAGCCTGCTTCCTCGCCTTCCTCCAGAAGATTTTTTCTCGTGGGCCAGTGAGATTCCCTGCATAGATGGAAGTCCTGCCAGCTTGCCATCTGTTCGGGAGGTCGTGTGTAATCGAGGCTGGCTGAAGCATGGAGTGAGCGTGGGTGCAACACACGATGATGCCAGAGAGGACGGCATCGTGTCAAATGGACAACAGGCAAACACTGCACCGTTGTCAGAGGTTGTGCGCGCTGTTGGTAGTGGATCGAAGCCCAAGGCTGCCGCAGATCCGTCTACATCCATCACTGGCAATTGTCGGGTAAATGGCCGTACGGACTGGGATATCAACATGCGTGGCCAGGTCTCGGCTGACGCAGACAAGGTTTTACACGAATGTCGCCAGGCTCATGGAGGACAAGCAATCTGGACTGCGTATGAGTATGCAAACTCTGTCACCATACCTGGCTCTGCTGGTTTGATCGGTATTCTGGCATGAGTTGACGCGCCTTGCAGGAACGGAAGGGACGTTGGAGAGACCCTGTCTCAAAATTGCGAAACACTGGCAGTTGATGCTATGGTGGAAGGCAATGTGGCAAGGTGTGTTCAATTTGCCCCTGTGCACCGTGGCGCAGTTCCGCACTCCAGTCTTGCAACATAGGACCAATACAGGTTCATCAATCACTCCTGCGAGCCAAATTTGGAAAAACAAACGATCATGACATACAAAGCCGGGAGTTCTGTGTATCACTATATTGGATTTTTCGCCTCGATCGAGGCTGGGATACCTGCTATGACAGAGCTACAATATGATTATCGATATTCTCTGGAAAAAGATAGCACATGGACTTGCCAGTGTGGAGCCAGCACATGCCGCGGCCTTCTGCGGTAATACTTGCATCACACTGTCCCACAACAGAACTTGAATTCTTATTATCTTTCATGCTTTCGAACGAGATGTGTGCTGTGTAATTGGGCGAATGAGGTTGTGTATTGCATTTGCTATCTAACAGGCAATGCCTGGTCTGCGATGGAGATGACAAATGTACTGTCGACAATATGAACTTGCATGCAATGTTGACATGCCACTCGCTGATCAACATTTGGAGGTGCCTATCCAACAGAGGCTTCGACATGGGATACCGTGCAGTGGGTTCCCCATCCGACCATCCAATGTCGGCTGTGCCATGTCGACCTCGGAACAGCTCTTGTGCATTCTACGCAACGAGCTGGCACGCTGCATGTACAATTGTGTTGCCATTTTTGTACATGCTATGCCTGTGAACACAAATTCAACTCGACTGCTTTATGCAATACAAGACTTAACGTGTAGAATACCACAACATTCGTAGCATTATGCACAGCAGTGGCGCAGTCGCTTGTGCCACAATGACTGTCAATGCAAGACCCATGTAATCCATGGTGTGATCTATGGCGTACTGTTCATGCTGAATCCTCACTTGGAATGTCATCGCACTGGTAAGCATGCAGCAAGTGCACTCTAGAGCACCTGTGCGTGGAGACAATGTCAGCATGTACGACTTAATTACATGCCCGGGATCAGCAAGACTGGTAACAAAGGCTACATCTAGTCCTCCTTGCGAATTTGGCTGGTACCACGCAGGCGACCAGTGCGGCGGGCAGCAATCAGACCAACCTGCACTTCGAATTCATGTAAAACTTGGCAACCAAAACACATCACAAAGACGGAAGTGCGCTTGAGTGTTGTATGTTAACAACTGCACGATATGGCAGCACAAAACAGCTGATTGACCAAAGCGGCTAGGGTGCGACATTTGGTCAGGAGGTACTGCAGAATGCACCACCAAGTCAGAAGCAAATTCGAGTGTCACACCTTCTTACCAGGAGGAGAATCGCGCTTCACAGTGGATGCATGGCCAATATGCTGATGGTTACCACCACCATGGGGATGCTCCACAGGGTTCATCGCAACACCACGGACCTTTGGCCAGCAGTTCCGCTTAGCCTTGTACTTGTGGAATGCCTTTCCGGCTGTCAGCAAAGGCTTCTCTGTTCGACCACCACCAGCAACTTGGCCAACCATGCCACGGCATGTTGATGGAATGACCTTGCGCGCCCCTGAAGGCAACTTCACGCGCGAGAAGCCAGTATCCAAATTATGCGACACAATCAGAGCGAAATCGCCGGACGCACGAGCTAGAGTGCCACGGTCACCTTGCTTTGCCTCCAGGTTGCACACAATTGTACCTTCAGGCAGCTCACCCACAGGCTTGATATTGCCAATGGTCAGTTGAGCCTTCTTACCAGCATAAAGGATCTGCACATGCACCTCAAGAGATAACGCCATCGTTTTCACTATTTTTCTCGATGACAGCCGACCTATGCAGCGTATTGCACAGACTGATTGGTGCCGCGTCCGCAGCTTACAAACAACACCTCGCCCGCTTGAAAAGCAGTTGACGACCTAATGCGTTTACAAGCACTTGCAAGCTAGCTCGTGTCTAATTCTAATCTGTCATCGATGACAAATGGCCGCGCCTGTGTGCCGCATGCAGCAATTGTGTTGCACAACGAGGATGTCAGATAGACACCATGACAAAATATGAGCCAAAGAAGACATTCAGGGCACATCAGTATATGACTGGGTCACCTGGCCTGTGTGCATGCCCTCTGCAGCGCACATCAAGTGCTTCTGCAGCTTGTATCGGTTGGGATCGCGGAAAGTAATTCGAGCAAGAGGTGCTCCGCGCCCAGCATCATGAATGATGTCTGTCACAACCCCTTTGATGTAACCATTCCGCTCCGCAGTGTCAAGAGTTCGCAGGCGAGCCTCGCCCTTCCTGTGCGTGGAGTGGGACTTGAAGATTGACCCACGGCCTTTACGCTGTGCCCGAATGATACGTCCCATCTGCAATATAGTGTTACGTTCAAGTAAATTTGGCAAAAGCAGAACGCGGATAGGGAAGATACTTTATGACCGTGAGAACGAAGCGGCCTGGCAAGCAGAGCCAGCACCTACCAGACTACCAGCACAGAAGGCAGTCAAAAACATGCTTTACAGTGTGTCAACGTGCGTATATGACGCTCGCTTGTACTACTTGATATGCCTATGCTCGGTGGAAGCAAGCGGACTTCACAAAGACATGGTATTGGAATGTTAGCACACCTTGACGCACCCTACTTACCACGGGAAAAGAGGATTATGTTGTCGCTCGATGCAAGTATAGGAACGGTGCACAAACGGGCAGATTGGGTGGCGAAGCTGCTCTCAACCAGCGCTAGTGGCGGCGGCCAGGGGGCCTGCCGGTGCTGCATGATCCATCATACGAAGCGAACATGCACGGCATGTGTGCATGCACAGCATGCATTCGAACAGTTCCTGGATCACAGGCGCGAGTTCTTGTCCACTTTCTAGGACAAGACTGGGACAAGGTTTGCATTTTTGAGCGTACAACATAGTCAATCCACACGCTGTTTCAAAAAGCCGTTCAAGTTTTCAAGTGTACTGAATTGGGTCTTCGGATCATACATTGTAAGCCGAGGCTTCGTTCATGATTCCTCGCACGAGCATGTGACATGATGCTCACAAAGTTGGCCGGCGAAGCTTCCCAGCCATACAACGTCGCCTGAGATTGCAAGTAGTCAGTAGCCGCGGGTGTGCACAGGCTACCTAGCCAATGTCACAATGCTGGCGTACTTGCCCTGCCCTACTGTTCTGGCAGATATTGGCGCATGTATGTGCTTGGAATGATCGCTCGCACCTGCTAGCCGGGACTCAGCGCTGCTTGTTGTCGGAGTCTTCCCAGTCAAATGTGATGTCCGTTCTGACCGATGACGAAGCCGTTACATTCCAACCCGTATGCTGACTCTCAGGCTGTTCAGAGATTATCATAACGGCATATGGACTATTTCACCCACGCCCATGGCTGCTGATGCTAAGTATCTTCCGAGACAACTGTGCACGCGTGGAACCAGCTCCCACCTTTGCACTCACACTCTCTCAAGTTCAAGCACATTTATTTTCGGATCCTTTTTGCCCAACTGTCTGTCTGTGACGCCAGACTCATGCATTAACTGCAAAGTGATTGTCGAGTCAAGTGTTTGGTAGCTTCAAGAAGGGCAGCGTGCTACTGCAGACGCAGACACGAAAACCATATGTGAAAAGAGGTTTTGTCAAAGGTATCATGTAGACCTTATGCCACCGCAACCTGTTTTACAGCCTTCTAAAGGTAGCTACCATGCACTACCAGGCGTACCCAGACGGGGGCAGCTCTGACTTCTGCTGGTGAGGTCAGTGGTACACGCTAGATTCCCGGGCGGACTTTTAGAAGCATGCGCCGCTAAGAGCCAGCGACATGTTCTTATGGTTTATCTCAATGGCAGACGAATCAACACAAGTCCGGCCAAGGCTGTAGCGTTGAGCCATTTAGATCACTGCATCGCTACAACACCTTTCGAAGGTGACATACATCTCAGTCACCGTGATCTCCTGCCGCGGGCAGGTGCTATTTTCTGTCCGCAGCGACGAGATTGCTTGCTGCGCTCATTTGCTGTGAGAGTGTATGCGATTGCATTTCAGCTTCCGTCAGACTGTGTTTCGTATCCTGCACAGAGCTCATACATCATTGCACAGGAAAATTCTAGAATTTGCATTCAAACAATGCGTGTGCACTTCAGCGTGCTTGGCACTCAAGATGTGGTCGGAGCTGACCTCTGTGTCATGGCGAAGCCTGTTCAGTTTGGACACCAAACGTGCATACCGCCTACATTCCACACAGGTCATCAATTCTGGGAGGCGAGGCAAATATCTAGACACCAACATGCACAAAAGCTTCTGGTCTTGAACTCGCACTTTTGTTGGTCCGCATGCTGTTCCCAGACTGCTGTCAGCGCTCCCTGTACATCTAATACAGCTGAAACTTGCTCCTTGGTCACAGAGTCAAGCCCACGCGACAGCTCAGATGCAACAGTTGCAGCTGACATACGCGAGGCATCTGTGGTGAGAGGCGATCAACGAAGAAAATGCAGAATGAGTTCAGACACTCAAGATGTCATAGTTCAGACTCAGAACTGTGCGTGCAGTGTGGCCAATTGCCATGATCACGGCTGATGAACGGGCAGCTCACCGTTTTCTGCCCACCCGATGTCCGCAACTTGATCGCCAACTTCTTGGACACGCCAGAGAATGCCCTTGAAATGCTATCAATGCCGCAAGAAAGGATTTCGGCATCGTACATGATTCAGTACAGCGACGACGTGGCTGGACAGTGCCGTTGTTAGCTGTCAATTCCAGGACCTGCGATGAGAACGCAATGGATTCAAATATTGTGATTCAGGTTCTCGGAAAAGTCTGTATATTGTATTGTCCAGTGCTTAGACAACGGCATTTCATACACGAGCTCAGTGCGGTTAGACTGTCATCCAGAGGTTGTAAGGCGACCGTGTGCACGACATGACAACACCAAGCGATATCTAATTCTACTTTTGTTTGCGCAGTAACGCGTTGCTTCACGGAGTACCTGCAACATGCATGGGCTGCATAAACGCGGCAGGCCTGACTCACATGCAACCAGCACTGTCTCGTTCGGAAGCTGTCAGTGGATGGATTGCTCTATACAATGCGCACTGATAGAATGTACTTACTAAATAAGGTGCACGGTGGCTGTGGACGTGGAGGTACATGGAGCGTGCGGCGCTAGAACGGGTGTTTGAGAATGCCATGCCATCCCAGAACCAGTGCAGATCTGGAGTCGAGTATGTTCATATTTGAAAGGCTTATGCAGCAGCCTGTAGATGGGGGGAAAGAACGGATCAGCACCTACGCTTCACAAACGGAACAAGAAAAAACCGAGTCAGGTTCAGTCGGGCGGATCGTTCTCGAAATCAAAAAAGCAGGCGCCATGTCGCGGGCAATTCATTTCTCTGGAAGACGAACTTGCCGCTATTGGCCTGCGTGTTACAACGGTAAGGCATCACAAGGACACCATGGAGCGTGATGCTATTTGGAGTGTGATGAACCTGGCAGCTCAGGTGTCTCAGGTGTTCTCGGGTGTTCTCCGGCGTTCAAACATGTCACAGCAGTGTAGGTGCTGGCTGATGGGAACTGCTTCTTCAGGGCTATCGCCGACCAGGTGCTAGCCCATGCTCAACTGATGGACGTGCATTTTCAGGTCGCAGACTGTCAGGGTAGAAATATGCATTTGTCGCCTGTCCCCTGATCTGCCTCCAGATCTTGGAAGCAGTACACCCTACAGGTGATCGATTTACGCATCTGCAGTCTGTTGCAGCAGAACAGAGCTCTCTTGGGATGCTGTCGTTCATGGATGTTAATTTGATGCCATGTTGTGCATCAACAACCATTATAGCCAGCAGAGTTGTATCAAACCCCTTGAAACAGGCCCTGCTGGCGATGCGCCACCTGACTGTTTCTTGGAGATCTGGAATACTCGAGGTGCAAACTTCAGGGGTACACCCGATGCTCATGTCTTACTGGTCCAATGGGTTGAGGACGGTATAAAGGCTACCCCCTCTGTTTCAGGAGGTTGTGGGTTCGATTCTGCGTGCGCTTTGGGGCATCGCAACGGCCGTGCGTGACCACCTCGCTTAGCACAGGAGTCCCTGTGAGTTGCGTACGGTCGTCTGAGGGGGGTTTCCAGGTGGTTTACCCCTTCGGCATATGTGGTCCCGTTAATTCGGAGTTGTCAATGTCCAATAGGATACGGCTCAGTAAATTCAGATTTACTTTACTTTACTGGTGTCTTGTCGCCGTTGGTATCACTCGTTCCGGACCGATTGTCACACCACAATGCTCAACAGCAGAATTACTGCCAGCCGCATGTTCCACCTTTCGCTGCATTGAGCAAAGCACCAAAGAATTTCAGCATGGGCGCGTAAGATAGTTGTTCATACTTTGATCATTTTGCTCACCCATGTATACAATCAAGCTACCCAAAGTACTTTGATCTTTCAGGTATTTGGCCATGAAGGTGAGCATCACAAGGTACGATCAGTTGTTGTTCAATATATGGCAGACCATTCTGATTGTTTCTCCCCATTTGTGGAGGATGATGAAGGATTCGAGAAGTACGTCACACGCATGCAGAAGGTGAATTTACACTTTCTGCTAGACCAGCCTGGCAGGACCGCACCAGACCATGCAAATACTTGCACCTAACACATATGTAAATTGAGGTGGGCCATAATGAAATGATCATGACTATGTTGCCATATTTGGTGAACTGCAGGAAACAACATGGGCCGGCCATATGGAGGTTCAGGCAGCCAGCTTATGCTACAATGCAAATATCAGCATTTATCAAAGCGGTCAGCCGACCTGGCGAGTAATCAATTTTACGCCAACAGACTGCCATAAGTGCCTTCACCTGAGCTACCATGATGGAGATCACTACAATTCGGTGAGAAGAGAAGATGACACTGGTAATGGACCAGCTGAAGCAATCAGCCTCCGTGCATATTATAAGCATGCTACAAACGAGCCAGCGGTGAGCGAGCCAACGGTGTGGCTCTGCACATGTGTCATTGCTCATGCCAGGCTTGCGCGAGCATAGTGGCTCGACTTCTTCAGAGGCGGACGAGCCGAGTCTGCTCTTTCTTATGTTTCAGTCTGTGGTGTTGCAGAATTTGTTCGGTGAGCAGCAAGTTCGAATGGTAGCTGCAAACACCCTTTGCTTCGATACGATCCATGTCAAGGATGTATTGCGCGAGTGTGGGGGCAATGTGGACGATGCAACAGAGCTGCTGATATCCAGAATGGCGTCATCAACTGCTGAGCAATTGAGCACGGAGCCTTGTGTACCACCTGATGACAACCAGAACTGCCCCTGTGAAGTCGCTCAGCTGCACCCACCGTTACTTAGCCGTGACGAGCTTTCCAACCCACCTGAGCAAATCTGTTCAAGCAGTGACGTATTACAGCCGTGCGAAATTGTGACTTTACAATTTCGAATCCATGGGCACCGGGTGGTTTTGAAAATATTGCCCAGGGCAGTGGATGCTGGGGCGCAACAACATGCATCACCATGCAATAACTGTCCGGCCGTACAATCGGACGAAGCGACACGGAGTGCGCGAAGAACTCGACCAAAGCAGCAGAAACCGCAAGGCTGTCGTTCCGCACGCGACAGAAAGCCTGCCAGTAACAAGCCATGCCCGTGCAAGTCGGGTCGCAGGTACAAACACTGCTGCAAGTCGAAGGCGAAAACAGCACCATCTGGAGCGTCCGACTCACCCGTGGCGTATGCAGTGCTTAAGCAGCTAGAAAGCCTTGACATTTAACGTTTGACAGCATCTCCGCCGTGTAATCGTTGTTTCCGAGGCACGGCACGACTCGCCACAATCCCGACCCCCCTCGCATTGCGTAGTTCTGATGTATTCAAGGGCGCTGGCATTGTCGTGAGGTGATGATCGCTTGTCTGCCATCCCATCGACACCTGGCGGTCTGCTGTCCCCCCACGGAGAGCTCACGACGACGCTCCCGCGGAATGCACCACAACGGGTATGTGGCTGTTCCGCTTGAGTTGGATCAGCTTTTCACATTTGGCCGGGTGTCCCCCACGAAACCATGTTGCCCCGGATCCCGTGCTGGGCTCGGAACTGTAATGCATGGACGCATTGTCACAGCTGTGATCTTGCCGAGGCTACCGCTGCCTTTCTCATAAAGTAGAACCCACAATCCTTCATTGCTACGTGCCCATGTCGTTTGCTAGCGAAAGCTGTCACCATGGAGGCTGATGAGGTATCCGAGGCGTGCCTGTTTTGCCAGTTGCCTGGCCATGCACTAACAAAGCATGAAGTCGCCAACTTTGGGCAGGAACTGCATACATACTTTCCCGCCCGGGACTTATGTGTGCAGTTGTGGCGGAAAGAAGCCGGCCAGTTCCTGCCATTCAGCAAGTGTTTGCAGGAGGCCAAAGATCGTGGTGTCTCCATGCGAGATCTTTTGCAGGCGTACAGATTCCTAAATACGCACGGATACATCAATTCGGGAGTTCCTGTCATGGGGGATGCGATGCCACAAGATGAGAGGCTGGTGTTCACAACAAATTCTGTTCTGAGGGATTCCAACCTGGACGTAAGGGCCTGCCACTGCCATCGGGCAACCAATGATGTAAACGTGGCATACGTGATATGACATCTTCATTCGATGTCATCCAAGTGTACCAACAGGATGGCCATAGCCGTGTAGCCGTTTCACTTAAGCCACCCAGGTCTGCAGACTGATTCGGAGAAAGATATTCGTGCCAGAGTAGAGACTGCACTGGGATTGGATGATGGCAGTATCAAGCGGCAGCCTGAGTTCAAGACTCTGTTCAAGGAAGTTGTTGGTCTTCACCTAGGCATCAAAACTGATGTATCTCCAGTAGTACAAGCATATCAGGTATGTACCGGTTGTTTACACATTATAGTGTGGAGCACCTTATCTGTGAAACTCACTTGACACATGTTTTTACGGTGTGGCGGATGTGCAGCTCCCGATTCGACAGAAGTCCGTGATAGTGATTGGTGCTGGTCCCGCTGGCATATCTGCAGCATGGAATTTGCAGTGCCAAGGCGCCAATGTGATTGTTTTGGAGGCTCGGGAGCGGGTGGGAGGTCGTGTCCATACCGTGGAAGGAGCTCTGTCAGTGCCTGTGGATTTTGGTGCACAGCTGTGTACAGGCACCAAAGCAGACGTCGCACGGAGCATTCCACCAGATCCGAGTAGCCTGCTTGCAATGCAGGCTTCTGTTGGCACAATCGATCTCGGCTCCAATGCTCCACTGTTTGATGGTATGCCAGCAATGCATCTGCAATGCTTTAGCTTGTTATGGCGCTGGTCCACAACATGACATTCGTGCAGGAGCGACCGGAAATGAGCTTGTCCAAGAACTAGATGAACGCGCCTTCTCGTTCTTCAATGCCATTCTTGATGATGCAATGCGCACCGCCAGTGCTTCGCCGGCCAGCCATGAATCGCTGGGGCATGCCCTGGATGAGGCCATGGCAAAGGCTGAGGACATTCTGATCGAGGTTCAGAGCAGCGCAACTGAAGGTGGTGCAGGCGCAGTCAGTAACCTTACCCCTATTTCCCTTCCGTCTGCAGCCTTGGCGCACGGGTCAGACATGAAGGCAGCCGTTATGAAGCACATGCGCCCAGGGGACGGAACACCATGCAGCGCATTTCGAAGAGCGGTGTACTGGCACTGGGCAAATCTGGAGTATGGATGCTCTGCAGATCTTGATCAGGTAAAAGTCCTCGATCTTGCGGTCACACTAGCAGTGTATGCCTTGTGCCAGTGCCGGCAATGCATAGAATCAATTACCTCCGCAGTGATTTACCCTGTGCATTTGAGCACAGACTTCCATTGGTTTTCTGTGATGATCCATCACAGCAATGTGCCCACCAAATTGATGGCAGGCTGAGTTGGTGAATGATTGCGCAGGTGTCGCTCACACAGTGGAATCAAGACGAGCGATTTGGTGCATTTGGTGGCCCCCATGCTATGCTAGAAGGAGGTTATGGCCAGTTACTTCAAATGGTCGCTTCTCGTCTGAATATCATACGCCTGGGCTGCCCCGTTGCAAAGGTTGCATATACTGGAGACGAAGTCACTGTGACGACAGTCGGAGGAGATGAAGTTAAGGGCAGTGCTGCCATTGTGAGCGTGCCTGTTGGCGTGCTGCAGCGTGGGGCGATCACGTTTGAGCCTCCGCTGCCAGCATGGAAGTCTAGTGCGATGTCCAAGATAGGGATGGGAAAGCTGAACAAGGTGCGGCCTGAAGAACAGCATGTACTAAGGCATCTACCACCTGCAGCCGGAACCCTACTCTTGTGCAGGTGTTTCTGGAGTTCAAGCAGGCGTTTTGGGAAACGAAGCTTCCAAAAGATACACAACAGTTTGGCGTGGTTCTAGATGAAGCACCTGGGGCACGAGGATTCTGCTCCAATTTCTGGAATTTTAAGCCCTTCACGGGGGCAAATATCCTGTGTGGGCTCATGACTGGGTCAAGTGCAGCACAAATGGAGGGCATGCCAGATGAGGAGGTGGTTCGCAACGCCATGTCAGTCCTGTGCACAGTGTTTGGGGACATACATGCACCAGTGAAGACAGCTGTAACGCGATGGGGAGAGGATCCGTACGCGTATGGCAGCTACTCTTTTGTCGGAGTCAATGGTGGAGGAGAGGACTATGATTTGATGGCACGGCCTGTGGGTCGCACTCTCCTATTCTGTGGCGAGCACACTTCGAAGGAGCACCTAGATACCGTAGGTGGTGCCATGTTGACTGGCCAACGGGAGGTGTCTTTATCCCATCCCATTGTTGGTCGCGCATAATGCAGGTGACGTGTAGCATGATTTGCTTTTTGTGGGCCCTGGCATAGATAAACACTCAGTTGCAGTCTGCATTCCTGCTGCAGGCAAGTAGGCTGCTGGCGTTCTTCTCTGCTGATCTGTCCAGTGCAGCTGAGCGAGTCGCAAATCTTGCTCAGCACGAAGGATTTTTGGATGCGTCTGCGATAGGCCGGCCTGCTGCAGCCAAGCCTGTCAACAAGGCGGTTGGGTGTAAGGGCCTAAGCCCGTTACCAAGGGACTTGATGCGCACTAAGCCCAAGCAGGTTAGCGCTTCGCTCTCCTTTCGCACACACATTGCCAATTTCTCATTGATTTTGACAGTATGGATTCGAAATTTGTGCTGTGGTGTTCCTTTGTCCGAGTACAATGATTCCCGTCCGAGCTTTGCAGAACTCGAAGAAGCGGGTCAGAAAGGATGGCGATGGGAAGCCATCAAAGGGAAAGCAGGCCAAAGGTGCTTCGCACAAAACAGAATTGCATGAGCATCATGGCTGGAACTCAAGCCTTGCAGTGACCTGACTTCTATGCTCGTTTCTGCAGATGGAATGCGGGATGCTGAGATTTCTGAGATGGATCGCAACATACTGAAGCGCTTTTATGATTGCATGGAGCAATTCAGAACTGTTTCAGTCCAGTCACCAGCTTATCAAGCTGCTGAAGAACAACTAAGCAATTTCTTGTATGGGTTGAGACTTCCTGAAGATATGAGCCAGATTGTTCACTGCCTGAAGAGTGAACCGGAGGGGAGCAGGACTAAGCTCAGCCGCAGTGTCCTGTGCCTTAGAGCACTGTCTTCGTGGACAGAGGTGTCTTCACGTCGTCAGCATGTGTCAATGTGTGATTGATTGATGCAGCAATCCATACTGGGCCTTTTGTAGTGTTCACGCACATTCGTCTGCAGGAGCTGGTAAATCGTCGAAACACGGCTGCAGATCGGGCTGTTGCCGGTTTAACAAGCATTTTGCGGCTGCTGCAACCTTGCTGCGAAACAGCCCAGCAAGCACAGGTTCAAAAGTCACTGCGGCCACTCACAAGACTGGGCCCTGAAGAAAATCGGACTGCTGTCAAGTGCCTGTGTGAATCTCTGGACGCGGTCCAGGCAAAAGCAGTTGATGAAGGTGTCAAACTGGACCAACGCAGCATTAAGACGGAGGCGAAATTGGACATCACAAAGTATCCAGTCTGCAATGCTCATGTCACGGGCTCTGAACATGCATTGCCGTCAGATGGAGCGCACATGCTTCATGTATCCATGGAAGATGCCATGTGGGATCAAATGGACCCTGCAGCGGTGCGTTTGTGCACAACTTGTTGTGTGGGAATAATGTACTGACTGTCAGCACCTGTGCACCTTTGTAGGCTGACAAGTTCAGGAACCAGTTCGCAGAACTGAAGCGGAAGCTGGATGTTCTGCAAACACATACAGTAGACGCAGCATTAGATCCTGACTCGATAAAGGGTCATACACCCTCGCCGCTGGAACAGGACGTTCAGGAATCACATAGTCCACTGGAATCAAGCCAGAAAATTTCGGCCACGGACAGCTTCACAAAGGCTGTCCTTGTCATTGTCAAGAAAAAGTTGGACTCTGACTACAAACTCGGTGCGATGCTGTTGGCTGTTGTACACCATCCTGTCATTCAAGCTGGAAAAATGTGCGTGGGAACCAGTCGCGGACATGGTGCTGTACGGCGTGCAGGCAGAATCACTCGCGAAGAGTATCGCGCAATAGCCAAAAAGGCTACTAACAAAGTGAAGGTTAAAACGAAGGTGCTCTTCACTTCAAGCTTTCACTGAGTTCAACCACGAAAAGGCATGTGCCTGATGTTTGTGACAAACCTCTAAAGTCTACTGTGCAGGATCCCTTTCCAAATCAGCAGCTTGCTGAAAGAAGATCACACAAAATTGCCTGTCTGGTCGAAGAATATGTTGTACAGGCCATCACTAAGAGAGGTTGAGGCACTGTTACCTTCTTGTAGAGTGCAGATTCGTTGGCATCGTCCGTGTTCCTCATGATTCTGATGTGCCGGCACGCTGGCACAGCAGATTCATAATTTTTTGTTGCATGATTCACAAGAGTGTAACTACACTCCAGGGTGGTCAATTGTCTAACAGTAAAATCTTGTTATAGTCTCTGAGATTTGTATTCCCGTGCCCCCACTAGCCCCATGCAATGCGGACGACCTTGCATCGCCTTGCAGGCCTGAAAGAATGCAAGAAAATGATGCTGTCGTTGATATGCTTGCGGATGTGAATGCTGTCATCACCGGCTCTTTGTATTGGTGAGCTCACAATCGCCGCAACGGATCTCGAGCACGCTTGCACCCAAGGCCTAGACTCGTGTACAGTATTTGGCTCATGCTGGACCTGGCACAATAAGGCAACACATACATAGCACCGCAACAGAACTTCAGGACGTTGCAATTACTCTCCCTTTCTGGTATGTGCGATCTGACAGAGTTGTACGCTGGCATGGCCGCAATGTCTTGTGCTTCACACTAACATGGTATTTTGCTAGCGCTGGCCTATACCGGTATTTGCATATAAGGTATATATATACCAGTATAAGTTCAAAATCAACAGAACAAGGGGTACATTTTCGATATGTCGATATACCGTTGGGAGCGGTATACAGAGACCGTCCTTTCGTCCAAGGCGAAGCCTGGATCGGCTTGGACCAGGCTCAGCGTTTTCGAGGACCAAAGTGTCCACACACACGCATTCAGGTCAATGTACAGTCCTGTGGGCACGGTTGTCAGCTCGGCAGCCCGTCGAAGTGTCATACACACTCGGGGCACACGTCGCGCATCTCGGGTCTAAAACCAGCAACGAAGTCAAGTGAGACCTCGTGCGTCAATCGCATTGAATTATGTCCTTTCTGGGTCTCTGGGTGCCGTTTACGTGCACTACGGCCAGTAGCATCGATCGTTTGGTCCAGAGCGAGCTGAGTATCCGACACGCACAGGTCGGATAAATATATCTTGCCATAACCTCAGTATGTAATATGTACTGCTATATTCCCGACATGTATAAGTACTGCTGCAAGGTTTGCCTTGTCCCTTGAGCGAGCTAGCACGTCATCACGTTTTGCTTCAATTGACGTGCCCAGGAAGCTAGCATGGATAACTTCAACAATGCCGAACACTGTAGAACAAAAATAAATATTGCACTTCAAGACTGCCACCAAACTGCCATCAAAAGGCACTGAAGAACGACATCCTGTCTCATCAGACTCCGACAACTTTTTTTACCTGCGAGCCAATATCATCTCCACCCAGGACGACCGGTGACTGCGGCAGTGAGCACGGAATTCCCGCCCGCACGTGAGCAACGCCCATGGTGCTCGCAACTATGCTGGTCCGGACGGCTACCAAGTGGATACTAAACTCATAGCTTTGACAGTTGCACGCGCTTGAGAGCGTGAAGGTTACCACAGTGCAATATTCGACAACACCTGAACCTGAACCAAAACTCGCCCTTATTCGCAGATCACATTGCAGCTACCTCGTGGCTACGCAGAAAGATGCAGCCGCCATGAAACGGAACTCTAGGTGGAGTAGTCTGTACTACGCTTCAGTACTTTCGTTGCCCTGATTCAATAGATTGATAGCATCAGGCGCACTGGACGCTTCACAGGAGCCAGCATACAGGATGTAGTGCTGCACCATGAACACGACATCAAAGCTCAACGACACAAAACCCAACCCGAATTTCACAGGATTACCTGCAATTTGTCTCCAATCGTCCAAGACCACACATTGCATGACAATTTGTGCAACTGACAGGACGCCCCCGAGCCAGTCCAAGAGTACATTCAGAATTGACCACCCTTCAGTGCTCCTACGTGTTGCATTCAAGATGACCTGCATAGATCAAAGCCGGTTGCCTTGCACGCACATAAAGCGCATTCAATGCTGGCGCAGATAGCAAGGGAGCGTACTTGGGGAATATATTTAATCAGGCTTATGAATAATTTGACAGCGCTGAGGGCCAGCAGCAGGTTGATCCATGTCACATGGGGAAAGGGTTCCTCTCGGCTCTGTGAAATGGCCACAGCACCGAACGCCGCAGCGGCTGTGACAGCAACACCAACCGAAAGTCTCCCATTCAGGGTATCAAACTTTTGCTCACCACGCTCATACAAAGCACACTGTATGAGCGTTAAAGCCGTGATGATGAACGCATGCACTGAGAAGAGAACATCTTCCAAGCCGACGGGAATATTTTTTCCGAAGGCTTCATGGTATTGATGCTGCACGGCAGGACTAAAGAACAATGCAACATTATACGCTGCGTAACAGAAGAATCCCAGAAGATTTAAGATTTGGAAGTCGATTGATAATCCGATCACGCTTCTGCACAGGTAAAGCATGTCACGAAATCTGATGTACTTCTGTTCCCTTCCGTACCAATCAGGTGGCAGCATATGCAGTAATGCGCTCCCACTTCTCACTTGAGGCACCCAGGAACACTGGCGCAACGAAACATGACAGGACGTGGCTACTACCCCCATACACATGGAGCTGCAACACAGCACACCTCCTCTTGAAGTTCAGTAACAGCTGCGGATAGAACGAAATAGACCATGCAGCTGTATATGTGAAGCCCATTGCGTCAGATGTGTAGTTCCAGGGCTCTGGTAGCCTATGTGATTGGAACACGCATGCCGCCAGCAATCCACAGATGAGCAGAGGCACAGCAACCTGCACAGCAAGCCTGTGTGATCTGAAATCTGGCGAGTTCCGCTACAGCCATACGTGAAGCATCGTCTTCCTTTTGTAGAATGCATGCATCTGCGAAGGTATGTCAATCAGGGAGAAGATGAAGCACGCCTTTCCGATCATTGCCAAGTCCGCTGACATGCTTGTAAATCCTGTTTTTTCACCACGGCAAGCAGGGTCTACATTGCTTAGTTCGGCTGTGGGCGCATCCTGCTCCTGCGTAACGCTGCGATGTGCCAGAGGTATGGGGTGATTTGTGCGATACCGTCGTGGGGGAAGATGCAGCGTCGTCACCAAGCACGGCTTGCGGCACCTGCTCACTATACAGTGTCGGATTGCTGCACAATCATGCATGGAGCTGCTGGCTAGCCACAGTGAGAGTGTTCACATCAGGAGTGTATGTGTTGTCATCACATCTGCGGTTGCAGTGCGATGCTGCTACACCGCTGACACGCGCCTTCGCCGGACTCCACCCACAGCGATCGATGTGACAATGGTACAGTAGGCAAATTCTGGTTCTTTGTCACGTATGCTGATATTGATCAAGGTTAGAGAGAGTCATGACCACAATGCGACTTGTATGCATTCGATGAGCATGCATGATGACGTAGAGCAGGTGCCGAACCGGCGCGGGGTGCTCAATCCACACGCCCATGGACGGCGGACGTTCCAGGGAGACGGTCGAAGAACACCTGAAATGGGATACGCAGGAGTGGTTGTTCTTGTTGTTGGTTCCGGCAACCAATTAAACAGCTGTGCTCAGCAGTGCACTTTCAGATTCCGACGGTCGGTGGTAGACATATTAGCCAGAGCAAGCGCACCTGGCAGTGAATTACATTTGCACTTAATAGGAAATTTTGAAGGTTTGCTCTCAACCATTGGAAACACATGTGATTTTCCGGCTGACGCGCTTGCCGCCAACATGCGCTATCGCATCATAGGGGAGCTCTCATTTTCACGTCGCGTTCTTCAACATCTTACGAAGACATCTTGTGTTCGCATGCAGGTCTCGAAGGATGAGCCGTGTTTATGTTGGAAATCTTCCCGTTGACGTTCGCGAGCGCGAATTAGATGACATATTCGGTCGCTACGGCACAATCACGTCGATTGACATAAAAGGGGGCAGGTAAGCGTTATGGACTACAGTTTCGCTGTGCCAATCGACGCTATTGCGTTTTACATCCCGGACGTTCAAACAGTGTGCTCCCTATGTTTCAGGGAAGGTACTACAAGATTTGCATTCTTGGAGTATGAGGATCCCCGCGATGCCGAAGAGTCGGTCCGCAAAGAGGACGGAGCGGATATGGGTGGATCAAGAATGCGGGTGCGTGGACTCGCTGACAGCGACGCCACTCTATGTCGTGATGATTGGCCTTGGAAACGGCTGTGCATGGCATGCCTTCTGCGTCATAGTTGAGCTGGCAAGGCTGCTCGTGTTTGTGCGTTGTATCAGGCATCCATCTCGCCTCGATGACCATGTAGGTCGAAGTAGCTCGCGGGGGCCGGGACAGATTTGACGACCACCGCGGTCGGGACCGATTCGATGATGACAGTCGTGGACGGCGCTATGATGATCGCGGGGGAGACGATCGCAGGCGCAATCTTGGGCCCTCGCCTTTCGGACCTAGCCGCAAAACAGATTGGGGCGTGCAGGTCAGCGGCTTGGAGCCCAGCATGAGCTGGCAAGACCTGAAGGATCACTTCCGATCCTTCAAGTTGGAAGTAACCCATGCCGATGTACGTTTCCGCCATTCTGCCAGATGGAATCAGATGTATCACTTGTACACGAGCTTCACTTTCGGGCTCAGCTGTTCTGCCGTCGTGGCTGCATCAGTTGATTTTGGTTACCAGAGGCTGCTTTGAACTGCCATCATGCACACCAAGTGGAAACTCCAGTGTCGATACTGTTACAGACCCCTGTGTTCGTTGTATGCAGCCCTGTTCATGTGCTCCCTCAGTCTGCGAATGGGTGGCTTTGGAGAGTTGCTGGCGGGGTGGCAAATGAAAGTTCTGACATGAGCGACATGTTTTCGGATACGCGGCTTGGCGCAGCTGGTGCTTGCTTGGGCGTGTTCGAGAAGCTATGTCGAGGCTGGTCCGGCAGGAGTCTGGATCATTTTCATCTTGTGCTCTTGGCTTGCTCGCTTAGGCTCTTGTTGTGTCCAAGGTGGCCTAAACGCGTGATGTCTGGCTGATCCTCATTGAATGGCTGCTGTGGCCTGACTCACTGGCATCTGGCGGTCAGGTATGGCAGAAGAGCACCTGTCAAATGCTTGCAAATCAGCCATGCACTTGTGACCCATTTGTGACCCACTTCACGTTCAGGGGACACGAGGATTTGGTATTACAGGCATGCTAACTGTTCAGCTGTGGTTGTCCATGAGACAGGCATGGTTTTCAGGTGGACCGACGTGGCTATGGCAGTGCGATGTTCGCATCGCAGGAGGACGCGGAAGATGCTGTGAAGCTCGTTGATGGCTCTGAGATGCGAAACATGCGGGGCAGCTGCACTGTCCGTGTGGACCCCGAACGTGCGCCAGAACGTGACACACGCCGTCGTAGCAGATCTAGGTACGTGTGATTGCAATGCTCTTGCAATGAAGTCAAGTGCTGCTTACGCTCGTGCTCAAGGCTTCAAATTTGCAGGTCTCACTAGATACTCGAGGCAAGCGCATCAGAGCACTGTGCTCATGTGGTGTCAGATATTGTCATGACTCTGTGTTCCACTATACTTGTTGTTAAGAACCTGTAACAGTCTGAAGTACCCCTCATGGCCGTACTATACTGAAAACAGAGCTGCAGAGGATAAGTTTTAGTAGCTTGTCAAGACGTCTTGGCCAAGTGCCGTCCAGGTGTAATATGGCCATTGTGTGATGCCTGCATCCATAACGTTTGTGGCAAGAAAGTTTCAACAATTTGCAACATCACAATGGGGTCAACCTATTTCAGCACCTGATTTGATCCACCACCCTCCCCCCAGGAAGGTATGCTGTGTAACAATGCATCTCGTATTGGCAGCTTTGCGTTGTGGCAAGACCTTGGCATGGCATGCTGATTTTGGCGGCCGTCCCAGCTTGTGACTTCTGGTGCCAAACTCTGATGGCTTGCTTGCTTGTACTGTGACAAGCCTTGACTCCCGGATTCCATTTTTTGCAAAGTCGGCGTTCGTTTGCAGCCGGATACCTTACTGTGTTGCATGACAGGCGACTGAATGGCCACTCCACCGCAGCATTGTAGAATCCATGGATGCTGCAGCAGCTCCGAAGCCGTGCCTCGCAGTTCTGGCTGGGAGTGCATAGCCTTCCCAATGAATTGCTACATGCAACGCGAAGCAGCTCGGGACAGTCCATGTAAACAGCTGAGGCGGCATTGGTTTGGCGATGGGTATATTACACATACCTGCGCCATACTTGATGCACCTGGCCCAAAATTCAGGTTTCCCTTGAGAATCAGGGCTTTCTTTTCAGCCCTGTCCCTCCGATAAAAGGGTGGTCGTCCATGGATAAATTCATACGCAATTGCACCAACAGCATATACATCCACCTGCAACATGCTGTGTTTGTGGACCGCTGCTAGATCCACCAGATGGGTCCAAGGATGCCATCGTCCATGTTTGCGTCATGTCGACTTGGGAAATGATGTTGACAGCAATCCTGATGCACACCGAGTACTCATAACTGCCATCCTGGTCCATGCATCCATTCTGTCTGAAGTTCACGCCAGGTTGAATCGAAGGCGCTCTCAGTACTTCTGGTGCCATATAATCCAAAGTCCCGACCCTTGAGACGGGCCTCTCCTGTACGTTGTCGATGCTGAGTCCCCAGTCACCCAAGAGAACCTGGTCTCCTTCAGAAAGGAAAATATTTTCAGGCTTGATATCGCGATGGATGACGCCCCGTGAGTGAGCATGCTCCACGGCGCGAAGTAGTGGGGCAATTATCTTGGCGACCAGGTCATGTTCGTTCAATTGCTTGCGCTGGGATAAGTACGTCTTGTAAACGTCCCCGTTGAGCGCCAGCTGCTGAACCATGTAAATAAAGGACTCGTCTTCGAAAGCACCATACACTTTCAGGATACTGGGGTGATCCAGCAATGCTTGAACATTCATTTCCCTTTCAATCTGTCTGCAAGACAAGTAGAGCTCGAGCATACGAACACCAAGATGACAGAACGCCTAAGCCCTCAGTGGGTATCATACTGGTAGTTGATCTGGCTCTGTGACTCTTTGCGATAACATTTGAGGGCACATTGTATGCGGCTGTGCTTGCACACAGCATCGTACACCCAGACGACCTGTGTCTTCCCGATGAGTGCTCGCACATCAAAAGATGTCTTGGCCCACTTTTGTGAGACCATAGCATCCTTGACTGCCTGTGGTGCTGCTGGCCCTACAAAAATTGTGCGAGCCTCCTGCTGCCTGCACAACGCTCCTGTTGTATCCGGACCTCCCGATGGTGAGCATGCGGAGTCAATCAAACACAACACATGTCCTTGCGAACTAGTCCAGTGCCCCGACGTTGCTGGAGCAATGTAGGCATCGCGGGCAGCGTGCCTGAACACAAGCCTTGCAACATTGCGGTGGCTGTTTGAGCGGTCTCCGTTCATCATGATGTCGAAGCTTGCAGACGATCGCAGGACAAGGAATGCAGTTATTATGAACCGAATACAACAGTCGAGCGGCAATGTCGGCAACTTGATTTTAGAAACAACTGTGTTTGGCTTGACGAAGCCTGATGAACGCGCCAGCAACTACAGCGTTGAAGCAGAATTGGCTCAACAACGAGGATCAGTGTAGTAGCTCGCAGATATAATGTGATGTACAAGGGTGACCTGTCCGCCTGCAGACCCACTATCTTGTCCCGCCACATGCCCACCGGGAACCACGTTGCTGCCACCGTAAGACTCTCCTTCACTGTGTGCTGTTTCTGTGCTTTACAATCTGAAGCCAGCGCAAAGTGTTTGCAACATCCAGGCTGTGCACCAACTCGATCCCTGACACAGATGTGCAGCGCAGGTGCACCGCATGCATGGACTGTGACGTCGCGAGGAATTATACAGCGGAAGTCAGTCCGCAACCCTGCATCAGCAAACTTCAGCAGTATAAATCACCTTACGCCTAGCGATGCACCATAGCCCCCTCCCCCCCCCTTGCCCCTGCCTGGAGCCTGCTTAAAGCCTGTCTTCAGTGGAATGATAAACCCATCGCCCTACCATTCCAATGGAGCGGGCACGAAACCCCAACAAATGCAAGTGTGTATGTTGGCATAATTTGGGGCCCGCCTGAAAGCAGCGTACTAATAGTCTGCGTCTTTTTCAGGCCACAAGGCAGATAGAGATCATGGCGCTGCAGCATAGAGGCCCTGCCAAAATCGTCTAGGCCAGTGCTAGGTGGATTGGTGCACCATTGAGCCCGGTATGAAAGCCCCTTCTTCGCGGCATCATGGGTTCGATTCTGCCTGCGATTTGGAGAATGGAAACAGCCATGCGCGACCACTGCGCTTAGCACAGGAGGTGGTCCTGTGAGTTGCGTACAGTTGTCTGAGGGTGGTTTCCAGGCGGACTGCCCCTTCAGCATGTGGTGCTGGATCTTCAGAGTTGTCAATGACCTATTTAGGATATCGCTAAGAAACCCCAAGTCTGTCGCACTTCACTTTACACCTTACACCGTGCTTCCAGAACAGAAATCCCAACCCCCGCCTAAGTGTTTGAGAATCAGGTTATAGAAAAGGTGAGCTTGAACAATCAGAACTATTGTATACAGACTGCCCGATTGCGTAAACTTGCCTTCAAGGAGATTGAATTTCTAAGGGTCGAACTGATCTCTCAGCAACCAGGAGACTGAGTTGTCCAAGAAAAATGTTGCTGCAACCGCGGAATGGTTTCCCGATCTCAACACCCGGAGTAAACGGACGTTAGGCTGAGGGCTTACCCCTTGCAACAAGGAATTGACAGCACCGGCGGTAACGCGCTCAACGGCAGCGAGCGCATGACTCGCACTAGACCAAAAAAGCACTGCGTCTGCGGCAATGGGTAAGCACCACGCAACCACTAGAACTGCCCCGGTCTGTCTCCTGCGGGCAAACGTCCAGCATATTATGACCCCAGGGCAATCAGAAACACTTTTGCAGGGACTCATGGTTTTGACCGCCTTGACAATCATGGAGGTTTTTTCATCATGCACATCGTGCCCGCGGGATGTGTCGGAAGCGCCTCGCATAGCATGCGACCTCACGGTATACCTGGAATGCTCACAGTTTGCACAGGTGGCAGCGGGTGCGGAAGCTATGCCTGCTCCTTGCTGCGGTAGCATTGCTTGCTGCGCGCTCATAGTCTTCAGCAGCCCCGCCACACGTGATGCAGCATCCGCTTGCTGAGCACTGCCCACCATGGACTGCGTTCGACCTTTCCGCTGGCCCTTTCCTGACAGCCTCGCAGCACAACAACCTGGCAAGCCCGTAGCGCGCACACCAGTCCGTTGCGCATGTGAGGCACTACGCCTTGCATGGTCTCTGATGGGGCACATATGGATGGATGCTGTTGCTTGGTTGCACCCATCTAGCAGCCCTGTCAAGGATTCACTTGTGTAGTGTAGCATGCTTGTCACAGATGTGCAATTCGAGTGTGCTTCGCTTGCAGCAAAGCTTGCACCACAGCCTATGCTTGAGGAGAATGCACACGAGGATCCTGCTGACGTTTGAGCAGGAAATGAGCCTCACTACCTGAAAACTATGATTGGCCTCTTCAATTTGGAGAATACCCATGAGAAGGTGGGTGCAGCCATCTCATGATTGTTAAGTACATGCTTATGCTCTTGTGATCGTAATGCAGTAGACATGAAAGCATGTATGCTGCACGTGACGGCATGCAGAGGCAGGTCGGATCACTACATTGGTGGCTAACGTGCATGCATGCAAGTGCTTTCGCAGGCCCGATCAGCAATGCTGACTTGGAAATGCTGAAGTGCACTGGCCATGTGCACATTGCAGCGCAGTTCACATGAAGCATGGTCAAGTGGGCTGTGACCTGAAGTCCCTCAAAGGCGAGCGGGTTCTGACACCGTTTAGTGTGTTGCAATTAGACAGGCCCCTGTTTCCAAGGTGAAATGCACTGGACTGGCATTGACTCGCTTAAAATCTGTCCCCGAACAGGGACTTCAACTATCCACATGACTTGGCTCCTAGTACATAACTTGCGCTCGCGTTCTAGGCAGCATGGTATCAAGAAGCACACGGAAGAGAATGGCTTCTGCAGGAGCGCCTTACGAAAGCGCCTGGATTACCTACGCACCCCCTTCTCTTGACCCCAGAACCGCGATTCACCATGCTGCCCACAACTGGTCGTAACTGCCTGCACCATTCTGGCGGAGCACATGTAAATCAACGATTTCGCAAAGTCGTCTGGGCGCACACAGCCTTCTGTGCAGGCCAACAAACAGCCCTGCGGGGGACCATCACCATATGATGGCTGAACCGTCGCACGCAGGGCATACGCATGTTAACATGCAACTGAACTCAGCAACTCGCTGCTGGAAAGATCGCTCAAGCGTGCGGCTCATCGTCTTCAACTACCAACCATCCCAGCCACTACAGGCCTGGCTAGTGCAAAACTCTGCATCAGCAATGTATTCTGCCATCTTGTAAAAATGTGTGGTGAACTCATCAGCACCCACTATTGTGGGTGGTTTGATTGGTAGTGTACAAGGCTCGCGTGCACACTGGCCAGCGTTGGCCGGTCAAATGGATTGTCCTGCCAGCAGAGCTGAATGACCTCCTTTATCTCTGCCGGCCATGAAACCGGCACACGCGGCCTGCAGCATACTCACTGTCAGCACATATAAATGGAGAGGGCTCATCACGGTGCAGAGAAGGAGCCAGCTGGGCAGAACACCTTTCACCATCCACAATACGCGCCACGTGCCACCTCAGCGCAGCCTCATCAGTGAGATCATTCAGGTCTGCCTGCATTGCAATGTCCGCCGCCACAAGCTCCCGCTTGATGACCTCATACATGATTACTCCGAAAGCATAGCAGTCTGCTGCAGGGCTCGGCTCTCCCCCTTCTAGCACCTCTGGGGCCAAGTATGGCAGGTCGTCGTGCCAGCGGCCTGCAGCCACGGCGGTCAGTTGAGCATCATATAGGGCACCACGGCACACCGCCGCCGGCAACACACCACACGTCCACAGCACACAGGGAGGCCGTACCGATGTGAGTGGCCACTGCGCTGTCGCTGCTGCGCAGCAGCAGCGCGGAGCACGAGGCCTTGCGGCTCAGCAGGCGCGCCCGCCAGCGCTCGCGGTCATTATCCTTAGACGTCTGCAGCAGCTGCATCACAGACAGGCTGCCCCGCTGCTTCTGCTCCTCGGCTGTGCACCCACGCGCACTCGCGATCTCCACGCCCACATCGCCGTGATGCTGCTGCACGGCAGCTGTGGGCTGCCCGGAGGCCGCAAACAGCACCGTGGACCGCACTCGCGCCAGTGCTGGAGCAGCGTACTGCAGCCGCGCCAGCGCCGTGGAAATCATGAGCCCCGGCTTCCGAACTGCCTCTCCGCCGGCCTCCGCCTCGCATGCATCCTGAAGACCGCGTTCGCTGCCTGGAGACGACGACTGAAAGCGTGAAAGCCCGCCGGGTACGGGCCTCACAGTGGCGCAGTCGGCCACCGGGAGCACGCCCCGGCCAGGCAGCGACGTGGACGTGTGCGCCTGGATCGTGCCGTCGAGGCTGTCGCGTGCGGATGCGCAGTCCAGCTCCACGTCCGCATCCTGCAGCGCACAGCGTGCCTCCGCCCCCGGCAGCTCGACCAGGCTCGGCAACCGCTGCGACAGCCCGCTGCGCGTACGCTTCGCCGGGTTGCTGCCTCCGGGGCTACGGCACGCCGCGGATCCCCCGTCTTCTGATGCACGCTGCACGTCCCGGAACGGAAGCACTAGGGAGGGCTCCGCGGGCTGCCGTGGGACGACTCTGGTGAATGATGAGCTGCCCGGGCCTGTGCCGGAGGCCACATGCGAGACAGACAGCGAGGCATCTGTGCGGCGACATACTGATTGGGGTAGTGGGGCAGCCCCCGGGTGGCTGCCAGGGTCCCACATCATTGGGCTCTGCAGCAGCACATGCACTGTGTCGGCGGCATCGAGGATCCCTGCAGGCTCTGACACTGACGACGGCATCATGCTATCTGGTTCGGGACTGGCACCCATCACCGAGCTGAGCGTCCCGTGCTTCAGGAGCGGCGCGCTGCGACTCTGTGATCCGCCGCCGAGCTTGGCATGCGCGAACATCGCGCCACCATGCTGCTTTGTCTCTGTTCGGGATTCTGCACATCTCGAGGGGCTGTACAGCTGATGACGCAGGCACCACCTGAAATGACACTGGCATCGAGATTGACAATGCACATGGGCATGCTGGCACACCTGTGCGTGCCCACACGGCAGCCTCGGCGGCATCATGCAGAGAAGAGCGGCTAGAGCGGGAGGTGCCCCCTGACGGCAGGGTCACCTTGAACACGGTGCCCACACCTGCCACCCGGGCTCGTGAGACCCCCGGCTTCCCGCCATCCCGACCTGTATCCGTGAGGCTGAGCTGGTGCAGCGATGTGCTGACAGACGGGTCCCACGCCCCCTCGCAGGTCGTGGACCCCAATGGCTGCACCCCCGGAGCGCTGTGCTGGGTCTGGTCTGTGCCCTGTCCATCGCCCTGCGAGCCGCCTGACAGCTCGGATGCCTCTGACAGGCTGAGCCGCTGCCCGGGCAGGCTCATCTCTGGCGACGGCGAGAAAGCCGCCGAGATGCCGGTGCTGGTGCGGCGCATCGGCACGCTCCTGAAGGAGTGCCACTCCAGCGAGTTGGAGCGCTGCGGCCGGAACGCCTGTGGCACGAGCGCCTCCCTGACAGGCTCCAGTGGCGGCAGCAGGGTGGAGCTCATGACGTGCAGGCGCTTGGAGCTCGGGCTGCTGTCGCACGACGCCGCAGTCGTGGTGACGCATCGGCCAAGCGAGATGTCGGCCGCGGACGTGACAGCGATGGCGCTCGCGCTGAGACGCCCGTGCGGCATCTCCGGCTCGAGCGCGTGCAGGTGCGCCAGCGCTGATGCCAGCTGCACGATGCGATGCTTGTCACGCCAACACAGCAGAGAGTCCGTGACACACCGGCACGGCGCCGCTATGCCATGCGCACAGGTGAAGGAAAGGGGGGCATGCGGACCTGTACGAGCCAGACGAGGGCTTGCTTTGTGGAGTACAGTGTGCTGCGGGGCGCCTGCATCTGCGAGAGGATCATCGACTGCAGCGACGAGGTAGAGCGCAGCTGCTCCACAAACAGCATGCAATTCAGGCCGGAGGATGTCTGGCAAGCAGACAGGCCAATTGGTGGCGTGATGCAGCGATGAGGATGTCGCCAGAGCACTCGTATGCGCTGCTGAATGTCCTGCACAGCACCAGGTCATGTAGTTGGACTAAAAGCAGGTCGAGTGTGACATGGTGCAGATGGGTTCAGACCTCAGGGATGTCGTCATCTTGCATGTAGACATCGTGCCCGCAGGTGAGGCTGCTCACCAGGACAGTTCCCACAGCACCATCGTTGTGCAGCAGGCAGGGGACTCCATACAGAGGCTCCTGCAGGCCGTCTGGATTGCTATACCCTTCTGAGCTGAGCACCAAGCAGCTCGGGTCAATCAGCAGTCGACTAGCCCCAGCTCCAATGCCAGAATCCGTTTTGCCAGATAGGGGCAGGGTGATAGGCATGCGGAGTACAACTGCTGACGCAGGAAGGGCTCCTCGAAAGCTGACAGGCAGCAGCCTCGAAATCACGGCTGGGTGGTGCGAAATGCACGCGCATGGGACGTCAGAAGCACTTTCGAAGCCGGCCCTTCGCCAGCTATTGCACACCTCACTCCCGGATGCATCACCGGTGCTTGTGTACAGCTGCACACCAAGATCCTGTTTGCTTCATGACCTGATTCTAGGAACAGATGTAAATGTTGTACGTTCAAGCTGACAGATCAGCCCTTTCACCGCAGAGCAGAGAATCACGAGGTGACACGCGGTTGACGAGGCTGGGCCGTTTCACGGGCGCCCATGTAATACCGAGACGTGCACGCCAGGGATACAGCGTGACATTTGTACATGCTGTGTTGTCTTTGCGGCTGTGTATTGCAGCTAGCCCCGGGAAACACCTACAGGGCTTGCATATCGGCGAGAAACGTCGACGCGGCACATACGAAACATGCTGACAACAGGGGCCCCAGAGGACGCATCCGCTCTGAAGACTACGCCTTCAATACCAGACAGCCTGCGTATGGTTGACGAGCATCGCAGTATGTTGCAATAGCGGAGCATGATTGTTTGCACACGAGTAGCGTGGCAAAGGTTGGGAACACGAGAACGCAGCGTTTCAACCTGAACACAAGCCACGTCCGGACCCGTCGATCGCGTATATACAATCTCCACAGATGCGTCAACTGCAAAATACAATGATCTGAGCAAGGCAAGCTCGAATGGTGGGGTCCACCAGCACGCGTCGCAGGGACGGCACGAGCATCAGTGCTGCACCATCTACGCCTTAATGCCAGGCATCCTCGAAGCAACGTACAAAGCAAGTAAGCATTATATACTCCAAAAGGTCACGCGTGAGCGGGATACATCGGCCACTCGCGAGATCGGCTAGCATCCACACAAGCGAGTCGGTCACGTAGATGGTGTGTAAGCTAGGCCCCTGTGCAACAGTGTGAGCAAGACATTGAAAGTTGTCAGCATGCCGTGATCGAAAATACGATACCACGATGCACGAATTTGCTCCTGACATGCCGGTCGCGATGATGGCGGTTGTCGCAAGGTGTATGGCAGCAGGCCCATTGCGTCTGCGGTGACAGCAGACAATAGGCTGGTATAGCGTAAACTCGCGAATACGCCTGTCAATATGTAGCATAAGTATAAACACACCTGTGTATAATATGCTCTGGGCGTCTGAAGTTGTGTTCGGCGATGTGCACTTCTTGCCGTTTGCGGTGCAATCGGAGAGGGCAGACACTACACGACAGTGCTGGACCACGCCTGTCAAGCGAGCAGCAATTCTTATTTCCGCGTTATAATAACGATTGGCTGATGCAGCCACTCGTATACCTGCCAATGCACGACGCTGAACAGCCGGTTGGGAATCAGGTTGTTTGGTACAATGAAATGGTATAATTGCAGTTGAAGGTACCCCGGAAACACAAAGCTAGCTGCACACAGGCTGGGCGTATCCTGCTAATCCTCTTCATTCTGGTATGGGCCTGGATTCCAGCAAGCGCGCGCGCTTGTCGGAGAACACATCGGGCGTACGACGAGATAGCGGGATTTTAGATAGACCACAGATACTCGTCACGAAATGTATCGAGGGGTAGCAAGCAACACAGCAGCGTGATGCACGTCAGCGAGAAACATTGACTACGCCCCCTGCGCCGACTTCGTGCCGCAAATGGACAATCAGAAAAATGTTGTCAATGTTTTCAGTTCGCGTAACGCCAACTGCTGCGTCTGAGCAGTGACACCAGCAATTGCCCACAGTCTCATAGCTCTCAAAAGTAGCCCTAAGTTTTCAACATTGGGGTCACAGTCCCCCGAATGTCTTCTGCGTGTCGCTTGTCAGACACTCGACGTGGCCGATGTCCACGCTGGCAAGGCACTGTCGAAATCGGGATGCCTTACTTCTGCCAGCCTCCCGTGCGCCGCGAACACATACCTTCGCACGTGTAATGATTCTGTGTCTGCACTCATGCCTGGACACCCCAAAGCAATGAATTTCGGGTGTACCAGACAGGCTCACTGTAGTCACCCTGAGTACGCGATCACAGTCTCGACTGCAGCTGATGGTTCAAGAGCCGGGATACGAGGTGTAGATTTTACCACCCATATCTACTCTCCGATAGAAATTACTGCTGTACATAAGATCATCCGCAGCCAGTCGCGTCTGTCATATTGTCCATGCCACGGCATGGTTGCAGTGCAATTGAGTGATACATTGTCGGCTATTGGATAGATCACACAGAACCGGGCTGTTCTTCTTGCCACTCAGCCTGCGCTGCCTGGCGCATGACACATCAGTGTGGGTTGTTTGCTTTGACTGCCATATCGTTGCCAATACTTTTGACATTTACAACAGTGTAGTATGAGTTTTTGTGCGCCCTTTGTGAGTTGTGGTTGAATCTGCATCTTGGTCCAACAGGATGAGAAAAGCGCTGACCACTTGCAGTGACCAGTTTTTGTCACCAAGAACGTGCTATTCATGTCAACAGCTGTCGATGCTACATAGCAGCTTCAGCAGTGGAGACTGAATGGAAAACGATATGCCCGCCTTACAATCGCAAGACTGCAGCACGACATAGTGGCATTCTGTAAGGAATCTTGTCAGAATTTGCGTACACGAGAAATTGAGGTCACTGAAGCGCAGCAGATGTCACATGGATCAAACTCTTTGCAAGCTGTTACCTGGAGACTAGCTGAATGCCCACGAAGAGGCTCTGATCTACGCAACTGTTGTCCGAGTTTGTTATGGACAGTGAGGCATTCACCGAGAGCAGGCAATCGGTGCTTCGCGGTGCTGGTCGCCACAACATGGCTGCTGCCGAGATTGCCTCGGAGACATGAGTACCGACCATGGTGTGTACACATAGAACGCATGGCTGGAGCAAGCATTGGAAATTACGAGTGAGTCTTCCTTAGATTAGTTCTGGTGGAGAGTTCAGGACTTCATGACGAGCTCTGCGAATATACAGACTGTTAACGAGGAACAAGAAGCTATGCAAGTATCAGGGATTTGACTTGACCACAACCTTCACCCAGCAAGACGGAATCCTTTTGCGGAATTGCACATTGTCTGCCTGCCACGGATCATGGTCACGGATCATGGCCACGGATCATGGCAACACATTTTCTGGGTGTGTGCACTTGCCCTGCTTGACGCATGCTGATCATACTGGAACCAGCTCAGCCTCCGGCTCTTCTCTTGAATCCATTCCACTTGACACAACAGCTTCATGTGTTGGCACACCCGGAAACTCTGTTGCCTGTGTGGCTTCCTGAACTTTGATGCACACCTCGGCCGAATCACCCTTGCCCGCAACATAGACTTGCACATGCGGCTCTCCCTGCGAGACCGCTTGGAGGGTCTCCACTGGTTCAGTCTGTAAACACAGACCGTGCATTGGTGCCACCCAACCTGTTGATCTGAGAAGGGAAGCTATACTGCAGATCGGGAATTTATTGCACACTATCAACCGCAAACACACCGTTGGGACATTTGGCATTGCACTGACTTCCACTTTCATGACTTCTGCTTCAAGTGCATCAAGCTCTTCATCGATTCCAGAGGCATCGAATTGCTGTGCTGCTAGCATGGTGTTAACTTGCTCCTGCATGTTACCTTGTATGTGATGCACCAAGGTGACACCTGTCGGGAGGGGAACCTAGACATGAGCATCTGCCACAATCTGTAACTCTGAATGATTCCGCCCACCATGTAAGCGTTCGCCTCTGCACTTTCTTCCATAAGATTTTCAATCTCCTCGAGAGGAATTTGCTTCTGCATGGCCTTGATGGCTTTGTTAGCAGTCCGCAGGGCATCTACCGTGTCTACCTGCTGAGCGGTCGTCTCAAGTGCGACCACCTGCTCATCAAGCCTCAATATGTATCTCTCGATCTGTAAGGCTTGGCCCTCGTGCAGCTTCTTCTTCTTCAAGGCAAGTTTTGCTCGATCCCTTTTGTTAGCAGCTAGGAGGTGGCCCACGGCAATAGCACTCTTCTCCGACAGCTTTTCCTGCTGCAGGAACAGGGTGCCATTTGAGCAACTTCGCTAGTTTATCTCGTCGCAAGACCACGCAAATCAACGAGGGATGTCTGACGTGTGATAAAAGTCTGAGATAAATGTGAACAAACGTGAGCACACGCGTAATCAGAACCTAAAATATACCTGTAATCTATATGTCGCGAGTTGCTTGCGTGCAATGCGAATATCCAGAATAGCCTTGTCTGTGTCGGTGACTTGCAGAGCTCTGCAAGCTCATGCCCCATATTTACTTTCAGCGGTAGGTGATCAGCGAACGATCCCAAAATATGTTACAAACAGCGATGCTGCATGCGTACTTGTTGCGCGAAGATTGCGACTTGGAGTACGATATCAAGTTGCCCATCCCTTCCTGATCGCCAATTCTCGTGTCTTACCCAATACACTTGCAGATGAAGGTGACGACACGAATTGTTGCTAAAAATTGTAGGTGTAACTGCACGTGTATGTGTGTGTGTGCTGAGTCAGTTTCATTCCTGACAGTCAAATCAGAAGATGCCTCTTCGCGAATTGTCAGGCGATCGACGTACATCCAAACGTTGATGTTTGCTTGCGATCTGCACCACAGCGGATCATACAGTCGGGAAGCCTACATCTTTCGTAAAACTTCTTTCGTGACGAGGCCGCGCACTGCAGCGAGCCACATCGTGTGCATGGTCTGCACGAGTGGCCACACTTGTTGTCGGCACTGACGAACGTGACGTTCTGCAGCCAGGAACCCACATTTAAGCCAAGTGTTCCTACGCAGCTTCTGCTGTTTGTCTGAGCGTTGCATGTGCCAAGTCAGATTCTGCTGCCGGTAGTCGTATTTCAGAATACGGTATTTGCAATGCCCAGGTAGTATCGTGCCAAACCGATACACAAGTGAAGGTCTCGGTACATATTAACGCAGGCAAGCCCTGCATTCTGACGGTCTGTGCTAGCGGCACACGGTCACGCAGACCCAGCACATCTGCAGGCTTGTCCTGCGACGGAGTGTGTTTGTCCCCTGACCTGTATGACAGAACTTCAAACAAACGCGCTCTTGAATGTAAATGAGGCAGTATTTTCGAGTGGCTATCAGGGTACCATCCAAAGCAAAAGACAGGCGTCATGCATGTTATGAAACCCACTTACACTCTTTTCTCCACATGCAAGTCGAGAACATCAATCGTCCAGCTACTATTTTGGTTAGTGGATGCAAGATCAGCTGGCAAGCTACGCAGTTGCCCAATCATGCCAGTCAGAGTGGCCACCTCGTTGCAAACCGATGCCGCTGTTGAAAGCATCTTCACCAATCCCTGAAGGTGTGGCGTTGAACGGAGCATATTGCTAGGAAGTGCAGCTTGTGTGTCAATGACAGCCTGAGTCCAAGAAATAATCTGCATCAGGCTTGGTACACACAGATCTCCATGCCTGCACAGAGATGTGTGAGTGTGACCAAAAGCAGCATGCTAACGTGACCCTTCTTCAAAGATCAACACAGTCAATGAGGAGCATCTCAGTCTCAGGAGCAACTGGCTGCACACAGACCATGTCTCCGGCCATTGTTGCATCTGGACGGAATGTGAAAGGCTGACACACCACACTGCTTCATCAAACCACGCCCCACTCCTCTGCCCAAGCATCTCCTCCAACCACCGCTGCAGATACACAAAGAGGTGCTCTGCCCTGGTGCTGTCGAGTGCTCGACATGCATCCCTCACCTCAACCTCGTCCAGCCTGCATGCCACCACAGCATGCAAAGTAATCTGGACCCCAGAGAACCCCTCGGTTGCAGAAACTGCCGCAGCCGCAGCCTGGCAGCTCTGCAGATTGAGCTTCTTTGCTTCAGCTTGAGCGCAAAGCTTCACCGCTGTGCCATGTGCGTAGCCCTTAATAGCAGTGGCACCTTGCCGTTGAAGATGTGCATCAGCGGACAGGCCCCCTGCCTGAGCAGTCAGCTCACGCAGCATATTACTGAAATCCACGAGGTCCACATCACTGGCCTCCCGCATGAGGCACGCTAGCAGGTGGTATTGCCCTGCGTTTGCACACGTTGCAAGCATCGCATGACAGCGCGGCAGCGAGAGCGGCGGTCTGAGGCGTATGAGCTGCTCCAGCAGAGGCCACAGCTCGCCCTCTAGCAGCCTGTCTGCAAGCTTCTCCAGCATGCCCCCAGTTACCACCATGCTGCTGCTGCCAAGACCACAAAGCAGCTTCTTCAATTGATCTTCACATTCGATTGGCCCCGTTGAGAGCGCCACTGCGCGCAGCGTTTGATTGAGTTCTTCGTCACTGAAGTTCTGGCTCAATGCCCATGGGCTTGGTACTCTCATAATGAAATTCCCACTAGAGCCAGACCCTGACTCTGCCCCATTCTTCCTGGCTGGGGTGCCCGTGTGGACATCAGTGTGGCTGAGTGGCCTTATGCAGCATGAATTCTGCTGGCGTTGAAGACAATCAGCGGACAAAACAGCAGCCTCCTTCCTCTCTCTCACAGGCACAAGAGTGCCGACAGCACCAGCGAGGCTCGGTGGCGGCACACTGATCACTGCCCGAACCAGCCTTCCACCCAGTCCCAGAAGGACATCGTTGCTGCTTTGATGACCTGCCGCAGGTGGAGCGGCAGCTGCAAGGAGGCTGGCACCTCGGGAGAGCAGCGGTGCTTCTGCTTGAATGTGGCCATCGCTGATAGGTGCGCCAAACAGAGTGCTGATCACAACATAGCGCACCCCCTGAGAAGCAACTTCAGGAGAGAATATGATGGCGCAGTTCTCGTGAGGAGCAACGACTTGGGTCTTGGCGAACGCACCCTGGATAGCGTGTGACCCGTTGCGGGTTTCGTGGTTGCGCCTTTTCTTGCTGGTGAGGGTTTGCGGACTATGCTGCCCAATGCTTGCTGCAGGAATCTCCAGGAAGTGCTGAGTCCGAACACCTCGCACAGGGCTCAGGCTTGATATTGTTACACTGCCATCACTCCAGACGCAAGTCAACGTGGCTCCATGAATCGCGAATGACTGCAGAGTCGACGCCTTTTGCTGTGGCTTGATGGGTGCGGACCACATTTCTTCACTGCTGCTGCTGTCGAATGGGAATGAAAGGAGCATGAGAGGCTGGATATGGCTTTGATCTGAATTTCCGTTAAATTCCCTGTGAGCAGTCCTTGCCATGACGTACAGACTGGTATCGTCCATGGAAGTCGACATCGTGGTCATCCCGGAATGCCCATACAACTTGGAGAAACTGCCCGCGGCGCTGTCTAGGAGAAGAATAGTGCAGTCTTCAAGTACGGCTATAAAGTCATACTTACAGCTCGAGCCAGGGTGTGGAAATAGAGCAGAAACGGCTGTATCGCAGCGCAGCTGCAGTGTCACAGCTGTTGGAACACTCAGCAGAGTTCCTGTAAACGAATCTGACCAAAACAATGCCTTTTGACGTCCAATATTGGCGTCGCTGACGATTGCTGCATAGTTCCCACTTCTGTGGGAGAAGACGGCATTTGAAGCCACCGACAAGTGTGGGCCACCGACAGTCCAGCTCTGCGACCCAAGAAAGTGATCAGCAGGGCACATTCAGATCAAGGCACATTCAGATCAAATATTTATGCCTGCCTGTATCGAAGGTACGGTGTTTGTGCGGCGTGGCAAAAAGGTTCCCTCTGTTTTGCGATCTGTGTCGCATGGCACTGGTCCACACCGAGCCGACAACAATCCCAAACCAGCACAGGTACTTATCAGCTTCATAGTGTATGCACTTATGAGTCCCGCCGTTTCACGCCTTCGGCGATTCGCGCCTTTGGCGACATCTGACGCCGCGCACAGCGCCGGCGGACGGTGCACAGCAATGAAGCGCACAGGCACGGACGGAATAGTGTTGCATTATCGGCGGACACAGACACCACCATATCAACTTGGGACACACCTTCCCTTCTTCACCTACGATTGACACTGCTTCCGCAGATGTTGCGATCGTCTGATCAGCGCTTATACACCATATGCCTAGCAGAGCAGGCGATGGCTTAGACAGCATATCCATGGCCAGCATAGCTTCGTCGGATGCCTGAACAGACTATAGGAGACTTGGAACGTCAGCGCTGCATAGATCGCAACGGTTAAAGCCTTTGGTAGCACCGTCCAGAATTTGAGCTCAACGAAAACAGCCCTCTGATCCTCTCTCCGTGAAGGTGACTGTACTTAGATCGCGTTTGACCGGATGTTTGTGAGTACGCACACCTATTCATTGAGGTGTGCGGATGTATGCATGCGCCTCTTTTTGAATTGCTCTCGATGCCACATGCATACGGACAACAGTGTAATTGAAAGCAGCCGACCATCAGCACAACGGTACTGCTCTGACAAGGGGTTTTATTTGACATAATTATCTCGCTGATTGATCCGTGGAGCAGAGGTACGGGTCTCTCCTTTACATGTATATATGCCGACTGCATGGCTCAGCTTAGCAGGACCTTCAGATTCTATAGCGGAGCACAGCTGCCACGGCCACCAAAATTTTTTATGAATAGAGAGGATTTATCATCCATTATAGGCAGCTTCCATGCCGGACATGGCACAGGCATTTTAACAGGGCTTAACACCATGCTGACAGCAACAATGGTGTCTGCGGCTTTTCCCACCAATGCCCTCAAACGACTTGATCAGACACAGCGCTGATCGTCTGCAGAAATATTGAGGGTTGGGAATGTTGAGGATTGGCCACGTAACACCTGGCAAAGAATATGGTGCAGCGAGCAGCATGGGACCGCACCACCAATGATGCCACTGCAGCGCATCTCATCACTGCAGGTGAATCCATGTTGCAAATCCCAACAGCATGGGGCGCCCTGAGCACCACATGGCTTGCACTTGCGATCAACAATTGCCGCGATGTCGTTTGTGCATCCCATGCCAACATCACATACACCATGTTTCATCTCTGGAACCAAAGCTGGACAGCATAATTGATCCTGCCTCCCACACTCTTCGCAACGCGATGAATCTGTGCTCACATTAAAGTCGATTCCATTGTCATTAGCAGAGAATATATTTGAGGCAAGTGAGCCAATAGGATCTGATAGCGTACCCAAGTTACATGCAAGCCCACTTCCACAGCGGGTAGCTAAGTCTCCGGTGTTGCAGCAAGCCTGTCCAAAGCTGCCGCATGCTCCAGGTGATGCTCTTGGTTGTCCAAGAACATCTGGCACCTCAGGCATACATCTATAAAAGTTCCGCACATCCTTGAACAGCAGCTCATCAGATGCCAGAAACTCTGCATGTGCAGACGCAGCTGATGAGGAGGACAAGCCACTTCTAGTGTTGGCGAATCTAAACATCACACTGTGGGCATGCTCGCATGAGCTGTGACATGCCCATGCACTGCATTCCCACCTTGGCATGCCAATCCTTCTGCTGTGCACCTTGGGATCATGATGTCCAACGTTGTGTTGGCAACTGACGACTCCAAGGTTGATCGCTGGGTCCAGCAACAGGGAGCTCCTTCATCCTGGCCGCACTCCACACACCTACAAAGAATAGGTCCAGCTACAAATCCTCTCCCTGTGTGACCGCAATAGTTGATCACGAGATGAACGTATGCCGCACTGTCCATAGAAGTCTGCGCTTCCAGCGTCAAGCATGCATGCCATCTCATCACTCCGGCATGCAGGGTAAGCTGTAGCCAGGTCACGTGGGGCAGCAGTGCTTGCATCAAGCCAGCTGGGAAAGCAGCACGGTTCATTGGCCCCTCCACAAGTCTCACATGTTGCAGGGTCGTCGCCCTTGGTTATTGTGTTGCATGTCAGTGGCTCCACTTCGGAAGAGCAGTAGTTCACGCCGGTGACTGAGTTGTTGCAGCAGCCTTTACCAATTTGGTCACATGGGCCTGGTTCAACCATGCAAATTCCTACAATCACGATGCCGATGTTGAAATATTGGATGTTGCTACGTCCAATTCCAGCTTGCAGCTCATTACATACCATCAGTGCATTCCATGTTACTCCCAGAACAGTACGTCTCAGAGTCCGTGCAGCATGGCTGCCCCTCTCCTCCACAGCGCACGCACAGTTGTTCTGCATTGAGTCCGAATTAAGCTGCTAATTGTGCATCTGGTGCAGACCTCAGGAACCATGAATATCCGTACCGAACATTGAGTCGTCGTCTGTGTCACATTTCAGGAAGTCGGTTCCACAGGTGGCTCCATCACAGCATACATCACCTGGTAAGGAACACGAAACCCCATCTGCTGAAGCAGTGCATACTCCAACTGCATGAATTCATCCACGATTTGGAAGCCGACGTCTCACCTGGATCATTGAACTTGTAAGCGACAAATATGGAACGCACAGCTGCACAAGTTGCCATCATTGCAGCTGTCGGCTCCACAGCATTTCTCGCCCAGTCCACCACATCCAGAGGATTGTGCAAGCACTGGTTCCTCAGGACGCACACAGCCATTTCCCCCTTCTACCGACATCGAGGTGCAGACGAGGTCATAAAAATTCCCATTGCCATCCTCAACGTCCTCATTGCAATCAACTCCATCACAGCAAGGTTGCCCCGGTCCTCCGCAACTAGGCAAGCTTGTTGACTGGTCGCAGACTTTGTCTGGCGGACAGTAATCGACATTGCGAACACACATGGTGCTAGAGCATACACATGGGAACGCAGTGTAATCGGCTGGGTCAGGACGAGGCATGCCTGGGTCACATGGACCGGCTGTGCAAAGTTCCTGCCCCTCTCCATAGCAGCAGTCTCCGTTCAATGCTCCACAAGTTGCAGTCGCCTGTGCACTTTCCTGACTCTTAAACATCCAAGATCAGGGCGAATCATAGCCATATGCAGCGAAAAGACATGGCGAACGCACAAATTGATCAGAAACAATGCTCTGCTCCACACAGACACGGTCGATGCATTCAAGCACAACATCATCATCCTCATCACACAGCTGATCGTCGCCAATGCACAGTCCACCTGGTGTCCCTGGCAAAGGTCCGCTCTGGTCGAACACTGGCTCCTCATTGACATCCACACATGTGCCTTCAGCACAAGTGACATTGTCCCCCTTGCAGGCACGCGTGCAGCATGGCTGGCCCAACATGCCCTTGGCAGCACAAATGCCTTCTCCTGGTCGCGCAAGAGTACATACTCCAGCTTCACATATATGGTCTACGTCTTCGCAAAATTCCGCCTCACAACAGCCCTCCCCAGCTTTGCCGCACGCTTCGACACTTCTCAAGCACACCGCGAGGAGAATCAAAGCCCACATGATCGACCTGCACTGACAACCTATTACTACTGCCAGCCCATCGTTTATCTAGAGAGGGAATAGAGATTAAGAAGATTCCAGTCCCTAGGACCACTTCTCAAACTTCTCGAACACAGGAGGACACCGCATGCCACGGTGTCAGCAGCTGACCGGGCGTGCGTCTACCATGTTTGCCCATACCTGAAGGGGAGCTTGCTGTAGCCTTGGCACATACTTTTGCACTTTGAAGCAAACTGGCAAGTACGGGCCTTCTGCCGGGATAACTGGTCAAGGCAACGATTCTACGGCACCACCACCAGTCAGTAGTCCGTCGTGCTACAGGCTTATTGAACAAATTCACCGATGTCCACTTGGTTTAAGCCACTGCATGGTCGCGTGCTGGCTGTGACTTTCGAGGAAGCGAAATCGAACCATTGTTTGTTCTGCATGCATACGCACGATTTACGGTGTCAGCATGACGCGCTCTTCACCATAGACGACGCGTGGAACATTCTCTGTGGGTCAAGTCTGCACACTCGTCGCGACTTCTCTGCGCATGGTGCGCGTCAAGGCTGCAAGATGAACAGCTGCGTAACCCTAATGTCGCTGCAAGCTTGTGATGCATCACTGGACTGGACCCGACTGCACGCTTGCATGCAATTGCAGCGCTATGTCGAGCATGCGCGCAGAGTGGCACAGTGGATCATCGATGGCTGCACAACGTTTACGGCACTCCGCCCGTTACCCAGTCGATCGAAACTCTTGCCCACATAAATATGCATCAATCGGACTACAAAGTACGCTTTTCACGCGTTATAGCATTTGATTGTGGGTTGATCTGGCGATTGAATCGGTGGCATGCTCCCGCAGGCAGCTTACAATTAATTGTATCGGTGATCGAAACACCAACGTTGCGTGCCGAAGGATAGGACCTGCTACAGTCACGCTTGGCCACATTGCGCCGTCTTTCGATGTCAACTGCCGTCTGAAGTGATTCGGGTACCGAGGCTGTTGCTGACCCGTGCTGATCGACCAAGCCTTTGAAGAATCAACACAGAAGGATGCGTGAGATCGAGTTCCACTTATACTGCAAACACTAGGTCTTTGTTTACTGTTTGTACTGATACGTTTGATATGTTTGATTTGTCCTGGCTTAGCTTGGGCGCGGCGTCGAAGGCTTCATTACATCGATGTGGCGCCGAAGGCAGCAGACGTACGACCTGATCCTTTGTGCCTTTGCATGGACACTTGCAATTCACAAGAGCTAGCATAAATCTGGCGTATTTAACATGGGCAGTAGGCAACGGATGCGTATTCGTGGATTTCTTAGCGGGTACATGTGAAGGCAGTATGCTGACTCCCACGCTAGCGCTGGTACAGCTCGGTGTGGCGTCCTGGGATCATCCCCGCTGGGCAACGCTAGCAGCACCCATTGACACATGCAGGACGCCACTTCAGCTTCATGAACGCCGTAAGATTTGGATTTTGCTGGGCGGTGCTTACCCCGCTGGGCCGGACTGTTGGTTCGGCTCGCACTCCTCCCCGACGGCCCGGCGACCCGCCGAGGGTGGCAGCGAGGGACCTATATGAATATCGCCACCTGCAGCGTGCGCCCCTGCTCCTGAGCACCTCGAATCCGCCATACCCACACTGTCTTCGCGGACCACAGAGGTACTTGCACCGATATGGAGCCAGACGCTGGCTTGCAAGTACCGGCCGGCCCGGGCCCACCTATGTCGATCGCTCGTATGCCAGATGCACCGACGCATTCTAGGACGATCAAAAAGGTATTTCAAGCACTGTGATCACATGTGAACCACGATGCAGCGTGTAGCGCTCTCTTGTCTGATGTGATTATGATATCACCTATCACGCCTTACATACCTCCCCCCCCCCCTCCCCAGGGTAGTGGTCAGTTGAGGGTGGTCTGCCCGAGGATGGTGTTTGTAGCTTGTGGCATGCATGCATTGCAACCAAATGCACTGCTGTCTGCACTGGTGCTGTGCCAAGCAGTGTCGCGGCCTGTTGTCCATTGTACAGCCGTACTGCTTCATTGTGCAATATACGCAACTGACCGTGGTGCAGGCAATGTTGTAGGTGGGTGGCTGCCAGTGTCTGTGTGCGAATGAAAACTGTCAGCATGATCATAATCACCCCACAGGACGGGATGTGTATGTGCTGTGCCTATGCTGTTGGTGAAGTAAAGCAAAGCACATCATGATTAACATGGCCGCACCCTTATCTGATGTTGACGAATCCGGATGATCAGACACACATGCCGGTGTGCAGGGATACTGGCACTGTCCTTGGCCTTGTCTGCTCTTGCCCTCCCCAGTGCCAATACTAACATGCATTACGCTGCCCTCTGACTGCGATCTCAGACCTGTGTTGACTCATTTGTAACACACGTCGCTGTGCATGCGAAGTGGTGGTGAATTGCATGTATGTACTTACACAGGATAGAGGCCGGGCATGATCGCAGGTACAACCGCAGGAGGCAAGCGTCTATACTAGACTACTCATTCACCATCGCAAGAATTCCATGTTTTTACAAAGGACAGAAGCCGGGCATGCAACCAGTTCTCGGAATCCACTTGCAAACCCACCCACTCATTCATGGCACTAGGCCGGGCACGAGTTCACAACGCAGCCATTCACCATTGCAAGGATTGCATGCATGTATGCATGATACATGTATAAATTAGAACTGAATTTCCTGAGCCGTATCCTATTGTACGTTGAGTTAACGGGACCACGTATGCTGAAGGGGTAAACCACCTGGAAACCCCCCTCAGATGACTGTACACAACTAACAGGGCCTCCTCCTGTGCTAAGCAAGGTGGTCACGTATGGCCGTTTTGATTCCCCCAAGCGCACTGTCGAACCCACGACCTCCTGAAACAGAAGGGGTTAGCTTTTATACCGTCCTCAACCCATTGGACATGTGCTTGCAACAGGTGTAATACATGGCCTGCCTCACTCCATATGAAAAATCTGACAGGGACTGTCAACACCGTGACAAATTGTTTTACGAGCTGTGAAGCAGCCGAAAGATGGTGCCAATTTATCGTTCGTCTTGCAGCACATCCCTACATGCACGCACTTGGCACAGTGCATCCCGGTACCTGCTGTAATTCACCAATTTATGCAGTCTGAATCTGAACGAATAGGACCTTTCATGCTCCGTTGGCAGCTTGACAGAGATGCTTGCTGTTTGTGCAGTGTATAATCCAGACTACATTAAATGGGTGGACGAGAACATTCATAACGTCCAGTATGAGCGGTGGCCCGGAGTTGTTGAAGTAGGGTGGAATGAGCTGGCAAAGAAGGCTTCAATGGATCCTGTGGTGGTCATGGTCACTCAAGCTACAGTTTCCAGGTGCTCCATCATTGTGCCGCCTGTCAAAGAAGCAGTCTGGCGAAACCTGCAACCCAGTCCGTGTGCCGCATGGGGCCCACGCGCCGAGCACATGTGCTGACACGAGCAAGATGTGATGCTCGAGCAGCTGTGGACTCCAGAGCTGCAAAAGATTCTGGGCATGTGTGATCATAGTGCGCAAACAGCTGAAACAGTGCATACATACAATGCATCCGGGTTGCAAGCAGCAACATCACTCCATCTCACAAGTTGCTCCTTACTTCAGGCGTCTGACTTTGATTCTTGACTTGCACTGTGATTGCGTCCAACATGATATCAGTGTGCCAGCATGCAGGCTAGTGGCACTGCAGTTGGTAATGAAGGAATGGGGCGGACCAGTGGCCTTGACCATATACATTGAGTACCTTGCAGACTCTGCAGAAGGATCACTGTGCGCTCAGCAAGTGACCGAGTACCTGGAGCAGCAGATTCAGCGTATCTGGCCTGCGCCAGGAGCGGCACCTGCAGTGTCTGTCTCATTGATGTTCGCTGTGTCCCCCCTCGACCATGCTTCGTGCAAGGTGCCAGCATCTGAGCCGCACGAGATTCAGGGTGGGCACACCAGGGCTACGTCGGAGTTTGTGACAAATCTTGGCCAAGCTACAGATTATGGAAAGCCACGGACCCCAAGCTATATCTTGCGGCGCTTCAGCCGTTCATTGTTAATCACTGAAATGCCTCCTGTTACCGATCCCGGAGGCGGTCCAGCATTGCTCCCAGCCTGGCACTTCCATCCCCGCAGTCTCTATCACGATGTGCCAGTCGGATCCCAGCCCTGGCAACAGGAATATGCACAGTTCTACCCGGTCAACGCTTTGCGAAATCTCGCATGGAGTCGGGTGCTCATCCCACCTGAATTGTCTTGTGAGTTCATGTTGAGGCTCCCTGCTGTGTGATAGTGTCCTATTCGTGCTGCTAAGGAGGACATTAGGGGGCCGATTATCTCTGTGCAACTCTCTGCATCTTCAGTTCATTGTACATCTGAGTTCAGTCATGGGAGCTATGTGGCGTAATCAAACTGTGTAGTGTGCACTCCCGTAAGTCCTGCTGATCAGGCAGCTGCGAGATCATCATTGTTTGGGAAAGCAGGAAAGGGTTTGCTGAATGTCATCCAGGTGCCGTCCGGGGCATTTGTATTCCTCAATGACATCGACTTTCTGCCCACGCCAAATCTGCATCAGGAGCTGGTAGCAGGGAAGTGGAAGACAGAGCTGCGCCGCATGAGGTCTGCGTTTCTAGAGGATGGTGACAGAGAGGCTCTAGTGGTCCCTGCATTTGAGCGCCTGGCAGCAGAGGGAAAGGGACGCCAGTCACCCAAAGCTACGCCATGGAAGGCACCATGCAGAAAAAGCGAGGGCTGTGAGATCGTAAATGACATGGCGCTGCCACGCACGTTTGATATGCTGCGAACTATGCTTCAGAAAGAGACTGTTGTGGATATATTCCATCGCAAGCAGGTGCGCGCCAGCAGCCAGCGGACATTGTGCAGTCTCGTTTCATAGATGGCTTAGGAGGCGAGAATCAAGCTTCCATCGGTTTCTATGTGACCTTCAATTGCAGCCACCAATTTCAGAGTATGTGGCCGACTGTGACAGCCTTTGGCTGGCAAGACATTGGATTCTTTGAAATGCATCCCACATTGAGGCACTTCATCATAGCACGCCTTTAACAGCTGATTGCAATATTTTTTGGTAATATGCTGCTCAAAGCAAAGCGGACGCATTGCTGTGTAGCCAACATTTTACGACAGCACATTCAGGTGAGCATGATCTTGGTCACGTCACAATTGGCATGCAGTTTTTCCCCGGGCACGGATGCTACTCATGGCTGACATGGCTGCAAAGTGAGACACCGGAAGCCATGCTGCCGATGGAGTATTCCAACCCGTGTGAGCCGTACGTCATCGCGCTGAGCGACGCCTTGCCTCGGTACGATGAGCGTTTTCGTGGGCGCGGCCAGAACAAGGTGGAGCAGCTCACTCACATGGCAATGTGGGGGTTCAGATGGCGGCTGCTACCCGGCCACTTTGTGCTCCATGTGCCTCATGCATCCACAGCCTCAGCCCAGGGCGGCTGGGATGCAGTGACGACACCGCTGGTTCTGATGAAGCTGAAAATTCAAGAGGTAGAGGAGGAGCAGGAGTTCAAGACGCACGTCGTGCAAGCTGTCCCTGTGCCCGTTTACTGAAGCTGGGTTGTACACATATGTCCATATCTGATACCATAGCTATGGCTCTGAATAAAGTATCAAGTTGACATTCTTCATAAGTTCCTTGAGTTGAGCCTCAAGGGAAGCGCACAATTTGTGGTGTTGCAAGTATGAAGTAGTTGTTGGGAGGGTGTGCGTGTGCACGGATGAGAGATAATGACGTACGGCAGTCAGGCTGGACCGATTGCATGGTTATATGGTCGGCATCCCAAGTTGGCACATGCCGGGTAGAATCTAATCCGGGCGGTGAGTTTTCCTGTGTAAGCCGTGGCACACTACCCAGGAGGCCATGCATACCAACCCATGAAATGATAACTACCTGTTGACAAGGCTGCGCCTCGATGCGCCGTCCTGGGAATTGGCATGTATCGAGGGTAATCACCTTACCCTGGCTGCCATTTCTGCAGCCGCCACCATCTGGGCTCTCCCTGTCCGAAACTGCAGGATGTGTGCATGCAGGGCCTTTGGGGTTGCAGGTTGCACCGCCATGACAGCTCATCCCGCCACTCAAGCACCCTGCGCCGCACCACAAGTTCAATTAAACGCACCGAATGCCTCCTCCCTCCGCAGCACGGTCATCCCTGCCTCCCCTTGTCCCCCCCGCTAGACTCCAGTCGTCCTACACATAGAAAAATGCGCCACCTCAGGAGAGCGTGGCATCTCGGTGGGGACCAGTCGTCAAAAATCGAAAATTGCCGCTGTATCAAGCGGGCAGCTGTGATCAACGAAGGCCTTAGTCATCAATGAAGACCTCAAACGGATACAGACAACGCGGGCCTTGCGTTTATCGAGGATTAACCTCCAAGTGGAGTGCAGCGTGTGCTCAGATAGTGCATGAGTCCGATACGCAAAAGCTATCTGTCAATCATCAATAGGTTTATTAATTCCGTTTGGAACAAGTCCGCCTCGCCGCTAATTTGCAATATCTTTAGCGTTGAGCTGCACCCATGTAACGCCTTTTGACCCATGTGACTGTGATTGCAAATTGTTGCCTGGGCCCATTTGTACATAGCACGAGTAGTGCGCCAGTGACAGTGCATGGTGTACACGTCATCCATGCGATCGGGGTGAATTCACTCGGCCAACGTTCCTCACACTTTCGGCAAGCCTAAATTTGAAAAGTATTCACAGTTTTTACGGAACCGACGCAGCGAGCGTTTGGGGGATGACAAATCAATTCAGGATTTGTACGCCTTGTTACCAGACATTGTTGGACCTAGATGCGCAGCGTGGGCCATGCAGTCTAGGGTGCTATGGTAGTATGTCGGCATGAAGTTGAGCAGCGCATCTGTTCGTGATTCAATGTTGAGGTCGTGTCTGCAGCCGACAGGCCCGATCCGCCCGTCCTGTTGCACGCCCGTATGGCGCTTGTGCAGCGCCAAGGTAGCCGCAGGAGAATGCAGAGGATCACCCTTCCGCAATCGCAGGAAGCGAGATTGGTCCCTGTTGCACAGACTGCACGTTGTGGCAAGCTCGGCTACTGAATCCGTTACGAAGGAACTATCCCAGCGTCCGGTGCGGCTATTTCCGATGACATATTCAATCGATGTCTGTCACAGCGTGGGTCAAGGCAACCCCAGAATGATTCAGGTAGATTCCATATAAATAACATGTCGAGGCATTGCAGAGTGTGTACGCCTTCGGAAGTGGCCCCCTGGCTGGGAATAGTTCGGAAGATGGAGGTCCGTCGGAACAGCTGTTGGGTGGGAAGGGTAAGAACCTTGCAGACATGAGCAGATTTGGTCTGAGTGTACCCCCAGGGTTCACAGTGACTACAACAGCATGTGCTGAGTTTCACCAGGCAGGTGATTGTCCCCAGCACCCATGCCTGTGCTCGGTGACATGCTCGCCTGCTTATGTGAAACCATAAATGAGGAAGTCGATGGGCTTCCCCCGCGCAACCCTGAGCAGATGCAGGCCAACAAGTACCTGAGCATATTTGGTGTGAAGCCATGTCTGGTCTACGGACCGTAGAGGAATCAATGGGTGCTGGCTTCGGCGATGAACAGAACCCACTTCTCGTCTCAGTGAGATCTGGAGCCGAGGTGTGCGTGATCAACATTCAGCGTACATAGCACCTGCTCCGGCAAGTCGGTGCTGATGCGCTTGGCTTGCCACTTTGCAGGTGTCTATGCCAGGTTTGATGGACACGGTTTTGAACGTGGGCATGAACGATGAAGTGGTGCAAGCTCTTGCTTCCAAGGCGGGGGAGCGATTTGCTTGGGACTCGTACAGGAGATTCCTAGGAATGTTTGGCATCCTTGTTCTTGGCATGGCCAGCTCAGTATTTGAGCAAGAACTAGAACTGGTTGAGGTGCACGCCTGCCAATGCAACCACACCGAGCAAGATTGCGTGACAGCTTCTCATTTCCATTAACTGCGTATCCGGCCTGCTACAGCTGTGCCTCTGCAAGGCCGTGGCATGTGTGCTGTTTTGCAGGAGCAAGCCGGTGTGCTGGACGACATGCAGCTGTCTGCTGAACAGTTGAAAGAGGTCGTGACCAGGTACAAGAATGTATACCGCTCGCATGGCCACGAGTTTCCCAACAACCCAGAGGAGCAGCTAAAGCTTGCAGTACAAGCTGCCTTCAACTCCTGGGAGTCAGAGCAGGCCACACTGTACCGTCAGATGAGTGGCATCGAGGGCCTCGCAGGCACAGCTGTGACAGTGCAGGTCCGCCACGATGCCTCAGACACCCCCCCGCACAGTCTCGGAGTCTTTATTTGCTAGTGCTGTGACCAGCACTACCACATCATGCTGCTGTTCAGGCCATGGTGTTTGGGAACTTAGGTGAGAGCTCTGGGACGGGCGTGTGCTTCACACGGAACCCGAGCACCGGCAGGAATGCTCTATATGGCGGTGTGCATCATCTCATTGCTGGCAGCCTGTTTTGCCACATTCGTGCCCTCCACTGTAGCTCTCCAACTATAGAGGCTTGTAAAAGAATATGTTCCTGCGAAAGGCTGTGTTTAGTGACGCGAGCAGGTTCCCCCGCATCATCCTTCTTCCCGAGCCTGACTGCTTCTGCTGCCATGCATGCCTATGCTCTGTGCAAAGAATTGAGCCATAGATTTGCATCTCACAAGCCTGTGTAAAGCCTGTAACGAGAGCGTCCGGCTCTTGGCAGTTCCAGAGCCTCATCAGCTGCAGAGTACCTAGTCAACGCTCAGGGTGAGGATGTTGCCGCTGGCATGCGCAAGCCCAGCAGCATCGAGCAGATGCGCAGTGACTTGCCTGCAGCATACAAGCAACTGCAGAAGAACTGTGAGATCCTTGAACGAGAATACAAAGATATGCAGGTGCCCGCATCACCTCTGACTGCCACCTGAGGTCCCAGTATGTGGATCGTCCTGTCTGGACTTCTGAGCACCCGTGTGCGTATGCGTATACGATGTGCGAAAGCCTGCAGGATGTGGAGTTCACAGTACAAGAGGAGTCTCTCTTCATGCTACAGTGCCGCAGCGGCAAGCGTACGGGTGCTGCAGCTGCGACCATCGCATGTGACTTTGTAGATGCCGGTCTAGTGGGCATCCCAGATGCCATAATGATGGTGGAGCCCCGCCACCTTGAGCAGCTCTTGCAGCCCCAATTTGCTAGCGCGCTCTCGTATGCGGACCGTGTCATTGGACAAGGCGTCTCTGCTTCTCCTGGTGCTGCGGGTGCGCTCCTTACCACCGGCTGTGTTATCGTTGGTCTGCACAGGCGTTCTGCATGAGGGCAGTGCAACGTTGCTGCTACTTGCCCGCGGGCTGGACCTGCCCTGCTGCGCAGGAGCCAGGCATGTGAGCCGTGCACCATTGGATCTTGAGCCCGGCATGATGTGCGTTGCAGTGGGGAAGGTGGCATTCGACCCGGACACGTGCGCACGCTGGGCGGCTGCAGGGGAGCCGGTGATCCTGCTGCGGCAAGACGTTGTCCCAGACGACTTGAAGGGCATGCACAGTGCCCAGGGGCTTGTAACACAGCTCGGCAGCATGCGCAGTCAAGCCGCTGTCGCAGCTCGAGGCTGGGGCAAGCCGTGCGTCACAGGCTGCTCTGCGCTGGTGGTGGACGAGGCAGCCGAGAGTGCGACTCTCGGGGACCACCGCATCCGCGCAGGTGACGTGCTGTCTGTGAACGGCACCACCGGCGAGGTCATCATGGGCGCTGTGCCGTTGGCGCCAACGCGGCTCAAGGGCCCGATACAGCGCCTCCTGTCCTGGGTGGATGAGTACCGCACACTCGGTGTTCTGGCCAACGCAGACTCCCCTGCTGAGGCTCAGCTGGTGCGCATTGCCCCTGCTGCACTGCACATGCACATCAATGGTGTCCTGGTGCTGCATCGGGCTGGTGGTTGCAGGCCAGGGACAACGGGGCGCAGGGCATCGGACTAGTGCGCACGGAGCATATGCTTTTTGCGAGTGACGAGCGGGTGGCGGCAGTCAGGCGCATGGTGCTGGCCCGAACATCGGAGGATCGGGAAGCTGCGCTGGCACCGATCGAGGACTTCCAGCGGGAGGACCTTATTGAAATGTTCAAGGCCATGGATGGCCTGCCGGTGGTTGTGAGGCTGCTGGACCCGCCCTTGCAGGAGTTCCTACCGGCCGCAGACGATGCCACAGCGCTGCTTCGGCTTGCCGAGGATCTGGGGACCAGCCTTGACAGCCTCAGACTCAGCATTCAGGAGATGCAGGAAGCCAACCCCATGCTGGGATTTCGAGGGTGTCGTCTTGGGATTGCGTATCCTGAAATTCCACGTGCTCAGGTGGGCTGGCTGAGTCTGATCTGTGTGGAAGCTGCAGATTGGCCTGTGCAGGATGAGGGGTGTACACTGCTATAGCTGGCAAGTTGTCTTCGATGATATGCAGGTCAGAGCAGTCGTGATGGCTGCATGTGCTGCTCAAGACGCTGGAGTCACTGTGCGGCCACATTTCATGGTGCCGCTGGTGAGCACTGTGGCTGAGTACAAGCATCAAGCACAGCTAATTCGAGAAGTTGCTCAAGAGACCTTGGAGGCAATGGATTCAGATTTGCAGTATCAAACTGGTTCCATGATTGAGACACCTCGCGCAGCACTGCTGGCAGGAGAACTTGCAGCACATGCGGACTTCTTCTCTCTTGGCACCAATGATTTAACGCAGTATGTCCACTCAAACATGCCATACTCTGGTACGTGTGTGCGCCGCACAACCATGAAGTACTTCTCCAAGTTGGTTGCCATTTATAGTAGCTGGCCAGCACGCAACAGAGATGAAGTTTTCCTTTGGCTGCAAGCTTTTGATTCAATGCAGGATGACGTATGGCTTGTCTAGGGATGACACCAGCAACTTTCTGAACATGTATATAGCTGATAAGATAATGCCAGCGGACCCATTCCAGGTAGGGCTTTTAATCTGTGGTGCTGCACAACCACGTTGTTACCGCAATATGCAATTCACCAGGAAGTCTGCGTTGCTCATATTCGTGCGAAGCGTGCAGGTCTTAGATACGGAGGGCGTCGGGTCGTTGATAGAATCAGCCATTCTACGAGGGCGTGCAGCGAACGCGAGCTTAAAAGTGGGGCTGAGTGGAGAACACGGCGGTGACCCGTCTTCTATTGCATATCTCTCGTCAGTCGGTGTTGACTACGTGTCTTGCGGCACTGCCCGCGTTCCACTTGCACGCTTGAGTGGAGCTCAAGCTGTCATCATGGCAGAACGAAGTAAAGCACCACCGATTGTAAAAACCTCATGAAGCCACTTCCTCATCTTGAATGATCAGTGTTGTTCAATGACGTCATGCCCTGCGTACGTGGTCTACCCGCGCGCACAACACGGCCAAGACCAGGCCTGGCCAGGGTTTCCTGTCCGCTTCCGCTCCGGCGCGCCGCGGCGGTCTTCAGCTGCAGGCGCAAAGTCTAGGATTGTGTTGGTGGCCCTATGACAAAACCTCGTGAACTGTACCGGAATTTTTACATCGCTCGAACGTCTCGGAGGACAGCCCAGATCGCCGGCTCTGCGTACGTCCTGCATTGCGTATCCGCATTTGCATCTACACGCGCAGTGAGAGCGTCACCTTTGCTTTATTGCAGCGTGAAACGGCCTTGAAGTCTCTGCACCTAGCTTGCGTAGCTACACGTAAGTTGGAGTCAACTTGCTGTGCGGTCAGAGGAGTGTGCAGAGAGCTTCGACCAATTCGAGGGTGGACCAGCTTCGTGCGAACAGCATTCGCCGCAGGCGCGCAGGGAAGACGTACCGTTGCACCACAACGCGGTCGAAGCTAGCTGCGGCGCCAGCAAGATGATCGCCGTTGAATGGTCAGTTAGCTAGCGTTGCACGAGTGCGCCAGCCTGCCGTTGCCTCCCCCTTCTTCCAGCTCCCATGGGCCGCGTCTCAAGCAGCAACTAGACCCACCAAGGCATCACGGCGCCGTATTCACACCGCATCGGCTTGAGAAGCACAGGCCGGTGAGAGGGGGGGGGGGGTCGGGGGGGTGCTGACACATCACCGGCACACCCATGAACCAAGCACACCCAAAGCATCCTGGACAGGACGACACACGACGCCAAGGGGTTGCTGGTGACACCTCCTAGCCTGAGCGGCGGGCCGTCCCACTCTACCTGCACTGAACCGTCCCCTGGAGGTCGCCACTCGGCTCTGCGGCTCTTCCCGGGAAGTGGCCGCGCGTGTGGTGGCGTCCTCTGGGAGTGTCTTGCACGCAGATATCGGAGAGGCAGGTAGCGCTGCCTGGCCAACGCACAGGAACAAAAACACCAATGCCGCCGACAACGGTGGATGCAAGAACAGCAGCGCAAACACATCAACGGCACTCGCAAATCGCAGATCCGCCACACACCCGCACGCACATGCACACGCCCCAAAACACACACAAACATGATAGCGACCACAGAGAGTGTGCAACAGTGAGGGGTGGGTGCATGCCTTCATGGGTGGTTATTTACGCGTGCGAGGGTGTGGGTGCGTGGAGGTGCTGCTGTGCGCGGGGAATGTCCATGGACAGCCGTCTTTGGGTGGCGTTATATGAGAATGACGCAGTGGCTTGCGTGTGCAGCGGTCATGGTCTGTACACGGTTCCTGCGGTGCTACCGGCATCACCAACCTGTCCTTGTTACACGCACCAGGCAGAGCGGCAGAGGCTCCAGACATGTCTTGCACGGGTCCTCCAACTGATCCATTGCACACAGGTCACCCGTCCACTTGAATGCGACCAGCCACACACAGATTCCAGAACGAACATGGGATCCAACAGACACACGCTCCAATCATCTCTCCAGAGGACGCTCAGTGCTCAGCATTGCGCGCCAGGCTGCTCATGCCGCATCCTGCCGCCCCCACAGGCGCAGCAGCGAGGTCCTTGAGAAATACGTACACACAACCCAGTGACAAGGCTCTTGGACCCAGCACCACCAAATACACCAGAGCCCGGAACTGGATGTGCCGCCAGCGGCATTGGACACCAGTGCCCTGCCCAGGCTCCTCACCAAAGGAACATATCTCAGATTAGCACATACCACATCGGTGCCGGCCGCTGTCCACCGTCATTCGCGTAGCCATGCAGAAGCGATGCAGTAACATGACCGCACTATCGGCCATGGACGCTGTCGCGTTATGATGAGGGCGCTGGGCCGGCCAAAGGCGGAGGTCATGCGTGACCGGGTCGCAGGCATTCAATGTGCTGGCGCATGCCCGCCATGAGAGCCAATCCCATGCAGCCCTGCCGCGAGCGGGCACAATGCGCTTGGCCGCCGGCCATCGTTGTCCCAAAGAGGAGCCCTGAGCTGGGTCAAACCGGGCTGGGACGCTAATTGGGCAGTACATCCGCGTCCCCGACGTGCCCGGGCAACACAACGGCCGACCCTTTAGGACTACAATTGTCCGAGCCTGACAACTGTAACTGCGCATTTGGGACACAGTGCTGACAGAGAAGGTGGTGTGGTGACGTTGAAATGAAAACCTCTTGTCTAGAATTATCAAGCAAAGGTACATCAGCCACATGTGGACAGGGTGGCGGCGAAAGAGACGAGCCGTCTGGGTGAATCCCAGTTTGGGGATTTTCTCGCAGATTCATTCTTCAGATATTCAGACCGTTCACATTTTGACTCAAACAGAAGAATCTGGCCAGTAAAGTGTGCGGTACGCATTGTCGGGGTGCTTGGGCCACAAGGTTGATACACGTCCAGCGATGGGACATCGATGCGGGCTCCTCCTGGCTGACATTCCACTCTCTTGATTCAAACTGAACTGATGCGTAGGCCATACACACACACACACACACACACACACACACACACACACACACACACACACACACACACACACACACACACACACACACACACACACACACACACACACACACACACACACACACGCACGCGTCGCTTCTCCCAGAACCGATCAAAATTTTGCAACGTGGTCACATCATGCGTGCACATGCACTTCCCTATCCTGGGCCTGATTCCGGCAGGATTCTGTGCACGGGGACTCCTGTTGGTCTTGTGACATGTGATCCTGACTTGTAGCCGACTCCACGTTGTGTGAAGCGGACGGGGACTGACGCTTGCTTGCTCTTGACTGCTCCAGTGATCCTCTGTAGCTGAATGAATCCTGCAAGCATGTCAATGGTTCGGAATTATGTTCTGTAATCCTACACTATGTTGCAATTTCGCAACTGTTGATGCCCACCTCCGTTGTACTCACTGGCTGCAATGGCACAAACCCACTTGGTAAGCTGGCAGCTCGTTCGCTGGGACCATCTGTGAGGTGCTGGCTTGGATTGGGCTTGACAACAGCAGCTGAGCGCTGCCAGCCCACTTCGTTCGCTGGTATCATGTTTTCCACTGACAGTGGTGCTTGTGTTGGGGCATCACTCATGGGTGTATTCCTCAGGCCCTGAGGCTTGTACGGCGTATACATGGGGCTTGGATGTTGAATGAGGGTGGACTGTGCACCACCGGCTGAGCCACTGACGTGTACAGGGAACACTGGCATTTGCATCTGCCTGCATTGCTTGAACACGTCGTCCGAGAATGGAAGACAAACGGTTTGCACAGCACAATTCAGTCTTTCACAGGTGGAACCAGTGCTGCATGCCTTCCCCATGCTAGTGTTTCAGATATCCCCAGCTCTCTGTGCTTCTTCCCCAGGTCTGTCATGAACTTCAAATTGGTGTCCTGCAATGTTCATTCAGGTCAGATCAGTAAGTGATGCATGAACTTTGCGATGTTGGAAAGCCTTGTGAACGAGGGTGCGTCCAAGCAGCCCTTGCATTGACAGTTGCGAAAGCAACAGGAACTGTGATGAATGCCTTGTACCAGCACAGGATAACCTGGGACTAGTCTACGCAAGTGCACCTGCTGTATCTGTCACATCCATGCACATGGACAAGCTCAAATGTGGGGAATGATCTTCAATGCGGCTTGTAGATATATGAACCATGCGCACAGTCTGCGTCACACACGTGTATCTTGAGATTGCATAGTGATGGCTTGAAGGGCTGCTAGGGTTTTTGACGGATACTTCATGATTGCAGTGAGCATCAGAGCATAAAAGAGACATGTCACACAAGTGGGTACCTGTTGCTGTGGCACAGATCGCCTTTTTTTAATGATCGACTCCAATACAGAGAGCTTTTGTGTCAAGAAAGACATCTGCGCTTCTGGAAAGTTTTCCTTCCCGACATCTGGTCGCACTTCCGTGTCTGAGCCTTTGTGCGCAGCAGGATGTACATACTCTTGCATCAGCTGAGGCTGTAATACGGCCTTGACTGTTTGCCCATCTTCCATGCAGACCAGCACGTCCCACAATGCTGCGAAGCTTGGCAACTTTTGACTCTCTGCGCTCCAGGCACAAAGCTGCTGCTGCACCTGTTCTCTTAAAGCGTGCCAGGCTGCTTGAACTCTTCCATGCTGCAGGAAAGGCAGGGCGATTCGGTACGGCAAGCTCGAATGTTGCACAGACGTGCGTCACAAGTTCGCAACCGCTCTGACAGGAGCTCCAGGAAGGGTCAACCTTGACCGTCTCGTTTGACAGCTGGGCACGCTTTTCAGATAGCTTCATCCTGAGCTCGCCAATTTGTTTTCCGGCAATGGCTGCTGCAGCAGTCTGTGCTGCTGAAGCTGCTTTCTGCTCTTGAATTTCAGCGCGGGCTGCTTCCAAATGTCGCATTGCGACGAGAACTGCTTGCTTATCCTGCGCCACGGCATCACGGAGCTGCCGTAGCTGCTGTGTGCTATCATGCAGCGCCTGGGTATCATTTAGAAGTTCTTGTCTCTCTCTCTCCACAGCTGCCTGGTCAGCCTCAAGTTGCTGGTCTTTCCTACACGCCTTCCTAATTCTTGAATTGCTGTAACGTGAGCTGTATCCTGTCACAACATATGGATTGAGACATACATCCGCAGCTGTGCCTTGATCTGCTGCATGTCCAGGTCCAATTTTGCCTTTGTATCCCTTGAGTTTGATGTTTCTAACAGTGCTGCCGCTGCCTGGGCCTCCAGCTCGACTACCTTGCTCTGTGCCTTCACGGTTTCACCGTGAATCCGGTCCATCTCTGCCCAGGCAACAGTACGCTCTTCAGCAAGCCGCCGTCGCTCCTCTGTCACCTCTTGCATGAACCTCTTTCGCTCTTCATCCCGTGCAGTGCGGGTTGCTTGCAAAGTCGAGCGCTCCATGTCAATCCCAGCTGCTATCTCTTGGCGCTGTTGTTCCAGCGCATTTACAGCTGCATCAAGCCTTGCAGCTTCGTGTTGCAGGCGCCTCCTGTCTTCAGCCGCCGCCACAGCATCCTGGGTTGCCGCGGCCTGAGCCTTTGCTGATAGCTCAAGCAGCTGCTTTCTCAGGACATCTCCATCCTGTTCGACAGACGCAACTGCCGCTTCTCGCTGACTGACGGCCACCTCACGCTGTTGACACCTATAGTAGGCGTGTACTCTGTTGCAATCTGACATCCTTTACTGCAGCGACATGCAACCACGAGATCGCCGAAGTTCTCTTACTAGCATAACAAACATTTGAGTCCACGAGGTGTGTGATTGAAGACTCATCCAAACGATATATGCGAATCAATGTGGCCAAGCGGGATGTGTCGCCATGCATATTTCAGCTTTTTGCGGAGCTACAATGTCGGTCCTTGATCGAAGGCCCAGGTCTGATCAAGCAACCTCACCACTTGCCGGACGGATCTACGAGCGCCGTGTTTGGTCTGACCGGATAGTTGTATAAGCAGGGTGCACGGCAGAAGGCACGTGGAAGCCGTAAGGTACCTTGAGTGGTGCATTCACACCTTCTCTCTCTCTCATGCAGGTCCGCGTCCAAGCGGTTTGCCAACCGCTCCTCCCGCTGTATAGCAGCATTTGAGGCTACCTCTACACGCGCACTTAATGATGATAGCATCTCTGCGGATTGCCGATTCCGCTCCAGTAAGGCACGCTCTTCCTTCAAAGCTGCTGCCTCAGCCTCCAGCTGCACTTTTTGTTCAGCAAGTTCTGCATCTATCCGCAAGCGTGCTCTGGAGTCTGCATCACGTACATCTCTTGCAGCCTGATCTCGTGCTCGCGCTACCTCGGCCGCAGCATCATCAGCAGCGGAGCTGGCTGCCAGCTGAAGCTCCCTTAGCTGCCTCTGTGCACATCGAAATTAGCATCACAGACATGCTCGCCTGTCAGGCAAGGACAAACTCAACATGAACTCCCCAGCTTGTGCATGCGGATGCGAGGCTGTACAGACCTGCAGTGCTGCCTCACGCCGAGCAGTGGTATCCTTCGCTAACTGTAGATCCTGTTTGGCTTGTGCTACAGCAACCTTCAGGTGTTCAAGCTCCGTGAAGGTGGCTGATCGCTCGGCTTCTGCTGCTGCTGTAACCTGAGCTGCGATCTCTGCTTGATGCTCATGAACCTGCTTCTCCAGCGCATGCACTTGTGCAGTCAGCATCGTGATTTGTTCATCTTTCAGGCGTAACTGTTCTGCAGGTGTCGTAATTGAGCGCAAGGTACTCGTGGTAGCAGGCTTGTGATGTCGCACAGCTGAGATGTGGCCCTGCACGTTCCCTACTGCTGTGACAGTTTGAGCACGCATTGGACCTCTGACTTCAGATGATGCTGCACTGAGCCTTGCATGGGGAGATTGGTCCACTGTTTTGCCTGCTAGAACATCATGCCCAGCGCCAATCGTAGGATTTGGTGGTGTGGCAGGTGGCATGTAGCGTTTCTCTGCGGTCACACCAGAGCGCTCCAATCTGACTGACGATTCAGGCACATCAGCACCATCGTGATCATCAGGTGGCGGCAACAGCATCTCATCTGTCAACCCAAAGCCGACACCTGCGTCATGAGACTGTCCGCCCGGCCCCTGCAATTGTGGTGCCAGTCAGGGCAAGGTGCGAAGGTGTACCGACCTCAGACCAGCAGACCATGGTGGCAAATCCATGATGCCACTGAAACGCTGCAGGCACTTATCGGCGGGGACGTACATGGCCATACACAGAATCCTCTGCATGATCTCGCCTGCTGTGCACTGGTGTCGGATATGTTGCTCCAGAGCTTTCTTGAGCAGACGTGACAAGGCGTGCTGTAGCGAGGCCGCTGTTGATGGATTCAGCACGATTTGGACCTTGCTTGTCAGTTGCCTGAGCTCTCGGCCGTCCTTGTCCAGGGCATCGCTGCTCAGTGACACTGTCACTGTGACCATTGGGGTCCACCACAACATCTGATGCTTTGACACTCTGGGGCGCCGGGATGTCCTCTTCGGAGTCTGAGTCAAAGATTGGAAGGCGAGCAGAGGACGGGGTGCCATTTCCCCGTCTATCAGGTGGCACGGGTGATGCAGCATATGGCTTTGCCGTGGGCGGAGACACTTGCTCACCACGAGTAACTTGGTCAGCTAATCGAGCTTGTGGAGCAGGGATATCTTCCAACCGCTGATTTGGTGCAGAATTTGGACCGTCTGCCGGCGCACCAGTTGATACCATAGGCCGAGGCAACCTGGAATGGTTGAGGTGATCATCAAGTTCATCATGCAATCTTTCACGCAGACTAGCAGTCCCACTGCTATGCATCGGGCCACTTTGCAAAACGCCCTCCTCGCTGTCTGGCTTCCTGGACACCGTCATGGACCTGTCGCCGGCAGGTGCTCGAGATCTCAAGCCGGTGTTCCGTATCGGAGCCGCCGTAGTACTGAAGACTGGCAAGATGTCATCGGTCCTTCCGGAACCTTCCATATGACCTTCAATCGGCGCTTGTTTGACATCTGCACCACGTGGATGTCTGCCTTGGTCCTCCAGAACGTGAACTAGCTGCCTGTCCTTTGCCGACTCGCGTGTCTCCCATGTTACCACGAGGCTAATCACAGAAGCTCACCAGGTTTAGGTGGTGTGTTGGAGTCTCCCCTGGCTGCTTCTGTGCCTGAATGAGTGGGCAAGGGCTTGGATGGTGGGGGACGGGAGCTGGCCCCGTCGTCCTCCTCCTCGGACGAACTATCCAGAATCCCTGCCAGTCCAGCGAATCCAGCCGAAATCAGCTCACCCCGTGTGGGCATTTTGTGCTTCAAGTTATCGAGGCGCAGGAATAAGGACTTGCACGATGGACCTCAAGCGGATCCAAAGTCCACGTTCGCAGACATCATTGACAGTACGTTGCATATTTGTGCATCTGCAATGTACGTGCTGTACGTCGTGATCGAAGTGTTGCTGGGCAAGCCACGACGACAGCGTGACAGCGATCAATCGGGAGTGTCACTGGAACACGGAACAGGAGCACCACGGCGCGTAGCAGTTTGTAGCGCACATACGCGTATGGTGAAGCCTGCCCGTCACACAGTGAGTCCATGGCGTATAATTTTTTTGCAGATCACGAGTTGCGCTCACACCGCGCCATTCGCATACAGACACTCGCGTCAGGGACTTCCCCTTGAGCGAATTATCACACATAGATTCGGGCACAGTAGTCACAAGCCACGTGAACTTCTGTGGCCTGCAGCCGTATAAGTTCCGCCTGTGTTTACTGCGCCTCACGCGGCAGCATGGCAAGAACGGTATGTACCCGAGTCTTTTCGCAGAATATGATGCAAGCTACCCTTGCGACTAGAGTCGTGAAGCTACATTGCGAAAGTGGAGCAAGTGGGGCAGCTATGTATATCACACGCTTGCCACGTCCAGGACAGAACACAGAAGGCACAAGATGCCAGTGCAGACGCTTTACCGTCTCCACCTCCACCTATCGGTGACGATTTTGCAATGGTACGTGCTGAGCCATCAGCAGAGGTCAGTATGAGCTTGTTTGTTTGAGGATGGTTTGAACTCCATCATCTGATCAAGTGCAGACGCTCCCTGTGAGTGGATGCAATTTTAACTGGAGGCAGGCATGTCAATGCAGCCTGCAGTGGAAGTCCGCGTCCCAGACAATCAACTCAAAGATGTGGACTTAGACGAGGAGATTGCCAAAATGCTTACGGCCAACAATCCAGAGGCTCCGAAGGCATTGGTGCGCTTCATTCAGAGAGAGCGCGCATATAAGCCAGAGGCGATGATCGTTCAAACTATGACGCATTACGCAACACATGGCTGGCTGTTGCATCATGAAAGCGAAGATGCCACGAAGCAGCAAGACATGCACAAACAAGAGGAGGAACTCCAAAAGAAGTTCCTTGCTGAGGTTGACAAGGCAACTGCAGACCCATCTGCAGGTAGTGACAATCCAACGCTCGCTATATCATGTTTATGTATTGTGGCTGTTGATCGATGACATTTCAGTATGCGGATCATCTTTGCAGACAATGCATACGACGACTCCAAGGAACTGCGTAATCAATTCAACTTCTCGGAGCGTGCTGCCCAGACTTCCTCATTGCAGCCCAAGGACAAAGCCACGATAACAGAGCCACCTCCAACACTATCAGTCACTGGAACATGTTGCCAATCAGTCATATATGATGCATATGTGGAAGATCAGGAACGCATGGAGTGTCATGAGCGGATGGCGAAGATGAAGGCTGCAGCAAAGAAGGTGTAATTTGGTCTCATAATCCGGGTGCACCTTGGTGAACGCTTTCAGGCTTTCAAAACATGGCCACGTGTAGGGGGGTGTACAGAAGGAGGAACCTGGGTTCATGAAAGAGGTTGTTCATAGTGATGCCATTGTCTTGGAATCTGCCGAACTGGCGTTGGCAGCGAAGGTTTTGGAGCGCATGGTCAACCAGAACACATATGATGACATTGCCATGGACTTCAAGTACTGGGATGATGCCAGCGATCAATTCAAATCACATGAGGGCACACTCCTCCCACTATGGAAGTTCTCCAATGAGCGTGCTCGAAGAAAAGCTGTCACTGCAATTGCATGGAATCCTAAGGTATGCTGGCCAGCACTATTCGGCTGGACATCCTGTCAAATTTGAATCTGACTTGATTGGCATGATTCGTGTAGTACGAAGACATGTTCGGCATTGGCTATGGATCGTATGACTTCTTGAAGCCTACCTCTGGGCTCATTTGCATCTTTTCTCTGGCCAACCCAACATATCCAGAATACTCCTTTGCGACCGAATCAGGAGTTCTTTCCATTGATTTCCATCCAAGCTTCACAAACCTCTTGGCGGTGGGCTGTTATGATGGAACAGTGTTGGTCTTCGATATTGCCAGGAAGGCTGAACCCCTAATTTATAAATCTTCTGTGGAATCTGGAACACATACTGAGCCAGTCTGGCAGGTGGCATGGGAAAACACAGATGTGCAGAAGGCACTTCAGTTTTACAGCACCAGCTCAGATGGGAAAGTTTTGTTGTGGGAGCTCAGCAAGAAGGATCTGAAGCCAGAAATAGCGATGCAATTGAGAATGCAAAATTCCGAAGATGACGATGGCCTGTCACTTGCAGGTGGCTGCTGCTTTGACTTCAACAAGGCACGTTGCAAGACTCCCATTCCATGTGGCATTCGGGAAGCCTAATTGTTCAGGGAGCCACTTAAAAAACGTGAAACAAATGTCTGTGCTCTGCAGAACAAACACGATGTGTACATTGTTGGGACAGAGCAAGGCGTGGTTCACAAGTGCAGCAAAATGTACTCTAGCGAGTACTTAGCATCATATGCAGGCCACAACATGGCTGTTTACAGTGCTCGGTGGAATCTCCTACACCCTGATGTTTTCTTGTCAGCATCTGCAGACTGGACGGTAAAACTTTGGGACTCGACCAAGGATGGCACAGCAATCAAAGCTTTTGACATGAGCACCAGCGTGGGGGACATTGCATGGGCTCCGTATTCAAGTACAGTGTTTGCCGTTTGCATGGCAGACGGCAAGGTGTCGGTGTATGACCTTGCCCAACACAAGCATGAGCCCCTGTGCCGGCAGAAGGTCGTTAAGAACGCCAGGCTCACCAAGATCGTCTTCAATCCAAAGCATCCGATTTTACTCGTCGGAGACGACCGTGGCTGCGTGACCACATTGAAATTGTCACCAAACTTGCGCAAAAGCTGCGGAGCAGTAGGAAGAGATAATTTCTTGGAACAAGAGAAACAAAAATTAAATGCATACATTGAAGTGGCATTGAAGAGCCGACAAGGGGAGTACGCTGGTGCAGCCACATAAGAAGAGGAGCAAATGTTTGAGTCAGTCTACATTTATAAATTGTAAGCTGTATATGCTGCAGTGGAAATGCCCAGGTGCTCACGATGCATCAACATCAGGTGTAGCATCACTATAAGCCTATGACACAATGATGAATAGCATAATGAACGCGAGGAGGATCCCAAAAACCTTCAAGACCAACCACCTGTTGGAACTAATTGTTTGGAGGTATTTCAGCAGTTGGGCTTGGGCTGCATCCACGTTGCTGACAACATTGTCGACATTCTCATCAATGCGAACAGCCATTTCTCCCTGCTGCTGTACCATCTCTGCCATCTGTGTGAAAATACCTCCTAGCTCCTGTATAGTTGAATTGATTTGTCTGAGAGCAACGTCTCGACTCTGCAAGTATGAGTCTGCTTGAGGCGCCTGTGCTTGCAGTAGGGCCTGATTCTCGTTGTTCCTGCAACACAGTTGATCAATCAGGTAGCCACTTGATGGCAGCTCTCTCGCAGGCTTTAATCTACAAAACGTCATAGAAATGAATTGCACCTCGCATGCACATGAAGACGCCGCCTCGGCCCTACAGTTCCATCTACCCTACACGTCAACACAGACATGCATCACCATACGTGGCAGATGCGATGGTGATGTGTGTTAACTCGCCACATGAACAACAAGCCGGACTCCAGCTGCTACCAAGCTAAACAGGATATGTATGTGATATGACGTCTCATCTTGTGAGGGGACTGCACGACAGCGCTGCCCAAAGCACGCCGAAGCGGGCAAGAGGGGTCGCACGCATCGCTCGTCGGACCATCATCAAAGAAGGACGTCTGGTAATGATCTGCATTGCGAGAGCGCCTTCTTACTCCGGCATGTAACCACCAACGATACAGTGTAAAGTAAGCTCATGAGCGACTGCATGCCTGCCGGTTGACCAGAACTTGTGAATCTGCTTCTACGGTCTTGCGAGGTCTTCAATGTCTCCCTTCTAACTTCCAAGACAGACTTGAAGTTGCTAGTGGTTCCTTTCAATTGCACACGGAGATTGTCCACGACCCTAGATGAGTGACTACTGCCTTGCCCAGATGCCTTAGTCTGTTGTGACATGGCTTGCAATTCTTGCAGCTCTTCATTCTGCACTTGATGCGACTGCTGAAGTGATGAAACGCAGAGCAAACGCAGAGCCACTCAATGTTACAGATCGTCTTCAAATTCATACCAGGCCCTGGAGGTTATTCTTGACTTCTGCGGTCAGGTTATTTACTTGCTGTGTGTTGTCATTGTACATCGTAGTTTGCTTCGCAAGCCTTGTTAGATGCTGTATGCGCCCAGCCAGCTGCGAAATGCGCATGCTCATACCCTGCGCTTTCGCTGTGAACTGCGCATTTTGTGAGCCTTGCAATGCGCCTGAAAGAACGCGGTCGTTTTTTGTTATAGTGGAACAGTCGCGTTAAATTTGCGATCATGCGATACATACAGACGTAAAGCTGAACAATCCGTCTGGAAGCACGCGCCTGCTTTAGAGCTTGTGTCCAGTGCTGTCTTCGTGCCCTGCAACGCTGCGTCGCTTGATTCTCACTGATCGCCTGACGCACAAGCGTGATTGCTGACCCTGCGAAACAATTTTGAAAGCGTGATCATACCTGTGATTGCTTCAGCCTTTGCACAATGTCAAGAAACTCAGACGTGCGGTCTTTGGAAGACTGTCCAACAGTAAGGAGTGGCATGCTTGACTCTACGTGACAGTAAGGACCACGGACAGTGTATCACGTATCTATTGCAAGCTCGCCGCAGTAGCAACAGGTATACTTTGCTCTGCCATTGTGCGGCATCTATGACCACGTACTCCGCATTCAACCTGCCTGCAGGTATTCAATATAGCAACAATCCAGCCTTGTCAACAGCAGACGGCCCACAGATTCACAGACTGCATCAGCTGGTTTGTGTTTTATTTGAAATCGCAATCACCTGCTGTTGAGCGCGAATCAGGTACATGCGACACTGAGTAAGAAGCAGGCACTGGTGGACACCGTGGAGCAGTGGATTTCAGATCACTCACAAAACACGTGTAGTACGCGGTCGTGGAGAAGGAGACATCCTGCATCCGTCTGCACCACGCTTGTGAGACCTCAGCTGCGCGATGCCGATGAAATGCCTCCTGGTGAAGCGTGCCTGGAAGTCCAACATGTCATCTGAGCATGAAGGCTTCTACAGCTCCCTAGTCAAGGCCGCAGCCTTGAACTCTTACATCCCTATCATGCCCACAGTATTCCATGCATACGAGAGACGTGTGTCCCAAAGTTGGTCCAGGCTGTCCGAGAATGATAAACACCCCACCCAGCACAACAGGCAAGTCGTACATGTCTGCTTCCGCACGTCTACAACTCCTCATGCAAATCCGTGGATCTCCGCAAGCTCCTCCCACCGTCTCGAAGTCTCACCTATAGACCTCCCCCGCCGCACAGATGTTTCAAAATAGCATGACCATGCAAGGACTCTGTGACCTGATTACATCCACAATGCCCGGCCTAGCTGCACGCAAACACCCTAAATATACATACATGCTATACATTGCTTTCAGGGAAGTCTGTGTACGTTCCATGGTCTCTCAAAGCTTATTGAAGCTTCTTTATCTTATTTTCTCAAGGTCTTGAACCCGCCAACGCAAAAATGCCAATATTCTGCAGTCTTTGTGTCCAGTCACAACATCTCGACAAAGTAGAAGTGCGCCAAAGTAACGGACGTGGTGCAATATTGGCACCAAGCGGACAGCACAGCTGCATATGCGGTCAGGGTGGCATGGACGTCAGTTCTGGTTGCTGCAAGTACTCAAGTCTTCATAGATATGAATACAAGATCATGCATGTATACATGTGCGCGGCCCATCCATATGCAAGTCTATGCGGACACATACACGTATACGTGGGCAAGGTAGTTGTTTCCTCAACGCTGTGCCGCGCGATGGGTCGCAAGGTTCTCGCTGGTGCCCCGCTGACGGCGCCACGCGGGCAAGGCAAATTGTATCGGATTCATGGTCCTGTCCGACAATCTCTCGCCGCTCGCTGTACACCTGGCCTGACCGGCGGGTAGCCCGTCTGCATATGCACTTCGCTGCCTCCCGACGGTCTCTGCCTGCCTCTGCAGCTCTGTCCAGCGGGGGGTGGCCAGTGTCTTTACCTGTGGCCGGGACGTCCTGATGTGCGGTGTTGGCAATGTCCTGGGCGTGCTGTGCGGTGGTGGCGTTGCTGTGTAGGCGTGCTGCGCAGGGCGACTACCTCGTGGTGGGTGCCCGGGCTTTTGGGTGTGGGGCCCCCCTGCACTGATTGTGTCTGGCAGGTGTCCAGATTCGATCATCTTTATCCGCCCTGACCGCGACTGCGGTGCGGATAGCCAAGAATGTGCAGCTGCGTGGAGTTTGTGCATGCGCGCGCGCGCGCGCGCGCGCGCGTGTGTGTGTGTGTGTGTGTGTGTGTGTGTGTGTGTGTGTGTGTGTGTGTGTGTGTGTGTGTGTGTGTGTGTGTGTGTGTGTGTGTGTGTGTGTGTGTGTGTGTGTGTGTGTGTGTGTGTGTGTGTGTGTGTGTGTGTGTGTGTGTGTGTGTGTGTGTGTATTACTGGGGCAAAGCCGGAGGGGCCGGTAGCACCGCCAGGATATTGAGGAAGCACACGAACAACCCAAAGCACGCGTGTCAGGAGATGGGCAGCCACCTCGAATCCGCCGCTCTCGGGGCCAAGTCACAGCTAGCACCCGCACACAGCACCCCGCCTCAGCCCAACAGGAACCCACTGAACACGCACCCACACACCCCTACACTGTATAGGTGTGCGGGGGAGTGGGCGTGTGGGGATGTTTATGTCCTCGGTTGGTGTTGCCAGGCTGCAGTGTCTGGGTGCGATTAGGCCTGGAGTGATGGCAGAGGCGTGGTTATGCGGTGTTCTACTTTTTGCTGTGTGTGTGGTTCCTGTGGTGCTACCTGAGTTTATGAGTTTCACCTTGTAACAGCCACCCATGCGCCGACTGTGTCCTTGGAACACGTGTACACACGCAACATGATTTACTCCCTGCAGAAGCTGGGAGATGATGCATGCTGGTGTTCCCGTATCTGTAGCTCCAGATGCTGCCTGCACTGTAGTGAATGTATTGCAAGTTGCCGTGGGTTGTGAGTGCGCGACAATCACCTTTGGGGTAGCCTTGGAAAGTGCATAGTTATGCAGAGGATGTCGTGGTGGACAGATGTGCGCTATCGATTGTTTTGCATGGAGAAAGCCTGCACAGTCAGCAGTGCTACCACAAATCATGCCCGCAAATAGGCGCCCTGGGAACAAATCATCATTGTCAGTGTGTCAGTGGACTGTCAGCGCCTCAGCATATGTCAGCCAACTCCCTTGTGCTTTACGGTGTGATGCCCCATTGGTTGGCAGTTTTCCTTACCATCAGCATTTGGCGAATGTGTCAAGTGTTCTCTGTGTTCCGGAGCATGCGCATAGGACTGTATCTGCTCTAGCTATTGGTGCTGTATCTGTGAAGACAAGCCATGCAGACATGCACTGTCAGTGCACGAAACTTGGCCAGTTCCAGATTTAAGAGTGGAATTGCAAAGGAACGCATGGCAGTTGCAAGAAAAGACAATGTTGATCATGCCTCAGTACATGGGCGGAGACGCTTCTTGATGCAGTATCTCGAGATATGCATTGAACCTCTGGACAATACATAGTGTGCCAGTCGGAGATCTGGTGAATTACACATTCAATATTGCAGCGAAGGGGACCAGTGTAGTATTTGAGGTAATCCGAGGTAAAGCTGGTGACACAAGCAACGTGACAAATGTGAATCACCTGTAGTCATTGCCGTGTACGAAGGCCCGTCTGAACGGTAGTGCGCGAATGCTTGCAAGCCGTACCCTGAACCGAGGCGTAGACAGCAGCCCGAAGTGGATTCAACTCTAGCTGAAAGCTGAAAATGTCCCTTCAAGCCATGCTTTCTGGGCGCGAGCTCGTGCGCAGATCTCTTTCGACGGGTAAATGTACAATGTTGCAAGTCTCAAATTCACGAGTGGCTCTATGCTGCCACAGCAACGTAATCCCTTTGGCGTCAAGTTAGCTTCTTTATGAACCGGTATTGCTTCTATGAAAGCTGGCGGTCTGAATGAATAGTCGACTGGGCTTGCCCACCCGTTTCTCAGCGGTGTTCTGAGCTCCAGTCAATGTCAACTCTAGCCCACATGAAACAGTAAACGATGTCGAGAAATTTTGAGGTCGTGGCCAGGGTCCGACCGGTTGCGAAGGGGCACGATACCGCTGTCTCCGCAGTTGACGAGCACCATGTCTCAGTACGCACAGCCCCGTGTAGATATGATTGCCCCACCTGGTGCTTCGGCACAACCGAGCAAGCAGCTGGAGCAGCTGTTCATGAACGTGTAGGTTGCTGTCATTCCAAGAAATCGCAAAGCGCTGGTCCCGAAGCAGGGAAGCCGAAATCAGGGATTGCAGGACACGCACAGTTACGAGTTCAACAGCGTCCTGGGCGGGGATGCGACTCAGGCTGACGTATGCCAAGCGCTTAACATTGACTCCAAAGTCAGTGCAGCTTTGGATGGATTTCCGGTCCTGCTGTTTGCGTTTGGGCAAACATCTGCTGGAAAGACACACACTGTGGTTGGTAGCTTAGCGGTGTGTCTCAGCGCAACGACCAGCAAGAATTCTGAGGACCCTGTAGAGTCGATTGTCGAAAAATACGTAAATTCCAGCATGCTTGTGGCTGGGGAGCCAATGCTGCTCTCACTTGTGTAGGACAAGAATGAAGTCAACCACTTGGAAGAAGGTAATTCAGTGCCTAGCACATGCCGTCAAGAGCCTGAAAGTCCCGCCGGAGATGGCGAGGGTGTGATGTTTACTGCATTACGCAAAGGCTTCATTAGGGCGCAGGAGCACACACAGCGTGAGTTTCAGATGTCAACCAGCGTGGTAGAGATCTACAACGAAAGGGTTGTGGATCTCTTGCAGAATCGTGAAGAGCTACCGATTCGGCATCGCCGCTGTCGTGGCTTCTATCTGCAAGGCGTGAAACGGATCGTGTGCACTGATGTGGCTGCAGCGACTGAGGTTCTGAAGCAGGCCCTAGCGTATAGGTTTGCAATCGCCCCAGATTGATGAAAATTATAGTTCAGACCTGCGCTACAATGCTCGCTCTCCAATGAGACATCCACGCAGAAGAACAGTAGAGTATGTGCAGGCGGTCAAGGGCTCATCAGATGAATGAGTCGTCCTCTCGTAGCCACGCCATCATAACATTTCACTTTGATTCGTGGGCAGCACAAGGTTCGGCCGAAGCTGGGGAAGCTGCGAAGGCAGAGGAGCTGTTCAGTCTGTTGAAACGAGCAAGGAGGGCTCATGCTCATGCAGCCGTTGATGCCAGCAAGCTAAGCTCGTGTAATGGCCCTGATTCTGAGCCTGCACCCGTGGTTGTGCCGTCAGCTGGTCAACTGCGCATCAAGCGTCGGATGCGCAAGTATGGCCAGCTTGTGTTTGTAGACCTCGCTGGAAGTGAACGCCTGAAGGCAACTGGCAGCCATCAGGGGGATGGCATGCAAGAGTCTTGCGGCATCAATCGTAGCTTGTTTGCTTTAGGCCGAGTCCTCCATGCTCTAAGTGAGAAGTCCAAAGGTAGACATCAACCAGTGCCAGTTCGGGACTCAGCATTGACCAAGATCCTTGCGCATGGACTCGAGAGTGCCGCGCACACAACGATGATTGCATGTTTGAACCCTATGGCGTCTCAGCTCGGCCAGTCCACGTCAACACTCCACTTTGCAAGGCTGGCGCTGTCAATCAAGACGAGTCCTGTGGCAAGGCTGGACCCCCGAGACAAGGTGTGACTTTCACCCATCCCGGGTTGACTTCTGTCCGGTGTCTACGAGAGAGTGCACGTCAGCGACCCCTGCCTGGGCAAACACATATGTATGTGTATGCCATGTCGTGCACTTCCCAAGCATAGAGGCTCTGTGAGAATGCTGTCACACTGTAGCAGCACGCATTGTTGAAGTACTGTGTTGCCCATTCTGCTCATCTAACGAAACATGTCCTCTCCTTCACATCACAATGTCAGGACAACTCAGGTTCATGTATCATAGCTGGCTGTGGCGCAGATTGTCATGGATCTCAAGCAGAAAATTAGCTCACTCCGCAAAGAGAATCAATCACTGACAAAAGCTTTTATATGGCTGTGCTCCGGCACAGCAGACTGGGATACTCTCATCCAGCAGCTCCCACAGCATGTCAGCCAGCAGCTACCTGTAAGTGGTCCCCCCCTACTGACCCCCGCACCTTCACACTCCTGCCTATCCGTAGCCCGGCCACCTTCCTCCTCGCCTGACAGATTTTCTGGTCTACCAACACGGCCCTACACACCTGCATCTGCAAGGCCGCAAACCTGTCAGTCCACTCCAGTGTTGGCTGAGGTGTCAGCTGAAGGGACCTTCCGCACCCCGCCACGGACTGCCCCAGCCAGCCGACAAAGCTCAACGATGCTGAGATCAAAGAGCGGACACCCATGGCTAACGGAGATGCCCCCCAGCACTGCCCAGGAAAACCTGCTTCAGTTCCCTGCTCTTGCGGCTCTGGAGTCTGAATTCCAGGCGCTTTTCAGTCAGCCAGCTACTGCTGCCCAGGAGTATGCATCTGGGTGCTACTTGGACTGCAGCTTGTGATACAGCCGTCAATGTCGGGACAGCGAAGAACAACTATTTGCAGAGACTTGGTCTCTCTTGAGGCATGCAGCGAGGTGATCATCAGCACAAGCCAGCTGCAGCCTGTTGTGGCAAATGAACCACTGTCAAGCGTTCCTTTGGCCAAAAGCATGCTTGGGCATGATGTGACGCCCGCAACTGTAAGAGATGTACTTCAGGCAGGCTCAGCAGGCCAATGTCCAACAAGCATGAAGAGTGCGTCAGCGAGGGACGACAATGGCGTTGCAAGCACAGATTGCATTGCAGGTGACGATGTAGAAAATCGGAGTACAACGTCCGATGTGGAAGCCAATGCTCTTCTATGGGCTTTGAAGAATTTGTGGTTTGGTGTTGAAGAAGACATGACTTCATATGCATACACGGTTTGTATCGCATCTTGTTCTGCTGAACACAAAGCTGATCTGACTGTGCTGCATCGTGTAGAGCAAGGTAGCAGTCTTGTGAAATCCCAATGGCTTGATGATAGCAACCGTGTCTTGGAAACTATAGGTTCATTCCAGCTTGGAAGCGAATGGAGTTGACGTTTCCAGTTCCGGATACTATGAGCAGCTGTCTGCAGCAGTTGCAGTTGCATATCCAGACAAGTGGAGGAAGTACTCGGCCCAGGGTTGCATGCTCAATACCATGGCAAAGCAGCAGGGCATCATCAACAGTGCAGTGACAGTCGAGTGCGCGCTTTCAAACAGAGCAGCATGGGCAGAGTCTCAACTGTCTTCAAGTGTGCATGCCAATGTGCATGACAAGGCAGCCGTACGGGCCAGCTGGCCACGCATCTCACCAGGCCGCGTTGTGCTGGTAGATGAGCTGGCTCACAGCACTGCATCTGGTGTTCGTCAGGGTACAAGGGCACCTCCTGCTCATCTGCCCAAGGCAGTGCCCAGGACCTCCACTGCACAACCGGTGTCTAAGGGTGTGGTGCTGTAATCGATCCCCAAAGCTGCCACTCGAGATGTAGTATCTGCCGGTGTGACATACAGAAATGTTGTCTCGCAATAGAACGGGAGTTGCTCCATACAGGTCTACAAAGCTATATCAAACAAGCACGGGCGATGCCGGACTTGCCTGGCCGCCCCTACACGACGTCCTCCTGCCCAAAGCACAGGCCATTTTCCGCTGGGCGAAGTCGAACGCCCGGTGAGCAGATGCGTGAGCGCATCCTGTCAACACTTGATATGGGCAATGCAGCTGACACATTCAGCAAGCCCAAGGGGCCACTGGGGAAAGAGACCGCAGGAAATCTCCCTGCACGGACTCCAGGAGGTCCACGGGAATCGCAAGCGGATCAAGCTTGTCAATTTGCAAGCTGTGGCAGCGGGCTGCGCCAGCGTAGATCAGTACCAGAACCTGCAGATCCACAGAAGAAGGCATGGAATGACTGTCCAAACCCAGATGTTCCTGGCTGGCAGGGCAGGCTGTGCAGGAAATGACGTGGCTTCCCGCTTGACACATGTGCTCCTACAAGGCTGATGCTGGAATTGATTTTTTGCTGTGGCTGGATAGTGTTTGCGTGCGTGTTGTTCTCTTGGTGACGGGGTACCGGCAATGAATTTACAGCAGAATCCCGAATTGCTCCAGCAGGAAATGGTCACAAAGCCATTGGAGTCTGCCCAGGCATTCACATGCAGGAGAGGTGTCAAACTTTTGGAACCTGTATTCATCCAAGCAGACCTACCTAGCGACGACCTTTTAGATCGCGATGTCGACATTTGAGTTTGTCTTGGAAATCTAGAACACCTGACTCAGCCTTATGCAAGGAAAAGTCTGAGAGGGACAGCCATGTGTCATGGACTGCTCAGGGAACAATGCGTGTATGGTTCATATTGGCCCCCAACAGGGTCGTGAAGGGCAAGACCGAAAATCAACTAATTCAGCTCTGCCAGCTGTGTTGACTCATCAAAGTATTGTGGAGGTCATACATCACTGTGCTATCCCAAAGATCATGGGTGGCATCCCTTCCCGTAACAGTCAGTCCAAATGACGCAAGTATGCATGCACATATATCTGTAGCTTGTCTGCATGATACTTGTTTTGGGGCGCTGGCCCTTTGCGCAATGGATAACAGCCGCAATTCAAGCGATGGTGTATGCCGCTCATCAGTCCAACACACATGGTTTACTGATAGTGCATGGCGCAGCCTGATTGTGCCGCGTTCACCTTGAGTCAACACAGAGGTGGCTGGATCGGCACTACTGTCACTGGGCTGAAGTGCGCACCCGCAACCTCCGCTCATGCAACCGTTCAAAGACGCTCTGTATACGTCCAAGGAGTTGAGTTCAAGTGGTTATGGCAAATGGGGCTGCAGTATACTCAACATACTATAACGGTGTATATGAGGGGACATGGCTACTAGTTGTAACTAGGTGTTTGTTGGAGGTGCGAGTAGCTCTCGCTGCACAATTGAATGCTTTGACTAGCTTTGACCTAGTTTTGGACGGAATTCATGGCAACCCTCCATGGACCAGAGCTCCAGTGATGGCATGGCCCATCGGTCTACTGAATCTCTGCCCAGGATGCTGGGTCAGCTATAGCAGTGCTCATGGCGGATGGTCGTTGGACTGCGAACCGCGAGATGCGCCGTGGGTCACTGCGGCCAACAATCGTTCAGGTACCGTGGCATGTCTGGTGCGAGTATCTTGCTGGCCATGAATGCTCCTACAGTAGAAATATCCCTCAATAGTGCACCGTAGGATGCGGGCGGCCGACTGAGCATGACACCAGCCTCGCGCCAGGCATTGGTCATCTGCTTGCTCAGGCTCTCTTTTCTGACAGCACTTCTTGTCACGGATGCGTGGAGCCTGCAGCAAGCCGGGATGCTGTGATTGCTTTGGCGGTGGACCAGGAAGGCACTTCCTTTCAAGGCCTTTCGGAGGCCTAGCTGCACCCAGCGGTCAGAAATTCGCTGATGGGGCCATTCGTTATAGACGAAACTGTAAGTAGCATCCAAAGTGGGCTCAGGTTGCACAAGCGGCGCACTAGCACGCACAATGTGCATGTGCACGTACAGGCTCCCGCAAAAACATAGCACGTGAACCAGCGGCCTCATCAGAGATACGCCCTTACAGCCGGCGGCGGTGTAGACTATACTACCAGCGGCCCGAGGATACTGATAATAGTGCCAGGAATCCATGCTGGCACATTTGTCGGCGTAGCGGTGGACGTCCGAGTCTCAGTGTCGAGCTGACGTCAACCGACTGAAGGTTCCCACGTGCATGGGTCACGGAAGGACATGCAGCACGTCACACATCCGAACTCTCAGGAGACGAGACTGATCGCAGAGCATCTATAGATAAAGGTCTACTCATCTGCGCAGTAGCGCGCCTTGTCGCGGCGCAGCCGCAGATCTGCGTGCTCGTGTAGTCGGGCTTTCGGTGCAACTCCAAATGGGGCCCGACAAAAAAAAAAAGTGCTCTCAACAATCCATATCTCAGTGCATACTTCTCGGATTGCGGTAATTTTTGGTTCCCTGGATCCGCAACAGTCCTCCCGTTTCTTACGCACGGGAAAAGGGTTTAGACCCTGTCTAGGCCCAAAAAGCTGCATTTTCGTCATTGCAGGCTCCAGCAGAGAGATACAGCCACTCAAAGGTAGCCCTTGGGCAAGGCCATGGGTGAGGCATGCCAGCCCTGCCCTGCCTCCAACTCAGTCAGCCAACTGCCAACACACATTACTGATGTCTCGGGAAGGGGAATGTTGACTGCCACACTGTAGTGGTGACCATATTGATTTCCCTGGGCACATGGCTGGTGGCCCATGCATGCCACATGTATTGAGCAACACGTTGTCACCCCAGCAGCTCAAGTGCGGCTGACAAGATCACGTTGTCGAAATTCATCGGTTGTGGCGCCGCAGTCAAGGCTGCCTTGCGGCTGCAGGTGGATCTTATTGCATACAGTAGCTTTTCAGGCGTCACGTCCGAACCGTGAGTTTCCCCGCACGCCACGGAATGCGTTGCCGCAGCTGAGCAAAATCAAGCAGTACACTCGAGCATTGTTCAACAAGTAGTTCGGGATAGGCCTTGCCGATATGTTGCCCAGGTCTGGATGCGTAACGTCCGGGTGATCATTGCAGAATGTCGATCGCGGCAACTGCCATGTTTTTGCGGCACCCAGTATGCATGGGAGAGCGGCGCCTGGAACGACAGGCATCTGTAGTGCACGAGAGCAGGCGTGGATGGCATTGTGGCGTAGAGGGCGTTTTTGTGAGTCTCACGATGCTCGCACAGGTCATATGGTGCACTGTGCGGGCCGGCATGGCGTGTTGACTGCCCTGAGAACAACCATTATCGCGCAGCCTGTGGCAGGTTCGCTGTCCAGATCTCGGATCCACGATAACAATGTGATGCTGGATTAGTTTTCGAACGCCGTCGTGGACGTGGCGACTGTAGAGAGTCTGAAATGCCACCGGGCTGGTACGGAGTCTCATACCGGCGAGAGTTTGTGGAAACATAAGGCAGTGGGTGATCTGTAAAATTTTCAGAGATAAGTCAGGCGATCTGTGTAGTTGGGGCTGATTGCGCTCTCAGTAGGCTTGGCTGCCACCCGGGTGTGCAGCACTGCACCCACAGAGCGCTCTGACACCCCTGCCGCACGGGCCACAGCTGCGCAACAATCCTGTCGTCTGGATGCAAACAGCACAGTCTGCTTTAGAGTCTATGGGGCTTGACTGCTTTGCATTCCGCCAGGCAGTCTGCGGGTGGGCCTGATGCTTCACAGAGTTGAATGGCCCCATGAGCTTTTTCCTGACCGCCAGGTGCGCCATAAGTACCGTAGCAGCTGCCGTAGCGACCATAGCTTTGTGCAGTGACGACGAGGCGTCCTGCCACATGGAGTGAAAATGACAGCGTCCGTCGCACGTGTGTCAACAAGCAATGAGGATGTGTACACGCCTACGCGGTGCACTGTCATCAATTTAGCAACCGGTCTGCTGGCTGGCGGCGGCTGGAGACTTCGTTCCTTGTAGCCCTCCTGGACACCGGCAAGAGCGCGCTCGTGATCAATCGATTGTGCGCCTGAAGATGGGCTCTACATCTATCACTTGAGTCAGGCCCAAATTTGCCTTGGGAGCACGCAAAACTCACCAAAGTGCTGTTCTTCGTCGCCGTTTCTTTGCGGCAATCAAACGACGCAAAGCACGATAGCGGAAGGTATCTCAACGTGTAGCGTGTGCTGTCCTCTGTGAATCAGTACCCATCTGCTTCGTGAACTTCTAGCTGTTGCTGGCGGTATGGGAAAGCACAATGGCAAGGCTCGTAAGACCGCTGGCCCGCAGAAGGTTGGCTCAGCATTGTTGTCGAGAAATGCACAGCAGGTGCGACAGCCATACTTCGGAGCTGCACACGCGGCAACTGCATCTTGACACAAAAGATATCACATGCGTGCTCTAGCATAACTCAAATCTGGCGGTTGTTGTCGAGTTTGCATTGGTCGGCCTCGCTCGGACGCAGATCTTGATTTTTGCAGACGAGAGGAGGGGGCGGGGAAGCTGCCTTCAGGCACACAACAGATGTCGGGGATGCCACGAATATGCAGTCCGTAATCATGGAGAATGATCTTTCTGAGCTCATGCGGATGGTGTGATGCTGCCAATATCATGCAACGTCACAGGCCGCTACAGCGCGTCGGTGTAGCACGGGGAACTTGTATGAGAAACGCCTCAGAAAGACTAAATGCTTGTGTGCATGTTTAGGCAGATCTTGCAGGACGAGATTTCGCCGGGGAGAAGGGAAATGCCGTGATTCTGAGTGCCACAAATGCACGTGTGGGCCATCTCAGCGATGAACAAAGGCAGGCCATCTTGGAAAGACATCCAGAGGCCATGCGAATTCCGCGAAGGCCCCTGTGGAATCGAGGAATGACCGCATCGCAGGTCCAGGAACAAGAGCGTGCATCATTCTTAGAGTGGCGGCGCCGTCTGGCTGGGTATGGTCTTTCAATGCCTCCGCCATGCACAAACTCAATTCCCCCACCGAATGCATAGGATTTTTCCAAATCAGTACATAAGATGTACCTGTGCTCATCATTTGTTATGCTCGCAGGCTGGAATCGGAGGAGGGACTGATTGTGACACCTTTTGAAAAGAACCTTGAGGTCTGGAGGCAGCTTTGGAGAGTTCTGGAGCGCAGTGATGTAATAGTGCAAGTTGTTGATGCGCGAGACCCCATGTTCTATCGCTCTGAGGATCTTGAAGGCTACGCCAGGTACTGCACGTTGGAATCCTGACGTGTGCATGTGGTATCTGCGAAATTATCAGCCGCAAGCAGATCGGTCAGAATGTCATCGTAGCAGGCACCGTGGGTAGTCAAGGAAGTCATCCAAGGATCGGCGTCGATTTGGACATGCACAGCTGTGGCCTTCTTGACTGCTGGCCACGGTTGACTGCTGTGCTGCTGCCAAGGTTGACTGCTGGCCAAGGTTGAGCTGTGCCAGCACAATGCTGAATCGCTTTATTACTGTAGGTTGCTGCGTCCGCATGCCCGCTGCTTGCTTTTGTTGAACAAAGCAGACCTGCTGCCTGACGAGATCCGCACTATGTGGGCTGACTACCTTGACGCCAAGGGTGTGCACTATGCGTTCTGGTCAGCTTTTGCCTCTACAGAGAGGCAGAAGCGGGAAGGGACCGCTGCGGCCCAGCTCCTCGCAGCTGAGGCCGCAGAAAATGCAGAAGACAGCACCGTTGAGGAAGCGGTCGAGGAATCTGCGGACAAGCGCATCCACGTTTTGACTGAGACAGAGCTGATAGCACTTCTGGGCAGCCAAGCAGACGAAGCGCTACGTGCCAGGCCAGCGTCTGGGGCTCAAGATGCAGATGTCTCGGATCATGCAGAAGACGCCAACAATGGCATCGCGGACGAGGTATCTGCGGGGGAGGGCGACCAAGGCGGTGCCGCGCCACCAGCACCCCCCACAGTCGGCTTGATTGGGTTCCCAAATGTCGGAAAGTCTTCCACCATCAACGCACTGTTTGGCAGCAAGAAGACCGCCGTGGCGGCAACGCCAGGCAAGACTAAGCACTTCCAAACACTCTTTGTGACTCCAGAGCTGCGGCTGTGTGACTGCCCGGGGTTGGTCATGCCACGGCTAGCGACGAGCACAGCAGACATGGTGGCTGCGGGCGTTGTGCCAATTGACCGTCTCACTGATGTCATCAGCTCGATCGCAGCTATCGCCGCGAGGGTTTCACGGCATCAGATGCTTGCGAAGCTCAAGATCTCAATGCCAAGACCCAAGCCGCACGAGCCACAGGACCAGGCCCCCACCGCACATGAAGTCCTGTCAGCATATGCTGCCAACCGCGGCTGGTTGAATGGGAGCGGGCTGCCTGACCAGACGCGCTCAGCGCGGGCGCTGCTGAAGGACTACACAGCGGGGCGCCTGGTGTTCTGTGAATGGCCTCCAGGACAGCAGCGGCGGTGCCCCCTCGATGAAGGCCTGGGAGTGTTCACCTCTCAGCCAGTGCTGCTGCAGTTCTCTGCAGGTATGGCTTCAAGTGTTGACCATGTGTGCTGTGGCATTGCTCCAAGCTGTCTCCACACTGAATTTATCTTGCAGAGCGAGCTTATGGGAAGAATGTCAAGACTGCCCTGCAGCCAAAGGTCCCACGGGGGGCGAAGTCAGTGGCAGGGGGTGCAGGCGCGGACGAGCTTGGTGAAATGAGTGCGGGTGCTGCTGTCAGTGACAGCTCCAAGGTGCAGCGATCAGATCACAAGTTCCAGAAGAAGGCGCAAAAGCATGCTGGTGTCAATGCTCGAGTGCTTGCTAAGGCGGGCATCAGTCCGTATGGGACTTTTGAAACTGCAGGGGCTCAGGACCACATCCATACCGGGAAACGTGGTGGTATCGTGCGGCTATAGCGTATTCTTTGGCCTGGGGCATTGGCCAGCAGGCTTGAAGAGGTTGTGGACTCTGCTTCAGGGTAGGAATTGATGTCAATTACAATTTATGGACCTTTGTTCTTGTTTTAGTATGCACCTGAGACACAGAAATGATGCAAGTCAACCGCTCACATTCCACTCGAAATCACGTGACACTAATGTGCAGCACTCATTTTAACCACAGAATCCAGCCTCTGTGAAAGCGCTAATAATGCCCTTTCTGCAGCCTCCACATCAGCATCTTCCGCAACCCGCAGCGATGCCTCGATCACTGCGTTGGTCTCCAACGATTTGGTCAATGGACCCTTCCTCTGATCTTTGATCTGCATCAGACACCCGTTGGGAACATTCGCATTCAACATTCAAGGCCACAAGCAGCATTGACCATAGATTGCAACAGTCAGAAAACCATCAAGAAGAGTGCAGTGTACCACTGACCAGATGATGTCAACCCCAAATCCACCTTGATGGCAACGGCATTGATTGCCCTCCTTGATCACATCGTAAGCAACATCAAAGCCCACAGCTTTCCAAAAGTTTATCACGGTGTCCAAAGATCCGCGGACAGTAGTTTCACAGATTTCTCGCGTGGTTACAGGAGAACGGCGCAGGTCTTTGCTTACCCGACCAGCCCATGCACCCTGCTGAATGACAGTCCAGTCCATGTCACATTGATCCTGCACCTATCGTTTGTCAATTGCGAGTCTTCGCCGGCTACAGAAGATAGCATGGAGCTGCCAACCCACTTGAACAGCTGAGCTCCTCAAAATCAACCTCGCCTCGTGCTTGGATGTACCAGCCATGAGCGAGATCTCTCTGAACTTAATGCTGGTTTTGTCCATTACCACCAAAGAGTTCATCAGCTCGTTCACATTGGCTGGTTTTGTACCCACCACACCCACCATGCGAATCTCCTTCATCCCCATGTTCGCAAATGCTACATGATCTGATGATGTGTAGCATGCAGAAGGTAGGATGAGCTAGAAAGTATTTGCCCTCCCCGGGCTCTTGTTCGTTCTATCGTTTCAATGAATGATTCGTCAACACTCAGGCTTTGTAAGAGTGCTAGCACACCAAGATCAAGCAACACCTGCAGACACACAATCAGCAAACCGTCGGAATGCTTGGATCGTCTGATTGTTCACCGGAGAGGAAAGGTGTCCCCGCTTGAGTGTCCACATGTGTCGGCACGAGTGCGCTATGAGCCACCACGCCACCTCCCGCTCTCCGTCTAAGCGTGTGTACGCTATCGCTGTCTGGATCATTCAGCAACCAGCACCAGCCCAGATTCCATAAGACTTCGTGTCCCTGTTGTACAATGTCAGTACAGCTACTGCAGAATTGCCGCCGGCTATGCCTCATGTTCGGCGACCGCCTTCTGCTTGCCGCTCTGGCGGCAGCTCCGCGTGCTGTGCCCTAGCGCCGTCGGTCCAGCACTGCGGGCCGTTTGAATTCACCTTTATTACTGCTGATGTCGGGCTGAAACTGATGTGATCGAGGCCATGTCGGTGGCGAAGAAGAAAGGCGCAAAGCATGCGAAAGCCAAAAAGAAAGCAAAGAAGCAGCGCAAAGCGGATGTTGGCGCAAGCACCGATTTGGCTGGCGGTATCAAGGCTGTTACTGATGTTGCAACTGCCAAAGTGCCGCAATTGGCTTCCAAAGGCCGCGCTCGGCTGCAGAGGGCGAGGACGGCCGAAAGGGAACAGAGGCGGCTGCACGGTGTGTTGCTCTCTGCATGCTCAACTGATCACGGACACAGCAGGTGGAGTCTGATTTGTAGGCGGTCGATGCCAATTGCGTATGATTTGTTGTGGGCGGCACTGCTCCGTGTCGCGGATTGACGTGGTACATTGTTGGAGCCCTACCCATGTGTGAATCTGCAGTGCCGGTAGTCGACAATTCCACGGACGATCCTCCACCTCTGCTTGTGGCCGTCCATGGCCCTCCGGGTGTCGGCAAGACAACGCTTATCCGCTGCCTCATCAAGCACTACACGAGGCAGTCAGCTGGCGAGCTGCGTGGACCAGTGACCGTTGTGGCGTCCAAGAAGAGGCGTATCACGTTCATTGAATGCCCCACTGATATATGTGGAATGGTTGATGTTGCGAAGGCTGCAGACTTGGTACTTCTGCTAGTAGATGGGGAGTTTGGGTTTGAGATGGAGACGTTTGAGTTTTTGATGCTTCTGCAGCAACACGGAATGCCCAAGGTCATTGGAGTCCTCAATCATCTTGATGGCTTCAAAGACAACAAGAAGTTGAAAAAGGTGAAGAAAGATCTAAAAGCTCGATTTGAAGTGGAGGTGTCACATGGGTCAAAGCTCTTCTACCTCTCAGGCATTCGCCACAGCAAATATCTCAAACGCGAGGTCTTGAATCTGGCTCGATTCATCTCTACAGCTAAAACTCGCCCAATCAATTGGCGTCTAGCACATCCATATCTGATTGCAGATCGTTTTGAGGTGCGTCAGTCCTGATCGGATTGTCTGTCCACATTATGGATCAGCATTGTGCAAGCAGTGTCCTGGCTGGTTCAGTTCGCTCTCTGCAGAAGGTTCGCAATTCTGCGTCACCGGATAGCTGCTCTGCCCTCCAGGATGCCCCATTCTTGACAGTTGTCTGCAGGACATCACTAATAAGGAGGTGGTTCGCAAGGCTCCTCGATGTGACCGGACAGTCGTTCTCTTTGGCTACCTCCGGGGCTGCAACCTGCGCCTGGGGCAGCGTGTGCACATCGCTGGAGTAGACGACTTCACAGTGGACGAGATTGAGCAGTTCCCAGATCCCTGCCCGCTGCCTGAGACCATCAAGAAGCGAGGCCTGAATGAGCAGGAACGCCGGATTTACGCACCGATGTCGGATGTCGGTGGCCTCCTGTATGACAAAGATGCGACTTATATCGACATTCCCGACTGGAAGCTGCAGTACACACGCTCTGGAGTCAGCGTGCCTGTGGAGGCCGAAGAGGTGTGGCATCCCTGCTGAGCTGCACTGCCACCCGGCCAGGCTGTGTCCTGTCCTTCCGTTGCTGTGTGCAGCACGGAAATACCTGATGTGGTGAGTGTGTAGACCAAATTATTGCAATAGTACAGAATTCCTGCACCCGCTTCTGGTGTCGGCTGATGGATGCAAGAGGTGACTGTACATTGACACTGGACTGTCTGTGCAGGGGGAGGCGATGGTGCGGGAGCTGCAGGACGTGGAGGATGCTGTGGATGAGCAGCTGGACGCAGCTGCAGTGCAGCTGTTCACAGGTGGTGAGGCAATCAACGACGCCGAAGATGTCAGTGAGTCTGACGAAGCAGACGCAGATGCAAGCAGCGCTGACGAGGATGATGGCAGTGGCCACAGTGATGACGGATCAGACTGGAGCTCAGATGGAGAGGAAGAGGCCCCCAAGGTGGACAAACGCACCCGTCGCAGAGCTATTTTCGCTGATGGACTATGTGCCACTGATGAGAATGCGGGCGCGCAGGCCGCTGAGGGCGATGAAGCAGAGGCGGACGACTCGAGCGGTGAAGAAGAGCCACACACGGATGATGGTAACACAGCGCAATGGCGCAGCAGCATGCTGATGAATCAGTCCAACCTATTCTCAGTCAGGGCTGGGGACATTAAGCGTGCGATCTACGGGGAGACAGCTGTGTACGATGCCAGCTGGGAGCAACAGGAGTCAGCAAAAGGCTTGTCAACTGTGCGAGACATCACAAATGCTGTGGATCACGCAGATGAGTCTGATGATGACGAGCTTTTTCAGCTGAAACGGCCGGGGGGTGGAGATACTGCGGATCGTGGGGCAGATGGGGCCTCCGCTGGCGATGCCGGTGCCGTTGATGGAGCGGACTCGGTGTATGCATGGCGTAGTGCCCCTGCTGAGGCTCTCTCCAGATGGCTGGATGATGGCGAGGCAATAGAGTCACTGCGTCGGCGTGTCGTAACAGGTGGAGAGGAAGCATTCGATGACGCTCGTAAGCGGAGTGCTGCAGAGGGTGAGGGGGAGTACGCTGGCAGTGATGATGGCTCTGATGACGTCTTTGGAGACTTTCAGGATATCGAGTCTGGAAAGCTGTTCTCAGGTGGGTTGTCAGAGCTGGACAAATGTGTACTTCCCTGCTGCATGATGGAGGACTTCTGTGTGATCACCAGGGACATGAGGTATTTGTAGGGAGCAAGGACCAAGTCACGCAGGCTGCAGTGAAGGCGATTAAGGAAGCAGAGGATGAGGACCACAAGGAAGAATTGAGGACCCGCAAGCTTGCTAAGAAGGCTGAATTTGACACTGCCTACGATCATGGGGGGGGTGCTCGGGCAGTCGACAAAGGCACCCAAGAGGATGGCGAACAGGGTGCCGATTCAGATGCTGAAGCGTCAGACGATGCACAGCAAAAGCGAAAGGGGCAAGGCTGGGCCAGGTGAAGCCCCACCATTTGTGTACTGATTGCATTTGCTGTACACGTGCCTTGCAGCTGTGCTGAAGAAAATCCAGAGATGAAAACTTAGACATGCATCTGAAGATATATGTGGAACATCTTTTATCGGAACAGCTTGTTCGGTCTGAACATGTCTGCATTGGGGCCTGTGCTGTGGTGATGATATATAACACATAAAACAAATCTTAGACATGCATGATCTGATCTTGCGATGATACGTGGTTTTCTGAACAGCCAGGCCCCGCTGTGTTGCACATCCATCATCCATGTGTGCCTTTTTCAAGTTCCGTTGTCCATTGGTTTGCCACGGTCCAGCGTGTTTGCCGTCAGTGCTATTGTAGCACCTGTGCAGGGGCAAGGAGGAGGAGACATTCTTCGACCATGTGAAGAAGGACATCGCCGATCGGCAAGCGGCGACGCGTGCAGAGCTCGACAGCATGGACACAGCCACACGGCAGGCCCTGGAGGGGTTCCGGCCGGGAGCTTACGTGCGCATGCGCATCTCTCAGGCGCCGTGTGAGCTGGTCGACTGCTTTGAGCCGTCAACGCCTCTGCTCATCGGAGGCCTTTCGCAGGGCGAGGAGAAAGTCGGGTTCATGCACCTGCGTTTCAAGCGGCACCGCTGGTACCCCAAGATCCTCAAGAACAGGGACCCCCTGGTGCTCTCGGCAGGCTGGCGGCGCTACCAGACGCTGCCTGTGTTCTCGCAGGAAGACAACAACGGGCGCCACCGAATGCTGAAGTACACACCAGAGCACATGCATTGCCGTGCGACGGTGTTTGGGCCGCTCGTGCCACCCCAGACCGGCATCATCGCAGTGCAGAATCTTGCAGGCAGCCTCTCCTCGTGGAGGATCAGTGGCACTGCAGTCGTGATGGAGTTGGACGCACGCTTTGACATCATGAAGAAGCTGAAGCTGGTGGGCCATCCATACAAGATCGAGCGCCACACTGCATTCATCAAGGACATGTTCACGAGCGAGGTATGCACCGCAGTCACCTGTCATGGCGATGAACTGCTTTCGGCCGCGGTCCTGGCAGATCGCTGCGCGGCACAACTGTGCAGGCAGCTGTCTGTCCCCCGACTGATGTGTCTTGTTCATGGCTTCTGGCCCCAGAACCTGGCAAGGACCAGCCTGTGGACCATGCCCATTACAGCTGCTGACGGCTCAAAAAAAATAAAAAAAAAACGGCTGATGCACATTGCAGGTGGAAGTCTCCAAGTTCACTGGCGCCTCTCTGCGCACAGTCTCTGGCATCCGTGGCACTGTGAAGAAGGCGATGCGGCCGGGTTCAGGCGGTTCACAGCCAGGCTGCTTCCGGGGCGCCTTCGAGGACAAGCTGGTGCACTCAGACATTGTGATGCTCAAGGCCTGGGTCGCCGTTGACATCCCCCGCTTCTTCAACCCCGTCACCAACCTCCTTGCCCACACCCCCAAGGCTGCGCGTGGGGACAAGGCACGCACTGTCCACAAGCGGTCTGTCGCTGGGGCTCTGGAGGCGGGGCTTGCTGGTGCCCAGGATGCAGCTGAAGCTGGTGCAGCAGTAACGACTGCATTCATTGCTGCTGATCAATTCAAGGGTGCCCGTGCCGGCTCCAAATTCTGCTTGGGCCCCCTTGGCCTGGGCTACTATCCAGATCTAGGCCCCAATACGGGGTCTGATGATCCGGCTGCCGTTGTTACTGCAAGCCGGGCAGGCGTTAATGTGATCCCGGATCAGCCCGGAGGCGACACTGGCTGGGTTGGAGCTCGTACTGTAGCGCAGATGCGTCGGGTGATCGGCGTTGGTGCGCCGCGGGAGCAGGATTCATTGTACAAACCCATCGATCGTGTGGAGCGCGTCTTCCCGGCACTCCGGGTGCCAAAGGCATTGCAGAAGGCTTTGCCTTTTGCGAGCAAACCAAAAGTCGAGGCCCCAAGAAAGCGCAGTACCCTGGAGCAGAAGCGGGCTGTTCCGCTTGAGAAGCCCGAGAAGAAGGTATGCCAAGACGATCATTTGATCTTCTTTTGTGCCTGTCGATGTTGACATCGTGTTCAGGGAAAGTTATTTGTGTATAAAGCTGCCTGTGAATGCTGTTGAATGTGCAGATGTACACTCTGATGCAGCAGCTAAATGCAATCCGGAACGAGAAGGCAGAAAAGCGTCGCGATCAGAAGAAAAAATCTCTCAAAAAACGGGCCAAGAAACAAGCGGACGAACAGGCTTGGAGAGAACAGCTGAGTAAAGATGAACGCAAGCGCAGATACCAGCAACAGACTGCAGAGGCAAACCGAAATGCCAAAAAGCAGCGCAGATAGCCAACAAGCACAAGGGCCACACCAACTTGATCATGACATCGTTTTCCGATGACATATCTTTAGCAAATGACATCATATTGTTGGTATTTTTTCCCTGGATCGTTCAGCGCTGGGATAGTGCGCTGGACAAGTAATGCATGATTTCTGGACCGCCAGGACAAGCCTTTGCACCAGTCAGGGTAATAGTTGTTGTCGGTGTTGATTTAATTTACGATAATTCAACTATTAGGCATTGCAATCCTGCCTCTTGTTGATCGGTGACGATACCAACATTCTGTGACTGTGTTGCTGTTACGTGACGATCAATGGGCTGCGCCTCTAGTGGTGGACACGATGGCAATCACGATACTGATGGCTGGACAAACACTGCTGTTGCAGAGGACATACGGAAAGGGGACTGTCGAAAGCAACTGCCGCTTTTGCCGTGCGCAGGCATTCCGGACGCCGCTCCACTCAGCACAATGATAGGGCCAACTCCAACTTCAAACTGGTTAGTCCCTGGCAAGGTAACAGCTTCAATCATTGACATCGGAACCGAGGTCACCGTGCCTCATATGGCAACGCACAATGCATTTGCAGCGGTTGACAGTGGCATATGCTCGACATGAGGGCTGCCAGCCATTTATGTTGTTGAGGCCAGAGCATTGACTGCCCGCATTATATTAAACATCCTGATGCGCCCTATCAGCATGTTGAATGCAGGTGCTGGTTGGAGCCAATCCGGATGGCCAACGGGCCACACTCGAGAATATTCTAGACCAAGGCATTTACACCTTTGTATGCCTGCAAGGTGAGATAGGCGGGCTGCAAGGGACAACGCAGCCTCGGGGGTGCGCTTTCGCCACAAGGTGCTGCAGAAGACAGTGACACCATAAAAGCATTCTAATCTGTGTCTGGGGCACGCCAGATATAAATCAAAGCTGGAACGAAGCTAAAGCAACAGCACATGATAAACTTTCGTGACTCTGAACGCATGGCGTAAACATGCCGGGTGTCGGGACAGGTGCAGCCGGATCCATGCAAAAACGCAGACTGGCATTGACCCTGCAGGTGCGGTGTCAGCCTACAAATAACGCAAAGGACCTTAAGGCAATACTTAACAGGTGTCATGCATCTATTGCCCTTTACCGCGCTGCAAGTACTGGATGAGGAAATGACCATGGCTTGGCGTGGGGCACCATGGGGCGAAGTCGTTGTCCGAAACAACTAGCCTGTAGGGTGAAATATCCAAACTCCCCCAGTGATCTGATCAGTACACGCCATGATTAAATGTGATTCAGGATGCGAGCATCATTGTTACAACATGCAGTGTGCCTCCCGCTGCAGCCCCCGTACGTCTGGCATTGATTTAATCAATGATCTCCCCAGTCTTCTTGAGAAATCTGACCTTTTTCCCTTCTACAATCTTTTTGCCTACCCTCGATCGTACTTTCTGTGCCTCCGACCAGTGCATCACGTTGGAAGCCGCGATGGGGGCCTCCTTCTTAACGCGTTCACCTGGTTCATCCTGAACCTTGGGCGCAATGTGTCTGGTGCTGACATTGATTCCCTCGATGAGCACTTGCTGTGTCTTAGTGAACACTTTCTGAATCGTGCCAACCTTGCCGCTGTCATCGCCGGCGACCACCACTACTGTATCCCCAGTCTTCACGTGCATCGGCAGCCTAATGGGCTTGCCGTTCTTGTTTAGCTTATAACTTTCCCATTTCTTGCCTGGGCCTATCATGCCCTGTGGCGGTGTTAGGGCGACGCGAGTTGGGCGCACAGACGGAGCAGCCACAAACGCATGCCTGTTGCAGCCGAGGCCGCTGGTGGTCGCTAGAGACGCCATGATCACAGTCAGAAAGGGTACAATGTTGGCCCACCCTGTCAGTGCTTTGTTTATGCAGCAAGCTATGCAGCGCAGTAGCTGCTAAGAGCTGCCTGTCTCTCGTCGACTTCGGCGTGGCCACGTGCGACTCCTGGTTGTGCGCTGACAGCCTGCAGTGCAACTGCAGCTGGGGCCGTGTCAGCTTTACAGGCGGTGCATTACAAAACCTTTACCCCACCGCAACTTGCATGATCGCACACTGCATACCTCGTAGTCTGCCTGAGTGCTGTGCCACGCGATCGCCCAATCTCAATATGTTCGCTCGCACGCTGCTGCATGCTCCTACACTTGCATGCATGAAGCCAGTGACTCTTAATGTGCTGGGACCCTCTATCACAGACAGAGTAGCCTGCCAGTGAAAGCAATGCCAAAATTTCCGACCTGTGCTTTTGCTTGTTACGGCGTAGCTGATTTCGTTCGTGCCTAACAAAATTGCAATTTTCTTGTTGCCACAGTATGTGCTCCGGTTCCATCCAGCACAGATGCGAGCAGCAGACAAATACATGGCAGAAAATAAGACCTGCGTGCGTACGGAGTGCTCATGCTCTCATTGTTGACCAAGCCTGTTGCACTGTGGCTTCCCTTTGCAGACCATATGCAGCTCTTGCTGAAGAGTTGCTGAAGCAGAAGACTTCCACAATAGGTGCACATGCGACCCAGGTAGATTTCTTGCATCTGCCCATCGAGGACTTCTCTGTGGCGCCCGATGACGAACTCAGCGAACTGGCCGACAGGTGCTGTGAACTGACTCGTTCGGGAACGAAAATGTACATCCACTGCCAGGGAGGGCATGGCAGGACAGGCACGCTTGCAGCCATCCTCTTGGGCCGCCTGTACAGCCTGCCCGCTGCTGAAGCGCTGCGCCTGTGCCAGCAGTACCACGATACTCGTGCTGACTCCGGTGGTGCACACTCTCCAGAGACATCACAGCAGCGTGCTCAGGTGTGCCCCGACGTATGCGTCCACTGCTACACACGGCAGCCCGTGGTCCTGGCATGGCACCAGCCAGCAGCATGAACTTGGGCATGTGCAGGTGGTCAGACTTTTGGATGGGCCGGTCCAAGAAGCCCCAGACATGTTGAATCCGTACAGCGAACCGTGAGGCTGACACGCAACGCTGCCGATGTGCACAAGCTGGCAGCAGCCTGTGCGAGGAGGCCGCACAAGCACCTGCTACGCGTTCATGTAGATGCTCGACATTGTCCAGGACAGGAGAGTGTGCGCCTGGACATGACGTAAGATACCGATTCAGCATACAGCATGCAAGTTTCACGTGTGAAGACATACCAGTGCATGCCGAGGAGCAACCCCTTGCTGCCACATGCTCAGTGTGTGCACTCCCAGTAGGACTAGGATTGCATCAAAGGCGTTTACAGAAGCCGTTTGTTCGGTTGAGCTGCAGTGGGAATGCACAGGTCACATGTGACCTTGGAGGTGATCATCCGGCAGCACAAAAGACGCCCCAACTCATTCCCTGAGCTTTATTGGGACTGGTGGCGCTGGTGCACACCGCCTCCTGTAAGAGTGTACTTTTGTGAACTGTCGGGTTGCGTTGCAATGCATCGCTGTTGGGGTGCCCAGCAGTACGTCCAGATCGCGGGCTCAAGCTGCCAAGCTGCCAGCCGGTTTGTTCTGACGAGGCAGCCCGGCCCACTTGTGCCACGATCAGCAACACGATCAGCGTCACCTGGGCTCTAGAGCAGCCTGGATGCGAATCAATGCCAAGGCTGGCCTACCACACAATTTGGGTGCAACACGCACGTGATGGGCCAGTCAAGCACTGGGACCAACCTTGTCGCATCGGCTCTGTAGGCCAACAATGATACGCATTATCACCCTACCCACACAGACGAACCGTGGCACAGGTCCAGCTGCAATGGCACCGAGGTCTAGGCACAGCCAGCTCACTGCACCTTGCGGCTGGTGTTGAGCATGCCTGCCCCAACGCAGGTGAGGTTGATCGTCTGCGACTCCTCATCCGACTTGACATCAAACTCCACCCCCAGGAAGTCCTTGATGTGCCGCAGTGCATGCACTGCAGGCTGCGTCACCGGACCAAGCCTCACACGGTTCACCTCTCGCGGCCCCAGCGCAGCCAGCAGCAGCGCCAGCGGCTGATGGCTCCCATCAACCACTCCCCCCCTGCATCCACATGCCTGGTGAGAGTGGGCAACGCCCCCGGCAGCCACTGCTTCCCAGCTGCACACCGGACGAGCGGCACAACACGGTGGCGACATGGTCGGTCGGGCAGTGTTCCGAGGTGGCGGCAGGGCGCGCACCGTTGGATCTCGTCGAGCAGCATGCATGCTGCCTGCTGGCCTACGTCGCTCGCAGTGATCTCCTGCTCCTTGCACTGCAGAAGCTCCGCACCAGAGATACACCGCTCTGCAGTGAGGTACCGGCCAGCCGTAGTCTCCGCCACCAGCAGAATTCCGTAGCCGGGCGCCGCCCTGGTCTGACCCTGCAGCACCCGCAAGCGTTCACGTGATCTACTCCTGTTTAGGGACCTCAGCATGCAGCTGCAGCATCTGCAGCCTGCGGAAGTGCAAGCAGGCTCTATGTGCACCAGCTTTCCGGACAGTTTTAGACGCATGACACGGCTGGTGCGTGGGGAAGAGCACAGAGGTGCAGCAGGGACGCGCATGCGTGCGGCGGACCGCACCAGCTTGGGCCTGATGCTGACCACGTCTGTGAAGATCTGCACATCTGCCAGCAGCTTCAAGAGGACACCCTTGGCGGAGGAGAAGGCCGCCTTGGCGTTCTGAGGGCCCATGTTGACTGTCCAGGCAACACCACGGACCCGCCTCACCAGGCCTTCCTCCGTGAGGCGGATCGGGTGCTCAATCGTGCGTAGGGCCTCGACTGTGACATGCACCGCCGCCCGACCTTCGGGGGGGACGGCTCGCTGCCGCGTGGACACCGTCGCAGAGATGCCACAGGCCTTGAACAGGGGCAGGGTCGCAGCGCGGAACGAGTCGATGCTCTCATCGAGGGGTGCATTCGTGTAGCCCTTGAGTGTGATACCGAGAGACTGCACCGGAGTCCCACAATCGGTGCAGGACACGTTGAACATGTGCTAAATTTCAGGTGATGCGATTGCCTCATGGTGGCCGCCCAGATGGGTGGGATGGCGTACCTGCTTGCTGAACAAGCACAGGAGGCACAATGGCTCCAAGAAGTAGCCGATGCTTCGCTCCTTTCCACAGTCGTGACCAAAATCCGGTCCTGCAACGACTACCCCTGGCCTGAACCGTAATTCGGTACCTGCGGCAACGGGCACCACGTCTGCAGCATGTGCTTGCAAGTGTGCCGGAGATCGAGGCGTGTGGAGCACACTTGCCGCGTCACACCTGTTTCATTGATCTCCACAACGCATCCGTTGGAAATCTTCTCCACTAGTCTTAGGAAGGATGCTTCGAAGGTGCGCAGGCCTGGCGCTTCGTCATCAGCCCGAATAGCCTCTATGCGTATAGGCCGGCCAGTTAGGCACGACAAAACAAGGCGCAAGCGCAAGTAATTACTACCTGTGAATCTCAGCATCGCTGTCTTCCTATCGTTTCATGATGGTCGTCTTTCTGATCGCCAACGCTACATTACATATGCTGACAGCCAGCCCCCGGACCAGCCCGCACGGGCAACGGCAGCAGCCTCGGTGTCCGAAGCGGGGTGAAGCGAATAAATTCCTTCACAATTGCATGCACACAGATTATTTCAAGCTGAAATGCTGTTGTGCGCTAGTGAAGTGTCGACATCGGGTTGGGAAACGGTGCAACGCCGGCTCGAGAATCCTGTGTACGCGCACTCGACTGCATTGCTACAGAGGTGCAGCTCTGTTGGATTTTCTTAAAGCGCTTCGTGATTCGTATCAGAACACTCGCGATCACACCAGGGAGCGCACGGTACACCTGCGCGGTGGCATGGTGCAATATCCATGCATGGAGCACAGCAACAGCGATGCCGCGGCTTGTTGCTTACAAGCAAACACTCACACTTCGAGCGTCCAGTCAGTGTGTGGTAATTCCTGAACTTTCTGCTGATGTTGTGGCCCGGTCCACTGGATGGACGTCGCTGGCATTGCTTTTCGTATGTTTGTCGTTATGCTCTGAAAGGCACACTGAAGCTGGCAGAGATAAGATAAAAAGTATGAGGGGCCGCAGCGCATTTCAAACCACTTGCACAGCGTTGGAGCTGCTGCGGTCAGGTGCGATCTGCTGCAGGGTAATTCGTTTTCAGAAAGTGGTGCCTGCGCATCCTTGCTCATTGAAATAAAAAGCAAACGTAGGGCATCAGGCAAGAAATATTGGCCAGCTTGCTCTCCGCAACGTCGAGCTTCGGTCGGGGTCAGGTGGACGGCAATCTGTCAGCGGTGTGGTGGCCACTGTATTCGGAGCTACTGGTTTCCTAGGCAGATACGTTGTCAGCCTGATTGGCGAGGAAGGTGGGCGCGCAGTTTGCCCCCATCGTTGTGATGACATGGACATGCAGCATTTGCGTCCCATGGGTGACTTGGGAAACATCGTGACCCTGGAAAACTTCAGCATCAGGGACGACGAGTTCATCAAGTATAGCATCAGTAAGTCTAATGTGGTGATCAACCTCATTGGGCAGAACACAGAAACGTGGAATTACGGATTCAAGGAGGTACGCACACACAAGAGGGCTATGACCGAAGGTGATCCGTTGTCTGCTCGATGCACTCACGCGCCTATGTCATACAGGTTCACGAGGACTGGCCTCGCCGCCTGGCCGAGATGTGCGCAGATGTACCATCAGTGGAGCGTCTGATCCATGTGTCATGCCTGGGGGCTGACACAGCATCCCCATCACCACGGCTCGCGTCGCGAGCGAGAGGTGACGAAGCTGTCCGAGAGGCGTTCCCCGACTCCACCATTATGCGACTTGCACCACTTGTTGGGGTGGAGGACCGCTTCTTCAACGACATGGCTCTGTGGATCTATGCCAACAGCGGGGCTCCAGTTGTGGACGGCGGCAGCTCCATGGTGCAGCCTGTATATGTTGTGGATGTAGCTGAAGCCATCTACAAAAGTTTGCGGCACGATGATGCTGTCGGAGCTTCATACGAGCTCGGTGGGCCTGAGAAGATGCAGTGCGTTTCATGATCCCTGTTCTGCTTGCAGTCATCATGTCTGATGTAAGGCAGGCCTGAGATCCAAGTCTCCTGAACACTTCCACTGATTTCTGCAAGGTACATGTGGTTGTGTCGTCAACTGATTGGCACTGGGATAATGTGCTGTAGGATGCGCGATTTGGCATACAAGCTATGTGATGAGATGCGGGAGAATCGGAAGTTACACCATGTCCAGTCGTTTTTCGCTTCGCCGATTGCCGGCTTCAGGGAGTGGATTTCGAAGTCTCTTCCGATGCATATGATGACAAGGGATCTGATATATACTGCGTCCCACGTAGCGGAGGGGACAATTGACAAGGTTGTGGGCAGCAGTGCAAAGGGCTTTGCTGACCTCAACTTAATTCCCCGGAAGACTACCACTGGTGTGGCAATAGATCATGTCCGGCATTGGCGGAAGGGCGGATACAACGTGGGCACAAATGAACCGGATCATGTTTAAGCACTACAAGGAGCTGGCGTTGAGCCTTGGCCTGTGACTTCGATGTGCCTTGATCAGTTTGAGCTGTGGTGGTACAAACAAGAAGCAAAGTAATTGCATTCTGTCATAAACATGTTCACGATCACATCTCAGGCGCCATCGCCCTTGCATTCCACTCTACTCTACCGCATCATCTGTGTTATGTGTCAATGCCACGTCCAGCAGTGAGACTGATGATGCATTGCCAGCTTCCCCTTTCACTGCCTCCCAGGCACTCCCAGCTGAAGGAACGGGTGCCACTTTGCAGTCCACGCGTAGCTTAGCAGGTAGCGCTGCACGTTGGAATGTTTGGAGATACCGATTTGTGTGTGCTTGACATACTTTGAGCAGGAGCGTCTCTGCCCCTTCACCTGCATTCTTGTCGTGGTGTGCTAGGCGGATGGCCCCCTCGTACTCTAGCATGCGTTTTGCCAAGCTCTCGCGCACCGTCTCAAATCTCTCTCGGACAGCTCTGCACCGTCAAGATACTGATCGCTCTGACCTCGGCGCCTGGCTCCATGCCTGTAACATGCTCGCACAACAAGGACATGGTGCTCAAGATGAAGCATCGCACCGCACACCACCGACTTTGGAAGAGCCCAGAATTTCACTGCACGCTTCACACTTGCCCGCCCCGCCATCACGCAGGTCACCAATGGTGGCTGGGCCGTAGTCAAGCCGTGCAGCCTCAAACGCCGCTTTCACAAGTGTGGCAGCTTCAGGGTCAACAGGCAGTGCAACGACGGTGCTTGCCACAAAGCTGCGCTCGGGTGGTGGTATCTCTGCCGCGCGGCCCTGCCCTGCGGCCCCGAGCCTCTCCCGCAAACCACGCCACGCTGAGGTGGCCCTCTCCTGCACACCACTCCCAGTCTGTCCACTACATGTTTTTCTGCTACAAACTGCCGTCGCCAACGCAGAGGCAGCGGTACGATAAAGCTTCAGAGCAGCAGGAAGCGAACACAGATGTCATGGTAAAGTAAAGCAAACTTTTTTTTACTGAGCCATATCCTGAAAGGACATTGCCAACTCCGAATTAAATGGACCACATATGCCGGTGCTGAACACACCAAGAGTCCTGGCTTCTGATACGGCGGTGTCGTCTCCAGAGCATCGGGATACACTGTCAGCTCCAGGATGGTTGGCTGCAGTGGATGGCGACGGGGCCGGCGCCTAGGCGTCACCGGCAGCTGTGGCGTCACCGCGGTGTCGCCCTTGAACGCCCTCGCCGCCGGCGCACACTCGCGGGAGCGCCACTTGCGCAGGTGCGTAGCAGAGCTGTCCGTGAAGATCGAATCTGACACGGGCAGCTGTGGCAGCAGCTGCCTGGCCTGGGATGACAGCGCCGCGATGTCCGTCACCCTGCCATCTGCACGTGCCCCATCTGGTCACCGTGCAGTACACCTCCCCCACAGGTCCGCCAGTTGCAGCCCTCCCTGACGCCACAGAGATTGACTTGCACAGTCAGAACAGGCTGCGCAATTTGGGTGATTCCTATGAATGCGCATCAAGCAAGCACGATACCGACAGTAGTCCCCAGAAGCTGCGCACCTTCAGCAACGGTGACGTGGAAGACCGCCGGGAACGCATCGCCTCGGCCACTCGCGTCATGGCGGCGCAGCCCGTGCCACACAGCCCCACGCAGCTGCATCATGAGGTCCTTTGCAAACGCGACCTGCTGCTGCATCGGGGCCTCCACCTGCCGCTGTGGTGCAGCGCCGCCTCGCTCGCGCCGCTGCTCGGTGGACGGCTGACTCAGTGGCCCGGACGCCTGTGTGGCTGGAACAGCGACAGTCGCAGGCTGACTCCACGGCAGCGACACGCCGCGGCTGTGCGCAGCATACATGGCAACAGCGGCTGTGGGCACAGCGACCGCGAGGGCCACTGCAGTGGCACGCAACGCGGACGCGACGGGGCGGGGCGCACAGGCGACGGCTGTGGCCGGGGGCTTGTTCGAGAGCGTCAATCCAGGCTGCAGCTTGAAGAGCAGCGACTGTAGGCACACCAGCACAGGCTGTGCGCTTGGCACGACCACCTCCACCACACCTCCATCGGGGTCCGCTTTCCGAAACATAAAGCTTCTGTCACTGCAAAGCACACCGCTGCTCAGCAGTCCACCACTGGTGTCAGAAGACCGAGCTTTATGCTGTACGGCGGTGGCCAGCCTCTCCTCAAGTCTCCAAGCTGCTACAGCACATGTGGGTCTGGGCTGGCATGTGTGCATAGACTGCTGCAGTGAAGCTGCTACTAGCCAGCCCACGCTCACCCATTCAGGAATGCTAGACACGGCGACGTGGCAGCATCTGCTTCAGCCACAGCAGCGTTGGACGAGGATGGACCGATACGACACACATTCTACGCGTTGTGAAGTGGCAGCGAAGCACACCTGCGCTGTTGGAACTTCACAACAAAGTCGTCTGAAGGAAACCACGCACTTGTAGACACCTGCGCATGCATGGAGCTATGCAGCAGCAGCAGCTCGGAGAGCATAACCAGGTCGCGCCACGCGCTGCGGCCACCGGTGCCACTGCTCTCGACCGTCATTGCCAGGCGCCGCGTCTCCTGCACGCCCGCCACAAACTGCCGAGACATCTCCTGCCTCTCCGCCACCGCCTGCGACAGTCTGCCTCGGCACGCTGTGAGCCTGCATGGCAGATGGCAATCAAGCCCATGTCATCCACAGAGAGTCAGAGGCCAGTGGTAGAGCGCGCCATGCTATGACAGCAGGGCAATGATTCCCAGTGGGCGGGCGCCGCACGTCTGCCGGGCATCAGCCAGATCCGCTGGAACGTACGACAGCGCACTGACATACACCTTGGGCTGCATGCTGCGCGCTGCGCTGGCGGCTGCTCTCACCCTCGTGCTGGCGTGCCGGGACACCCACCGCTCGTCCCAGCTCTCCCACTGCGCCTCGAAGCGCGCAGCGCGGGCGTGCAGCGCCACAGCGGCCGCCTCTGCGCCGCAGTTGATGTGCCTCTGCATAGCCACGTCGTCGTAGACCGTGGCGATGTGCACCCCACATGGCCCAGATTCATGCATGCCAGGCTTGTCCGTAGAGGCTGCCTCCTCCTCCGCACCACTGCCAGCCCTGTTGGCTGCTGCGGTCACCCCCTGCCGTCGCCGATCAAACGTGGAACCCCCCACTCGGCGTAGTCCACCACTCTGGCCCGCCGTGCCCAGGTCACCCGCCAACAGAGCCCCCCACGCGCCGCTGATCCCCACAGCTCTCCATGCTAGCCCGCCCTGCCTCACTGCTTTGTCTGCGTGCGCATATGCCGGCTGGGACACCGGCACTGCTGCCTGCACCGCCCCCCCCAGAGCATCCCAGCAGCGCCGCGTTTGCCCCTCTGCGAGCACCTTTGTTGAGCTCAGCGCTTCCCAGGCGTGCTGCGCAGCGGGCCGAGCGCGCGCAGCGCCCAGCAGCCGCGGCAGCGCAGCCAGACCACACCTCGCCTGCGGCGCATCACCAGGCTGCGCGCCATGCTGCAGCAGCCGGTCCCATGCGCCATGCGCGCCGGGCGCCACTCGGCACTGTGCCAGTGGCGGCGGCGCTGCAGCGGCATCTGCTGCTCGTGCTGAGCGCTCAGCCTTCACCCACAGTGGGCCATCATCTCCCAGCAGTGCCACCCACTGGTCCACATGGGGCAGACCGCCCCTCTTCCCAACAGCTAGAGCAGGCCGCACCCCACTCGACTGGACCGGTGTGGGCGCCCCCGGCAGCATGCGCGCCCATGCATGCGCCGTCGCGGCCTCCCGCGCCTCGGCGGCTGTGTCAGCTCGCTGCGCAGCCGTTGTGGCCTCGAGGGCGGAACTTACCGAGCATTCCCTGCTTGAAGCCACTGGCTCCGGCCCGGCGTCGCGCCCAGACGTGGACTGCAGCCACGTGGGCGTGGAGATGGCCCCCAGGGACCCGGGGGGCGGCTCCGCAGTGCCTTGCATCGCGCTCGCCCGCTCGGCATCCGCGAAGACGCGCGCACGCACCGCAGCATGATCCCCCCACCGCGCCTGCGCCGGCCACTGGGGTGTCTGTAGCCCCTGAATTGCAGCCCGCAGGTCACCAAGCGCTCCTGGGTCGTCTGCGCCCCCCGCTGGGCCACGCACCTGCTGCGCCGCAGGCTGGAGACGCCTGAGCGCAGCGACCCATGTTGACCGCACAGCATGCACACCGCTCGCATCCGTGCCGCCCAGCAGCCCATGCCATGATCGCCGCACCGCATCAGGGTCGCCTGCAGTGCTGTCCTGAGCTGTGCTATGCTGCGGGCAAAAGCCGCTGGGGCCACCATCCTGGGGTGGAGCAGCAGCGGTGCGCTCCCCCTGCATGCGCAGCCACTGCAGGCTCGCTGTGAGCTGGAGCACGCCGGCACAGCGGTCGTGGTCGTCCGTGCCGCAGAAGCCTCGCTGCGCAGTGGCGGCGGGGCGGCTCAGCAGCGCCTCCCACGCACGTGCCTCTGTCGCTGCCGGCAGCAGCAGGACGCGCTGCCAGCAGGCTGCTGCGCTGGAGATGGCCATGCCGCCCCAGCCCGGCACGTCCGCGCTTCGGCAGGCGACGGCGAGCCCGGCCTGCTTCCGAACGTGGAACTCCCGAGTCTCGCGCCGGCTCGGCATGCTGTGCAGTGCAGACTCCGCGGCCTGGTCCTGCCGCGCGCTGGGCGAGGGCACATGCATGCCATGCAGCGCCTTGACAGCCTCGTGTTGACGAGTGCGGCTCTGCTGCTGCGCGGCCCGCTCGCGCACATCATCTGCATGCGGCGGCCGCAAGTGCGGCGGGACGACCAGGGGCATAGTCGCCGCGTGGCTGCACTTCTTTGAAAGGAGCGTGTGGTCCATGAACACGGCGTCCACGCACGGCAGCAACAAGGCACTCAGGCGCGGCATGAACGCGGCCCATGCATGCTGGCATGGCACGCCCTGCGCATCTTCCTCCGCATGCTGATGTGTTTCGGCCACAGCGCTGCCGTTGGGCGCGTCTGCGTGCGCCTTGCCGGCCGCGTCCGCGGCTGCCGCGTCGCCCGCTCCGTCCGCGGCCTCATCCAGCCCCGGAAACGAGACTGCCTTCCGGTCCCTCTGCACACATGGGGCTGCTCAAGGTGCACCCAAAGCTGTGAGACCACACATGCATGCACGTGATCAATTCTGCTGACAAGACCGGGTTGGCCCCATTGCATGCACACCAGGTGGGGCAGAGGGCCAACAGCACAGGTCCACTGGGGAGTGCTGGAGCACCTTCGCGTGTGGCAGGGCCGCACCGTTGTTTCTGCGAGGTGCAGGCGCCAGTTCACCAGCATGCTGGGCCGCAGGTACCCAAGCACCGTCTCAACCACCACTTTCTGAATGGCCGGCACTATGTCCACCAGGGTCGCCCGCGCCTCCGCCGCCCTGCTCGCCGCGCTGCCCCCCTCTGCGCCCGGCTGCCCCGGCAGCCGCAGCCGCGCCACGACCGCATCGAGTCGCGGCCACAGCGCGGCGCGAAAGTGGTCATACGACGACAGCAGCTCGTCCAGCAGCGGCAGCAGCACCTGCTGAGGCAGCACGATGTCGCATTCGAGGCGGTCGCCATGCAGGCTCACCTGCTTCGCGCTGTGGCAGCTGCCCTGCAGCGCCATGAGCTCCAGCCCGGGGGGCGTGCTCTGCAGGAGTTCCATCTGGAGGCCGCGGCGGATCATCGCAAAGAGGAGTTTAGCCCGCATCGCTCCGCGCAGTGCCGCCTGCGACGTCTTGCTGTCGGCGACGTGCGGTAGCCGTCGCCGCCGCTCCAGCAGGCCGCTGTGCCTATGCATGCGTGCAACAACGTAGTTGTCCTCCTGCATGCATGCGCCCTGCGGTCCGGTTTGGACCATGACGAGCTGCACCCGCACGCAAGCACAGCGTCTTTGGGGGCCCACTCCTTTGCGGCAGGCCTGACGTGTGAGGCCTTAGCACCAGCGTGCCCTCAAACAGATGGCGTGCGCAAAGAGATGGTGTGACTGGGGTGTAGCGGCGGGCTCTGAGATTGGCGAACTGCTAGACGGGAGGGGGGGGTCGCACAGGGCTTCCGGATGCTAGGCGGGCTGGGGCGCCGTAGTGGTGCGGCAGGCTCTCGCAGGCGACCACCACCGCCAGTACTTCTGCCTCGCCTAGCAGCGCCACTGCTACCTCTAGGACTACGGAAAGAGGCACTGTGAACGCCTCCCCTGCCAGCAGCCTCCGGTCGATGTTCATCTGCACACAGAGCAGTGGTGCGCAGCGGCAGCGCCAAACACTGCCTCGCAGCTGGGCAGTCACCGAAGTTCGAGCATCAGAGCGACATTGCTACAACGCTGGAATCACCTGTAGAGCATCCTTCTTGTCGCTGCTGATCAGGGCAGCTGGTTTTTTAGTGGGGTCGTCCTCACTCTCCATCTCGACCAGCTTGTTGTACCAACAAAGTATGCGGTCCCAGGACTTGTCGAACCAGATATGAAACACCTGAAAGAACTTGGAGTACTGTAAGCGTCTTTGGACAACGGCCCGGCTGAGGTCCATTTTTTTGTGGCAGTTTCAGGCCCAGTGCGTGGCAGAAGTCAACGCACCTGCAGGGCAGCCAGCTTTGCAACTGACAAGCCAGCCTGATGCTCGTCATCATTCATACCAATTAGAGGGATCTCAAAGGAACAGTCTAGCTTGTGGCCCTCACAGTCAACGACGTATCGCAGAGGGAGCTTCATGTCTGTCAGACCGGACGTCATTATCACATGCCATGCCATCAAGGCATTGGCAAGTAGCACGCCAAGAAACTGCTCCTTGAAAGCATCAGCGATGGCATTGATAGCGCGTTGGTAGGCTACTTGATGATCATACTGACTCTGTACCGAGGAAGCGCTGTGGCCCTTGCCCTCAGGGGGGTGCCTGAGGCAAGCAAGAAACAACAAACCACTGAGCGCGGGTCGAACAGCTGAATTGCCATCAGAAGCATCACAGCTGAGCTTTGAATTGTGCTGGCTTGCTTGCAAGATGCCGCAGGATGTCCAGTGCATCTGCCTCGCCAGCGAACGGCTCGCGCGATGCCTCGGCTGGCCACACATTGGAGAGCCTTCGCCACTGGCCAGCATGTATCGTCGAGCGTTGAAGTGCATACTGAGTGCTATGGATGACTGGTTCGCAGTCGATCAGGCCATGCGTCTCAGCACCGTCTGAGGGCTGATTCAACCGCAGTGGCGGACATTGGCCACAGCTGGTCAGCCGTTCTGCAGCTACCTGCGATCAGTACCAAAACTGCCCGCTTATCTTGCGGATGACTAGCGTATTTGGACATCTGGCTGTGGCGTGACACAAGAGCTGCTGGTGCATTGGTCCTGTCCACCACAGCACTTCGGAGTCGGTAGCAGAACACGACGATCACGTAAGTTGCAAGGGGGATGTCACACTACAGTTCAGACACAAATGATCAGGACGATTTGAGGTGTCATGGAGTAAGTTTTCATGTGTCCACATGCAGTTTCGAGTGGTGCACTGTCGCTGCGCAGCTTGCAACAATAGAGCAAGGCATGCATGCCGGGATGTGCCGACTGCATCACACAAGTACCGTAGGCACGCACAGTTATCCCTTGGCCACAACACCTCAGCTATGTACCTATCCACTGTGAAGGTGGCGCATCGTGTACAGCTGGTCGTGTATGGTCGTGCCGGAAGTGCTGGCGACAAGATGACACAGGCCAAGCCGTTGTGGGTTGCGTTTGGTGTCGTATCCGTTTGCGGAGTAGCTGCCATACCTCTTTGGTTTCAGAGTGTTAGAAAAAGGGAACAGCTCCTTGCCCAAGCACGGTACGCAATGTTCTTGTTCCTGCCCGCGCTCCCCAGCTGCTCTGTTCGCAGTGGTGCAAGAGTGACGCTGATGTAAATGCACGCTTTGATGCTTCGAAATGATGTGCAGTGATGAATACTATGACCCAAAGCAAGGCGACGTGAGTATAGCAAAGGACGAGGCTCGAAATTCGCGCATGACACTAAAGAGGTGATGCCTTGAGGACGGCACTGGGTACCCAGACTCCTGCGAATCGCCGGTACAAAGGGGTGGTCGTGTGCTCATAGTGTACGTGGGAGATGATCGCTCTGCTGTGAAGGTGCGCCACGGAGAGTCAAGGCTGGGATCACTGTACGCTGACCCGGAGACTATCATAGATGAGCAATCAAATGATCAGCAACTTATGACTGAACTCTGGTGTCTGCGTCCACAGATGCACAGAGGGGCCAGGGCAAAAAAATTCCTCACTATTTGCGAGACCACTTTGGCAGCGGCAGATGCGTCCAACGCAATTCTCGCACCAAGCCGAAGTTTTCTATCTTCCCCATGCTTGCAGAGCCATGCTTTTGTGCACTAAGAGCGATAGCAATCGTGGATAGGAAGATGGATCCTGTCATAGGAGTGGGTCAAACAGCCATGTTTATGTTTTGCCGGCGTTCATGCCGTCAAACAGCACCCGTTAAAGTTTCCGGCATGCATACTACAGGCTCTGATTGTTATCCTCTGCAGAATTCAGGCCAAATGTGCATATTCAAGGTCGTGTGAATGTGACCATATGCAGCGCGCGCGCGCACACACACACACACACACACACACACACACACACACACACACACACACACACACACACACACACACACACACACACACACACACACACACACACACACACACACACACACACACACACACACACACACACACACACACACACACACACACACACACACACACACACACACACACACACATCGTGTGGTAGTGTGTGGGCGCGTGTGGGTGCTTGTTGTGCCTTGGCTTTGGCTGTTGCTCTCCTGCTGCGTGCGCATTGCGTTGTTCGTGCTCTCCCTTTTGGTCCTGGCGGTGCTACCGGCCCCTCCGGCTTTTTCCTTTGTAACACACACACACACACACACACACACACACACACACACACACACACACACACACACACACACACACACACACACACACACACACACACACACACACACACACACACACACACACACACACACACACACACACACACACACACACCCACACGCACACGCACACACGTCTGCAGCCATGCAGATTGCCTCTGTAGATTGTAATTGAGTGAGAAGTCATGATTTGCCGTTTGAATTTTGAGATTTCGATGTGTCATGCTTGCAACCTGGTTCACTCAGCCATCGTCATCAGGAACACCGAAACTCGACCATGAATCCGGTACACAGCCGGGTGCAAGCTGCAGCAGCCTATGAGGATCAAAACTCGTCGCTTCTCGGGGTGCAGTCAACGACGTCGAATCATTGTGACACGCAAGCTATGTGGCACCGTATGTGACTGATCTGCCATACATTTACAGTATATTGTACTCCCTGCGCATACTTTCCGATGAATCACTGACAGGCCTGCAGGAGACGTCTAATTGGCACCAGCTCCAGCAGGTCCTTGTCCGCGAACCTCCAGGACTACAAGAGACCAGTCGGCCTGAGAAGGTATCAAAACACCCGCGGACCAAAAGATCATATGCTTTCAGGGAGGAGCTTGTCTATCGTGCAATGCCGGTTGGTACAAGCCTTGTTGCAGTTGCGTGGCATAGGTGCATTCTGTTGCACACAGCGTTGCAGAAATATGTTTATCAGTGGATGCCACAATGCCCGCACCTGACTATTAGTAGGCGCAGCAGGAATGCACGAAAATCTGCTTCTGTCATCTGTTTAGGCCCAGCCTGCATCCGCGGGAAAATCGCTGCAATTCACCGGGTCATTGCGACGAAACATCCGAAACGATCATGCCGCACGAATTCATGTGATCATGCAAAGGTATTAGCTGGTTGTATCTACATCACTAGCTGGCTCTCAGCCAGTGCGTATGGAGGGCTTCAAGCAGGCAGCAGATCAGCTTGCAAAAGACCTTCACTTGGAGGGCCTAACCACCGAGGAAGAGCTGATCCTCCCCTCGAATTTGTCAACAGCTGAGAAGAATAGGTACCTACAGGTGATATTGACGCTTTCTACAGTCCCCTTTGTGCGAAACTTCCCACAATGGTCTCGCCTACCTGGCTGAAACATGCATCGTGGGTCATAGGCAAGGAATGCGATACTCCACTTGTGGAGAAGAGATGTCAGCCAATATCTTGATCAAGACATGGTGCAATCAAGTAGTGCCATCCCGGGCAATGCCAAGCCGTTCGCCAAGGTAGCGTGGGAATACGTCAACGCTCGGGGGTACATCAACTTTGGGGTGTCAGAAGCCATCCTGAACGAGACACGCCGAGTACAGAAGGGGCTCAGCAAGTCAAAGGGCAGCGTTGTTGTCATCGGCGCTGGCCTGGCAGGTCTGGCAGCAGCGCACCAGCTCATGAAGTTTGGGTACACAGTTGTCATCCTGGAAGCGAAAGACCATCCGGGGGGGCGTGTCCACACAGTGCGCATGGAGGTGCTACCCTTGTATCGTCTCTGGTCCAAAGTCATGCTCCTGAAGGGCTGCATGCGTTGGGCTGCAGTTCCGCGCTGCCATGAAGCCCTGCCAAGTGCATGCCCCTGCCTCACAGTGTGGTTGCTACCCAGGCGGATGGGCACGAGGCGGCAGCTGATCTGGGTGGAGCAGTGATCACGGGTGTCGACGGCAACCCCCTTGCGGCGCTTGCAAGGCAGCTGGGCATCCCGATGTACAAGATTGACGCCGAGCCGAAGGACTGCCCTCTGTATCAGAGCACTGGCAAGGCAGTCCCACGGGCGCTGGATAAACAGGTATGTACACCAGCTTTTCTCCCTCGCCACACCACTTTGCCACCAGCACCGCTCTGGGTGTGCTCCCCGCCAGTACAGTCACCAACGCTGCCGGGCCGTGGCCGCCGCTCGGCGTGAAGTTGCACGGCGGTGGGCACAGTGGCCGGCATGCACAGCCATGGCACACGCAGCGGATTGCAGGCATCGGCGCTGTTCATGGAGGCGGAGGAGGAAGCGATGGAGATCCCCGAGAAGTACACCCCAGCCACTGCGGACTCCATCTCGTACGGCACGTTCATGAAGCTGAAGATGGCGGAGCAGGCCGACAGCAACGCCCCCCTGCACAACATGCTCCGCTGGCTGTACGCCAACGCCGAGTTCTCTGCCGCTGCCGTCGCAACGGAGCTGTCGGTCACTCGCTGGGCTGACGATGACCAGTACGGGTTCACCGGCGATCACGTGTGGCTACCAGGTACTCCCCACCATGTATTGCGCAAGGGTGGCAAGTACGCGCTGCCAAGCGGACCCGGGCGGGGGGGGCAAGGGTGGATGACTGCATGCAGGCGGCAACGTGCGGCTGGTGAAGGCGCTGGCGGAGCACGTGCCGGTGCTGTACAACACCGCCGCGGCGGGGGTGCAGTACGGCAGCGAGGGCGTGTGTGTGGAGACGGCGGACGGCCGTGCGATCGCCGCGGACGCCGCGGTGGTGACGGTGCCGCTGGGGGTGCTCAAGGCGGCAGGCCTGGAGTTTTCACCGCCGCTGCCCGTGGCCAAGGCACGCGCGATCAAGCGCCTAGGGTGCGCTCCAAAGACGGCCCGGCCCCCATGCAGGACAACATCCTGCCTGTAGTGGCCTCTGCTCAGTGGAAGCCGCGCTCCTCACCCTGCCAGTCATCGGCTGTGCGGCTGCAGGTTTGGCGTGCTGAACAAGGTGGCGCTGCTGTTCCCGCATCAGTGGTGGGGCGAACAGGACACGTTTGGGCACGTCGCAGAGTCAGACGAAGAGCCCGGCTGGTTCTACCTCTGGTACTGCTTCCCTGGCATCTCAGGTGCGGCTGCATCCACTGAGTAGTGCTCCACAATCATCGCCACAGCAACCTCCCGTGCAACTCAAGCGGCGTCATCACCCACACCCGGCTGTGCAGGCGGACACATGATCAGTGCCCTGGTGGCGGGGCAGGCGGCGATCGATCTCGAGGGCATGGCCGATGTCGAGGTCTTGCAGCGCGTCATGCAACGGCTCCGCAAGTACCACCCCGGCTGCGACGTGCCGGACCCCATCAGCAGCGTCGTCACTCGCTGGGGCCAGGACCCCTGGACCCTCGGCAGCTACTCCTCCGTGCCCCCCGGCAGCGCCGGAGCCGTGGACTATCACGAAGTCGCGGCCAACGTCGATGGCCGCCTGTTCTTTGCCGGAGAGGCGACCAGCGCACACTACCCGGCGCAGATGCATGGCGCCTATGACTCCGGCCTTCGGGAGGTGCGGCAGCTGGCTCCACGCTGGGTGCGGGTGGTGCTCTGTGCGGCGTGCAAGGGTTGCGGCGGGTGCAGGCGGCGAAGGTGCATGCGGCGATGCAGCGACGGGCGTCTGGGTCGACGCTTGCGGGGGCACGGATGGACGGGCTGCAGCGTGCCGGCATGCTTGCGCTGCTGCAGCGGGCCGTGGCGGCGGCATCGGCGGCACAGCTGGCCTTTGCGGAGGGCGCCGACGTGCAGTTCAGCGGCTGGGCAGCGATGCTGGCGCCGCACGCGCCGCCGGAGACTCGCCGCTGGGCGCTGCTGCGAGTGGACGTGTCGGGAGTGCAGCGCATGCGGTCGCACGTGGCGCCTTCATTCCATGTTGTCCCCCTGCAGGTGCCCGCACCTTCCTCCCGTGTGCATCATCCAACACTTCCCCGTCTGTGTACTCTGGTTGTGCAGTGTCACTAGGCTGCCATGTAGTGGTTGTGCCACATGGAATGGGTGGCCACGATCCCCACAATCCAGATTGCGGCTGCGCAGGTGGTGCTTGACCTAGCGGAAATGGGCCACAACACAGAGGCGTGCCTGCACCACCTGCTGACGTGCTCCACGCCGGTCAAGCTGCACGACCGGCCGCTGCCGACAGCGGAGGAGCTGGACCTGATGCAGGCCATCCTGGGGCCGCGTGGGCGGCCACAGGAGTCGTTCAAACGGATAAAGCTGGTCAGCGCACTGCAACAACGCGCAGCGACCGTGATGGAGCGAGAGAACGGCAAGACTGCGGCGTCGTGATGACCGAGTGCATGCTGCAGATGGGTTGCGGGTGTGTTGTGCGCCCGAGCCAACACGGCCTTTGGTATGCTAATACAGAATGTGTGTGGCGGTTCATGTCCATAATTCAGGTTTCACGTAGGGTGGACATGTGCCAACTAGCATGGTAGTTTCAGGTGTGCCAACCGTTCATGGGTCTTGCCGATGCTTGGATGATTTTGCTTCATGACCTCCATTTTCGTTGTATTATGCATGAGGAAAGGACCCTCACTGTACAGTGTACACTGTCAACCAAAAAAAAAACACGGCTGTATCCGTCTTGTGCTTCATGCACAACATTTTCGCGTGATGAGAATTTCTTGCATTAACTTGTTATTACATGAGGATTGAGATCCTCCCTTTGCACGCCTGTCACGGGATGCTCATGGGTGTGGCAGCCACCAATGTATGCTGTCAACAAACATGCCTCCAATGGCTATGCTTTGTGATGGGAGTGGGCATGTGACCTGGACCCAGTGGGCTAGCGCCAAACCTTATTCAAAAACTATGGAGCAACTGGATCAACGATTCGTTTTTATTTTTATATGATACAACTTGAAGAAGTTATCGGAGGATGTGGTGGGCACTGCTGGTGGCCGCCACATGCGCCGACCACAAGCGCTGGTGTGTCCATCTAATTCCCTGCCAGCAATGTGCAAATAAATTGCAGGACTGTGCAGCTGCCGCAGCATATGATGTCACCAGATACAGCAACGGCACGGATGGATACAAAAGTGGAGTTTACAGGTAATCTCCGCAAACCTTCCAACATTTCCTGATGTGCCCTAGCAGTTCTTGCCAACGATCTTGGCAGGCGTGATTTCCAAGAGGTTCCCTGGCTTCCCTGGGACAGATCCCTTCACCACGATTGCACCACGTTCAGCGTCGACCATCAATACATGAAGCTTCCGGCTGGTCTTGCGGTCATAACCCATGTGGCCCGCATGCTTCAAGTTCGGGAACACACGACCAGGTGTTGCACACTGACCAATAGAACCATGCTGCCTGTGTGACTTGGACCCTGCAGATAGTGTATACTCAATGGCCCTCTGGGCAGGCCTGGCAGCTACCTTGCTGTTCGACTTGCTGTGCAAGCAAGCCCTCGATTCAGGGCAAAAGTCACATTCGCCTCATGCCAGAAGGCATTTAAGAACCTCCACTCAGCAGTCAGCAGTAGCAGACGCTATAAAGAGGGAATTAGCATGCCAGGGTCATGGAAACATACCGTGGGACATGGGTCCGCGCTTGTGACCCCACCTCTTAATGGAGCCTTGGAATCCCTTGCCGATAGTCATGCCCGCGACATCAACTGTCTGATCTTTCTCAAATAGAGTTGTCATATCAAGCTGCTGTCCGACCTCCATTCCTTCAAGCTGACTTGCATCCTTCACTTTGAACTCACACAGGTGTCGGAGTGGTGGCACTCCCGCCTTCTTGCAATGGCCCACCTCAGGCTTCTTCAGGTTCTTCTCCTTCACCTCTTTGTAGCCAACCTGCAGAGTGAGGCCATTATGAGCCTCAGAGGCTTGACATTCGGGGAAGATGGGCAGCTTGCACTTCAGGCGGTCAGGAGACACCGATACAGCCGCATCAACAAGCGATAGCAAATCTTCAGCAGCCACGTGGTGCTCTGTGTGGGTACATTCCAGTGGCATCGTCAATCGGGCTGACCCCTGCGATCGGCGTCGACGCCAGGAAATGTATGAAGCAGGCTGTACCTGAACTGCGTCGTAGCCATCAGCATCGCTAGTGAAGACCCGGGTGATGTAATTAGCTGATTCGAATCCGATAACAGTGCACGCGACCGCTGAGCCGTCCTCTTGAAACACTGTCGTCATGCCGGCCTTGGTTCCCATTAGCCCCACACCAGCACGAGTAGCACGAGCCTCGACGACGAGAGATTTACGGGCACCACCTCGAGGAGTTATAGCTTTTGACGAGAGGGCCGTGCCCCGGTTGGCGCGCACAGAAGAGAACGCCATGACGCCGCAATCTACCCTTTCTGAAGAGGAACAGACAGCACAATTTCACACAGCGCAGGCTGGCCATCAATGTACAACGGAACTCATCTTGCGGGCTCCGAGGCCGAGTTCCATTCGGGGACCTTGTCACGTGCATCTGCTGGTTTCTGGCTGAGGGCTCTTTCTCGATATCCCGGGCATCCGGAAGTGCTCATGAGGACCAGGCGCAGTGCGAGTACGGTCTGTCTGCGCCTCAAACGCGCGGTGTACATGACCTGCATGAGCGCTTGAATGCAAGCAGATTGATAAATCAATTATGATGCTGCCATATCGAATGTTGACTTGAATGTGGTGTGTTACAGCCGCTTAGCTCGGAGCTATGGAGCCGGGGGTACTGTCAGGTACAGAGTCGGGCGTGCAACTGCCGTCCCGCAGAAGTTCAGACGACGAGAACAATCACTTTGTAGTGAATGCATCTTTTCAAAGGCGCAGCACGGATAATGCTGAAGACACCACGCTGCAGTCGCCTCGCGACCGGAGTGCTTCAGGCACAACGCGCGGAGAAGAGCGCACCGAAACTCAAGCAGAATCTGCGTTCTTCCGAAGCACCTATAAAATCTCTCAGCCTGATCCAGGGCGTGTTGCTCCGAGGAGCTCAGAGCAGATCATGCAGGATCCACGTTTCCTGGGTCACCAAGTGTTGTTTAAGGACCGCGTCTTCTCTGACTCAGGTGATCATCGGCCCTGGCAGTGGCCACGCCTCAGTTCGAGACATAGATACATCATGTAGGGCACATTTTTAGCAGGACGTTATCAATTTGATGCACTGAGACGCTGGTTCCTGAGTCCGTCCAATGGCATTGCCTGCAAGAGCTCGTTCTTTGCATGCAGACTGGAAGGCGCACGTATCGTATCGGCGTTACTTACCAGAGCCTGTGGTCATGTGCGCCATCTCACACCACTATCACCTTGAATGCCAGTCCGAATGACGTGTGCATGACTTGGCAATGGCTCCAAGCCATGCACACGCAATCCTGCTCAATTGATGTGCTCTGGTCGTCCACATAGTGACTCAGGCCCTCAAGTGCTGGTGCATATGTAGGCTCAGGGTGTTAGCTGCCCAGGCGTATCCACTAGCGTGCGTGCTTTTGATCACAGCTGGGTGCGCAACATATGAACATGTCATCCGCCGCTCTGACTGGCCCTCTCTGGACAACCTTGAAGCTGCATTTGCATATAACCTGTGCAGCTTCGCCCTGTCACTGCTTCTCATCTTCAAGACCAACAGTAGTTACAGCCGGTTTTGGGAGGCGCGGTGTGCGTGGGGGTTGGTGCGTCTCTACCTCTGCACCTGGCCCCCTCCCGCAACGGCAGCTCATGCCGCCGCACCGTGCCAGTCACCCGCACCTCTAGCCATTTTTACAGACGACCCCAGCTGCGCACAGGTGTACACATGCTGCCGTGTCTTCATTGCCAAGACGCAGGCGTATGCCCCGGCGATGCCAGTGCACACACGGAAGCTCATCCTGCGCTGGACCATCGCGCTGCCATATGTGATGCGCACCCACCTCGTGGACTACAAGCCCGGCTCAGACTCTCTAGAGGAGCTCCTGACTCGCCCGGAGGTGCCATCTCGTAACCGTGCCTGCATGAATTGACATGCCACGCCAGTGCCTGACGACAACGCCACACGGCACGCGGCGGCAGATTTGCCTCACCTGCCTGAGGTTGCCTCGAGAACAGACGGGAGCAGCCGATGCATGGCTAGTGGCGCTGATCTGGGGTCTTCTCATGAAATGGAGCGTGATCCGTGGGTAGTTTCCGCATGTGAGTGATGCAAGAATGTTGGCAGCGCAGCCGGGTGCAGGTGGAGTGGCTGCGGAGCACCCCAAATGGGTGCGCGCCGCATCACCCAATCAAGGCCGTCAACGTGCTCCTGGCTGCAATCTCTGATGTTGGGATGAGTGACTTCTTTGTGGCGGATGTCGCAGCTATGCTGGAGCGCTACCTGGCGCAGTGTGGAATCTGCGAGAGGATCAGCCGCACCCCCATCCCCATGCCATACACACGGTCCGCTCCTTGCACTGCACCACCAAACCACCCCACGTGAACTCTGGGCGCACTGCACCGGCTTCACGTCAGCAATCGTCAGTGCGCCTGAGATTGCCAAAGCGGTTAGCTGGGCTGCGAGAGCGGGAGCCAGCACACACACTCTGACAGCGGCTGCGTCCCACACACCACAGTGGCGACTCAAGCCGCACTGCGACTCCAGCATACTGTAGTACAGACAAGCGGCAGCTCGGCGTGCAGGCACACAACACGCTTCATTCTGCTCTACACCGCCTTCATGCCGCTGCTGCTGTGGGGTGACCTCCAGTGGTGGACCTTCCTTGTGGCCAGCCTAATCACCATGCTACTAGCCGGCATCGACAACATTGGCATCATGATCGAGGTGCGCTGCCCCGCTGCGTGCTGCTTGATAAGCGACGTGAGGGAGGCCAGGGTGCTCGCCTGCCGCAGGCCTGGGATATCCACACTGCTGCAGTGTCCCTGACGACTTCTGCCCCGCAGAATCCGATGCGCATCCTCCCCATGGCTGCCTACTGCACGACGATCCACCAGAACGTGCTGCTGTCAGCGGAGGCCTGGGTCTCGTCTACTAGGCAGGTGCGGAAATCAGTCCTTCCACTTCCTGCGGTGGTGTCACTGACAAAGTGCGTACAAGCGGCAGCCGAGACAGGCAGGTGGTGCTGTGCAGACGGCGGTGTCACTGGTCCGGCAGCAGCTGTGTCGGGAGCCGCCTGCGTGGCAGCGTGGGGAGGAGCAGTTTGTGCCGTGCTGCTCCGGTGACGTCGACGATCCATCTGAGACAGTCCCTCATGCGTACAAGTATTCCCTATCCAGTCGGTGGCCGTCACCGGCAAAGCTTGCGTGAGTGGAGCCTGGCGCCGGCCACCAAGATGACCCCGTGGGGTACGTGAATGCTCCCATCTGGCACAGGGAGGCTTTAGATGCCACCAGAGGCCACAGGTAGTGCCGGAGATCGAGGCAGACAGGTTGGGGATGGGGACAGCTACCTAGGGTACTGTGGAGCAGAGGCCGTTGCTGTCAATCAGGGAGCTTGCTTGCTGTGCAGCGCACCGTGGTTGCTGCAAGCATATGGCCGTGCTGCTCTCAGGGAGCATCTTTGAGGGGAATGGCTGTGGGAGAGGTGGCATGCAGCAGCGCTCCGACTTGCGTGGGGCAGCTGTAAAGGGGGCTAGGAGACCAGACAGGCATTCCATCTGTACGTTATCCTGCTTTGAGATTGTGGCGGTTGGCAGCTTTTCACAGCTTCTAGGGGCCCTCTGAAGGTGACATCAGTGCAGATGAAATGTGAGGCTAACGCAGGAGGGCCAGCCCTCGCGACTCGGCCCTCACAAGTACATGTCCTGCCGGCACAGAATGGCGGCACCTGTACAGCCTGCTCCTTGTCTAGCTGCATGAATGCGCTCCACATGCACGGCCGGGCTGGCGCGTACTCGGCGCAGCTTGCTCAAGCGTGCTGTAGAAGTCTGCCATGGCTGCTGCAGTCATGGCGCTGTGTGCCCGCGTCTCAGCGGCCTTCTTCCTTAGACCACCCTGCCAAAGGAGGACTGGGTTAGTGTCCAGGCGCCGGGGACTCCTCCCCCGGCAGGATTCATGTGGGTGTTGGTGTCGTGACACCTGAGCCGCGTGCACCTTGGGGGGCGCCGCGGAGGGGGGCGCGTGTGTGGGTGCTGGCGTACATGCACGAGGTTGTGTGCTGGCGTTGGCGTACATTGGTAGTGTTTGTGCAGAGCGGGCTCGCTGTGTTATTCTGTGTGGCGGGCCGCCGGTGTTTTATGTATACGCCTGCACGTGTGAGGTTCCTTTTCGCGTCGTTTACGCGGATGTCGCGGTGCTACCTGCCTCTCTTGATTGGTCCTTGCAACACACTGACAAAGGAATTGGTGTGAAATCGGGTCCCCATCCAGCGCCGCAGGCTGTGGGGCGGATGACCAAGCATGTGGCTACCTGAGTTTCCTTAGCTATGAGCCAAGTGGACCGACTGCTGGACCAACAGGCTCGCCATGCAGCAGCCCAGTTGCCAGGGGTGGAGGCCTGCTTGTGCCTGTGCTGTATGTGGAATTGCAAGCACACATACAGCAACGTAGGAAGCGTGCATGCTCAACACACCTCCAGATGGAAGTCCTGCATGTTTGCCACCCTCGGGGTCAGACCCAGCCGCCTCGCCGAGCCACATGGCTACACGGATACATGTCAATCAGGCGAGCCATATGCATGGCTCTACATGCTCTCTCTTCTGCAACTCCACCAACATGCTCTCACGCGCACTCCGTTGCAGTAACCCAGGAGTCCCTCTTCCAGTGGTGAGTCAATCGTATTCAGACCGTGCATGTTCAACATGCACAAGCTGACCTGTCGACCCTGATAAGAGCACAGTTGTGCAACGTGCGCAGGTAGGAAATAATTCCATTCGTACAACACGGTATCCGCTCGGTGAGTGTCGCCTATGCCTTGGGCGTGCGCAGGCAGAGCCCTTCACAACAAACCGGCAGCGGCCTGCCATGCACACCGGCTTGCCCCTAAATGCGCACGTCAGCTCTGTGAAAGTGCAGGCGTAGCTGAATGCTATAATTCCGAGCCACCTGATTGGATGTGTGCATATGCGGGACGCATGTTGCTTCATTGACAGTGATGTAATCCTTCGGCCAATACGGAGTTATTCACAGCCCGACATTACGCGGCTTGGCACTCCTGTAGGCAGCAGCTCGGCAAATGCCTGTGAGGCCAGCCTTGTGGTCCAAAGAACTGGACGAACGCAGTAGGGCAGTGATAGTGTTTACAGAACCCAGCCCGTATTTCAAGGCCGGGCCATATAACACATCAACCTGCGGCTGAACATCTCGAATACTGCACCGCACGACTAGCCTGTCCATGATACAAGAGACAACCTCCACCATACCTGACAGGCGAGTGCTTGCCAAGCGAAGTTACACATCACCGCCACTGTCAGAAGAATCGTCACTACTTGCAGCATCTGCAACGTGCCGCCGCTTCTTCGGAATTTTCAGACTTGGTGCGGTTGTTCGTTTCAATCCATCTCTCAATGCGTTTTGGACTTGTTGCGATGCTGCTTGCAATCCATCCCGGGCACCTTTCCCTAGATCTGTACCCAAACTGAACCCAGCTGCTGACAACGTTTCATTCTCACCTTTGTGATTCGTCAGGCCGCACTGTTCTATGCAGATGGAGATATCCGGCTTCTCCTCAGAGTCCACCGCGACGTTGTTCAACACTGTCAATACTTCCATGCCTTTAGAAACGCGGCCGATCACCTTGTAGCCAGCATCCAGCGGTAGGGCCCTCCGCAGCGTTATGGCAAAGTGAGAACCATCGCTGCTGACAGAAAGCAGGCCTGGATCAACATGTTGCAGCTTGTGGTTTTGAGGAATTGACACGGATTCTGGTCGCGTGTGCGGGCAGGTTCCGCCGAAAGCCGCGAAGTTGATTTGAACCTTTTCTATGATTGTATTCTTTATAGAATGGAACCCCTGCAAGGTGGTAACATGGTAGAGTTGAGTAACCTGCCAACTGTGGCCTGGGATCCAAAGCTTTGGAACACACCTCGAGGCACCTGTTTCGAAAGGGAACACAAAGAGAAGGATACAGGTCTTCAAACAGCTCGAATACAAGCCTGCCGCATACTCCTGATCGCTGCTTCAGATCCATAAATATGTGGGGGCGATTCACATCAACAATAGGTAGTGGAGGCAGCACGCTCTTTGCGTGCTCCTCCCTCGTATATTCGATGAGAGGATGCTTTCCCGTTTTAAGAAACATTTCCATACTCTTTTTCCTGTCTTTGCCCAACACAAACTTCCCGGTGCGCCCAGAGCGGATTCCAATCGGATCGCCATCATACTTCGTCATGTCGTACAAGAAGGAGCCGGGTTATGAAAAGCTCAGCAACTAGGAGTAAGAACGACTGGCTCGGGCTGGGAAACAGGCGCTCGTGGGGATTTTCTTGATATCAGCGCACGGAGGCTTTCGTCTTCTACAGCGGAACCCGATCGCAGGCACCGCCAGCACTGGTTTGAGCTCCTCGTATACAATTCAATTTCGCTGTGCATCCACGGCAGCCGGCTGTCATGTCATGCTCTGCCACGCGTGGCCACAATACAGCTGCCTTCAACCACCGCACAGGTCGCCACTTGTCATGCGACAGCACCCCCATGTTATTATACCCGCTTCTTTGTGTCCTCGCCACTCCCGCAAACGAGGGACATCGACAGAACTGAGCACCTCGTACATCAAATTAGCAGCAAAAACACACAAAACCTTTCACAGATCAATGGAAAGAGAGCGTTGCCTTTGCGGCCGAAATGCGCGCAGTTACCACGGCGCCTCAGATTTGTGCTGCATTGCCGGACCTGTCCATCGCGATAGACGTACGAGACTTGCGACTGGAACCTCAGGAATGTGAAGAGTCCACGTTTTATTCTAGCATTCGCTGGACCGTTGATCCACGCAAAGATACCGTTGCTGCGAACTCACACGGACAACGTATTCACGCCTGGAGGACCCATGGTTGTGTCTTTCGATCAGAGATGTTTGCAGTGTTCAACCCCAATCCGTATGACAGCTGTGATCTGGATCGAAATCACATGGCCCAGGCACACACTTCTGTGAATGTGTGATAATCGTTTGTGTTGCTGGTTGGGGCAACATGTGGGAGTGTCTTCGTTGTGAGGACGTCAACAACGTCCTGCAGAATGTCAAGCTCGCTGAGGACAAGCGGGGCAACTGTGGGATACAAAGCAAAAATAGGCAGCTGGTGAGTAAACCGCGTTGTATCACACCTATGTGTGAGGCCAGCCGATGGACAGCAAGCAAAGAACATCAGAATTCTGGGCGTGTTTGGGCATGTGATGCTAAATTAGCTGCAAAGGCAGACCAAACAGCTACTGTCAATGGTCCTCCTCTAGTAGGCAAGAACTTCAAGGGTGCTGGAGTGACCTGCTCTGGCTGTAAGTACAGGATGCCCTGTCGGGTGTTCTCAATCATCCCAACGTCTCGTACATTGTGTTGCACAATCATGGGAAGCACAGCAGTGAGTGACAATATGGTGTTTTTTATCAACGCATGGCATGAAGATGCATTGTTTTTACACTACAGTAGAAGTGCTATGATCGTCATTGCTGCAGCGGTCTGCTTGTTTGAATGTTGAGGACAAGCCATTCGCATGTATGAGCGTATACTTAGCCCACCGTAAACGTATATTTGCCATGACAAGTGTCAGCATCTGCCATAGCCAGTAATTCGGCACTGATTTCGTTCTCTACTTGCGTCAACTCATCAGCTTGACATCCAAGTGCGTTTGTGTTGTGATGACGCCACGCAAGCCGACCAGCTCGAAAGTACGACCAGCCTAAAAGATGACAAAGAGACCAGCAATGTGTATGTAACGTTATGTAGACGAGGTACGGCGGGTAGATGTGCAACATCCCGATCGGAAGGTCTGCATAGCTACTGCAGCACAGGTTGCTTGTACATTTCGGCCGAAAAAGGGACGATATCTTTCTTTATGATCGATGAAACGTTTTACGTGTTTCTGCTGCTCCTTTGATGTACAAGGTGCTCAGTTCTGTCGATGTCCCTCGCTAGCGGGAGTGGTGAGGGCACAACGAAGCGGGTATAATAACACGGGGGCCACAGCATCTGTGTTATCCTGTAATCCAACGCTGCTCACGAAACATAGTGTGGAGGAATCCAGTTCCACAAGATCATCTCGGTCGGTGCTTTCTAACACCTCGGAGACGTGCACGAGCCCACGGTAAAGTAGTAACGGTTTCGATAATTGGTGTCCGCCGCTATGAAACTTGTGCAGCTAGCTCAGAAGTTTCGTGAGCACGTGGCGGGTGCCAGGATTCGGATTGGCGTAGCAGTTGATGGTCTGCATGTCACCCCCGAGTGCTTGGCTTTACAGTCTGCTTGCATCATCACCTGGATGACTGCACACCAGCCTTGCAGGATCGCGAGTCAGTGAAAAAGCATGGCAAACTGCTTTGCACTTCCATTCCATGCAAGAAGGCTCCGAAGTTTTTGTCTTACATGTCACTCATGCCTCCAAGACGTACTTGCCACAACATTTAAGCGCCACACATATAAAGCATGAGTACACGACAGCTTTCATTAAGCACAAGCTTCCGCAAGCAGGTGCAGGGTCGCACACCTCGGGACCTGATAATGATCGAGTCCTGGCAAAACTGATACTTGGACTGCAGAGTTTCACTCCGTGGAAAGGGAACCTGGGGAAAGCACGTGCCATGCACTCACTAGGCTGGCAGAACATTTGAACATCGATTTTCTCTTTGTTGGAAGCTATGGAAGGAAGAAAGGCGATTATGCAACTGGTGTTTGCGATTCGGACGTTCATGTGCTTGGCAGTGTTGCAGATCACGCTCTCCGCATATCTGGTGTACATGTGTGCATAGTTCGCTCCACTAGCTATGCAATCGAGGAATCATCCAGGTTTTTGATACCTGTCGATCTGTCTGACAACTCAGGTATGCAACAAATTGGTGTCTATCCAGCTGTGCCAGGCTTCTCCAAGCATTGGTTTGCAAGAATTGATTCCACCTGAAAACCGGCGTAAGCTTGCATTAATGTTTGGGCCATCTCCAGGCTATGCTGTTTTGACAGCTCTGGAACATCTCGTTCGTCCATCTGACATAGTTCATGTGTTGGCACTGCAAAGCGAGCACCGAGATGGCACCAGCCCCTCACCAGAGCATGGCAGTCACTGCATCACAGACGATGATCTGGCTGAATATCGGAAGGTGCGCCCAGCGCGCGCCTTTGATCACATCGTCATCGCCGCACTGGCTACTGTCAACCGCCGTCACAACCTGGTAGGTTTTGGAAGAGTGGGGAGGGACCGCAACAGTGCAAGTACAGACTGTTCGCAGAGGAATGACAATCGCTGAAGGTATCCTGGAAGTTGGCATTTCCCAGGAGGTGTGCTCATCAGTGATCATGTATCCACAACACACACGCTAACACAATATCACAACGACGGCAAGAGCCTGGCACAGCTCATTGCAGGGCCCTGACATATCAATGTGCCACTGGATCAAATGCAGCCAGATGTTGACACGCCGTGGCAACTCAGGTTGATTTCATCTTGATGGGCATAGCTGGGAATGATGACAAGTCTGTGGGCTCGGTCACAGATGCTGTTAGCAAAGGGGCAAGATGCACAACCTTTGCGATCAAGAACCCCTTCAGGTGATAGCCCCTTGCTGCTTGCACTACCTGCATTGAGTTCAGCAGTGTAGACCTAGCAGCTGCTGACAGGAGTTTGGGCACAAGCACATGTAGGGTTTTCAAGGACCGTCTGATTGGAGCTCATTCGCTGTTTGAGCATGCGGTCGCTCCTGACGTCCAGCGGCACCTGATCAAGGAACATGCAAGCATGCACCACCCTGACACAGACGGTCACTAGCTGAATCAACGTCTCTGCATCTGCTTGGTGAGGCTACGTGAGTGCCACTGTTGCACCTGGCGGACCTGCTCTGCGCTGATAGGATGTTGGTGCACCCAGCGCTGTGTTGGCAAGGTTTTCAAGTGGCAAGGTATTCAAGTGTACAGATGATACAGCATACCTGGTGGTCACCAAATATGTGTCGCGCTTGGTGAGTGTGAAATATCAAAAAGGCTAAGCTTGATTGGGGGAGAGCGGCGTGCCACACATTCCCATCGCGCCAGGTATTCAGAGTCTATTATTATTGCGTGGCTGACAGTAACGTTTGCTATTGGAGCAGCCATGGAGTCTGAATGGCTAACACGCTCACAGCTGCAGCTGCGGACAGAAACGCTTTGCTTTCTTCCTGTGCGCTGTGGCGATTCTATGGCTTCCTCTACCTGGGAATGAACCGTCAAATCATGCTCCAAGCCTTCCAAGGCCGCATGGTCTCCATGTTTTTCACTCCACCTGCGGCATGCCACAGCTCATGCAGTCGTAAGGGCGATGTCAGTCTAGCAATGGAACACATGCATAGAAGGACTGATGTGTGCCACAAGGACAGAGACCGACGGCCAAGTAGCACAAACTACACATGTTTAGGCTGCACAATATCCTTTGCGCACTGCTCAGGCCAATTATACTTGCATGCTGCACAGGCGTATTATGAACCACCACGCAAATCACAGCCAGCCAAAGAAATGCCCACGTGCACCACATGGCTGCAAAATCACGAATGCAGCCAAGCGTGCTCCACCCGACCTGTGACACCCAATGTACCGTGGCTCTCGCATCAGCACTCCTCGAACATCATAGCACTGCCCCCAGCTAGCCGGCCGCATTATGAGCGCATGCAGCGCGACCCATTGATGCATCCACCATTTTAGAATATGATATCTCTACATGTTTATGGTGACACGCACCTTCAGCATCAACCTTCGAGGCTGCTAACTTCCCGGTGCCATGTGTGCCTTTGCAGTGCTGGCGACGTTTGGATTGTTGTCTGGGGCTTCTTGGTGATCCACTCAGCCCTGCGCAAGGCGCCGTTGCGGCTGGGTGTGCACCGGCCGATGGTGAGTATCACTGTGGCGTGTCCCTGCCCCAGGGAGAGAACTGATGGCAATGGCCATGTGGGTACGGCTCGATGACCGGTTGATGTTTTCGTTTCAACTCCTTGCCGTGCCAAGGTCTTGCGGCGATACTGTGCATGAACAGGATCGACACGTGGACAAGGGTTCATGGTGCCCACGGCTTGAAGTCAGATCATGACCTTACCTGAGCCTGGTACTGTTTGACCGGAACCTCAACGCCTGCCCTGCCCAGCTGCAGGTGCAATTTTGCCAAGTTACACGCGTTACACGTGCCATCAACAGTGCTCATGCATGCTGTTCGCGGACGCCCCATGCAGCTTGCTGTGTGGTTCACTAATCCGCGCTGTAGCTTTCAACGATTTTGGGCGTGTGCCTGTCCTGACGCAAATCAAGGTCTTTGACCATTCCTGCGTATATCGGCGGCACGGACGCTGTATAGATCTGCACGTTGAGCTCACAGGTACATGCGAGTACGTTGGTTGTATGCTTGCACAGTGCAGATGAGTGACCATAGTTTCGTTTTCTGAGATGTCGGAAGGTGTATAGTCTGTGTTACGGACGTGTTGTACTTCGTCTGAGCGCTGCAGTGGTCGTTCTGCGCACACCACCCACACAGGCTGTCCCGATCAAGGCGATCCCCCTTGCAACCCGTTAAAGATTAGCCGTAATGGTGTGCTCTTGGATGCTGTGCCATTGTCAGTAGTGCCGTAGACAAACGCCGCCGAGTCCGTTGTGCACTGCCACTCCTTAATGCTGCATCTTAATTGCATGTGAATTGTGTCCAGATATGTACATGCCCCACATGTATTGCACTGGAACGTGTGCGCGCAGAATCGGGCTTTGATTATGCACACAAACAAGTGCATCGCGTGCTCCGGTCGCAGCGGTCGGTCACAGCGTCTTGAGGTTGCCGGGACACCGATCCCAAGGAAGCACATCTAGCAGTGGCATATTGCATCAAAATTTGCGCTGGTATATTGGCAGTCTGAAGCTGCCTTGCATGTTGAAGGCGAAAGGAAAGAAGAAGCAGCCTAGCAGTGCTGTTGCTGTTGCTTCTAAGAAAGGGCCTCAGCAGAAACAGCCAGTGAAACCAAAGGGCTTCTCAGATGACAACGCCTCATGGCTCAAACCAGCTAGAGAATCGAAGCCTACAGATAGCGGCGACGACAGCCTCAGTGATGGAGACATCATGGACGACGAATTCGATCCCAGCGCTGGCCTGGGTGGCAGTGGCCAGCTCGGTGAGCCTTCCAGCGACGATGGCATGTCAGGTGATGAGCTAGATGCTGACGAAGAGGTTCGACCCGCTGAACATGCCTTGGCTGTGCCACAGCGCATCAGATGTGAGTATGTTGCTTATGCACCACGGCATGCAGGCACAAGAAGATTCCTCTGTGGAGGAGGATGTCGCACCAGGTAAAGGGCAGGTAAAGCAGCTGACCACATGAGCATCCTGCACATGCATCTCACCTCGCGCACGCCCTGTAGACACCTATTGATTGGGCAATTGCAGGCGCAGCCATTGTTTGATGGCTCCGACAGTGAAGATGGCAGTCATGGGGACGGTGACACCAGCGGAGGCGACAGCGGCCGCTCCGGCGGTGAGGAGAGCGAGGATGAGGAGACAACAGCATTCGAGCGCAAGGCGAGCCAGCACGCGGCTGCAGATGCCCGCATGCGCAAGCTCGCTGACGCAGAGGCCACGGACATGCTTCAAACCAACGTCGACGAGGCACGCCCTCCGCCAACCCCCCCCCCCCCGCCACTCTGCGCCACTGGACCCGCCCAGTAGACTGCTCGTGGTGTACCCATGTGCTTCTTTAAGTTTCCGTTGCGCCCACTTGCGTCTCCGGTGACCCAAGTGTGGCGCACCGCCGACGGCATCTCAATCTGCCCGTGGGCGCCGTGGCAGACCTCAGCCGGCTGCGAGACACGCGCCCGCCTGCAGGAGGGCATGTACGAGCTGCCGGACAGCGACGGAGAGGCGGCGGCGGCCCTCGGCGCGCAGGCGGTGGACCTGCCAGCGGTAAAGCGGCGCATCGCAGAGGTGGCCCGTGTGCTGGACAACTTCAAGGCGCTGCGCGACCCCGGGCGCGACCGCGGCGACTACCTCGCCCAGCTGCGGAAGGACTGCATGCTCTACTACGGCTACAACGCCTTCCTGATGGACGCCATCTTGCAGCTATTTGCGCCGGCGGAGGCGGTGGAGCTGCTCGAGGCGAACGAGGTGCGGCGGCCAGTAACACTGCGCGCCAACACGCTCAAGACACGGCGGCGCGAGCTCGCGGCCGCGCTCATCGAGCGGGGCGTCAACCTCGACGCGATGGGCAAGTGGACCAAGGTCGGGCTGGTTGTGTTTGAGTCGACGGTGCCGGTCGGCGCGACGCCGGAGTACATGGCCGGCCACTACATGCTGCAGGTGCGGCCGCACATAGCCACCTGCGCAGCACGCCTGCGCGCTGCGCCCGCCAGCCGGTGATCGTTGTCCCCACAACTGTGACATTATGGCAGCAGCCAGTCGCGGAGCAGTTTGTCGCAGTCAGGCTGCGGTGCAGTAGGAGGCGGGGTGGGTGCTGAGGGTGCAGGCATGCAGGGTGCGTCGTCGTTCCTGCCGTGCATAGCGCTGGCGCCGCAGCTGGGGGAGAGCGTGGTGGACATGGCTGCCGCGCCAGGTGGCAAGACCACATATCTGGCAGCGCTGATGCGCAACACGGGCTGCGTGTTTGCCAACGAGCTGAACAAGGACCGACTCAAGTCGATTCATGGCAACCTGCATCGGATGGGCGTCACAAACACGGTCATCTGCAACTACGATGGCAAGGAGCTGCCCAAGGTGTGCTGCGGCCTCCAGGCGTTCAGACAGGCTTGCGTCTGGTTGTACATCGTGCACTGCAGCCACCTGCCGCTCAGGAGAGCGCTCCTTGCTGTTCTTCTGGAGTCTGTGTTCAACATGCATGTCCAGCTGCACTTCATGTTCGCCAGCACACATTTTCGCCATAGGGTTCATCGAGCATGGACACAAACCAATTGCTAGCTGTTTTTAGTTTGGAGCTCCACTGTGCCGTATGCTTTTTCCAGTGATACATGGTTCCTGTGCATTCCTGACCTCAAGAGATTCTGTGCAAGCACGTGATGGTGCATGTGCCCATCCAGCGCTTGTGTGTTCGGGGTCATTGCACTCCACACCGACTGAAGTGCTTGGAACAACACCGATTGTAAGGCTCGAGGGTTGGTCGATTGCTGATGTGGGACGGCTCCCGGCACATAGGCTCAGGGCTCCAGCACTGCAGATTCTGGGGGAAAGGAGTCAAGACCGTGTCCTGCTGGATGCACCTTGCTCTGGGACAGGTGTTATTGCCAAAGATCAATCAGCGAAAACATCAAAAAGCCAAGCGGATATCTGGAAACTTGCATACACACAGAAGCAGCTGCTGCTGGCTGCGATTGACCTCGTCGATGCGCATTCCCAAAGTGGCGGCTACGTTGTGTATTCCACATGTAGTATTATGGTTGAAGAAAATGAGAATGTCATCAACTATGCACTCAGGAAGCGCAACGTCAAGGTGTGCCGACTGTGTGATGGTGTGGGCATAGCGTGTGTATATCAGGATGAAGAGAGCAACAAAAGTATTGCAGCATTGCAGTTTGACCGTCGTGCTCACGCGTGCAATTGCATAGTTGCAGTCCGACTATCTGCGCTGCGGTGGACAGGCAAGCGCTCACTGCATGTTTGCATAATTTCATGTCCGGCCAGGCAAGTAGTATAGGTTCCATGACGTTAACTCTGCTGATTGTGATCAGATCACCCTGCTTTGTAGTTCATCAGAACACTTCTTCCAAATGTGCAGATTGTCCCAACAGGATTAGAGTTTGGCCGGCCTGGATTCAACAAGTATCGGGAGTATCGCTTTCATCCATCGGTGCAGCAAGCGCGGAGATTCTACCCACATGCTCACAACGTAGATGGATTCTTCGTTTGTAAGCTGAAGAAGCTCGGCAACGAGCGGCATAAGCCTCATGGTGAGGAAGGGCAGGAGCCTGAGTCTGAAGAAAAGGACATTGTGCCTGCAGTAGCCAGCAACGATGGCCCAGCCACTACAGAGAAGGTGGATGGAAGAGCTAAATCTGCCATGCCAGTCAAGGCTAACAAGAAGCGAAAGGTGAGTTCTTGGATCATATTCACTGTGCACGCTGGCTGATGGGTGTGAAATAGTTGGAGGATCTGCTGCAGTTGTCTAAGGTTGTTCAAGAAGCAGTCAATGAAGTCATGGCGGAGATGGCATCATCCTCCCCAGAACGCAAGACACAGCTCAAAGCCAAGATGCGTGTCATTTTAGGTGACGAACGGTATTGCGAGGTAATGGGAATCCCGCTAGATGCACTCAAATCTACAGAAGGTAGTGAACAGAAAGACAAAAACAAGTCTGCCATAGCCGCCCCTGCTCCTGACGCACGACCAGCAACAGAGGCACGCAAGGCCAAGGCACCTCGAAAAAGTAAGTCACCTCAAAATAAGTCACCTAGCGAAGGCGAAGACGAGGATATACGAGAATTGCAGGCCAAGCTCGAGGTGCAGCTCCACAAGCCGCATGTATGCACAGGCTCTGGTGACTTTCAGTGTCTCTCAGCACTTAGCAGTGAAGGTTGCACAGCAGATGCAGGGGAAGAGGAAAAAGAAGAAGACGGAACTCAAAAAGGAGCCCGCTTCGAACGGGACAGCAAAAGGTGGGGCCAAACATGCCGAGGCCACTGAAGCATCGGCATTGAACGGTGAAGAAACAGGCAAAAGTGACCAGGCACTAAAACAGAAGAAAAAGCGCAAGCCCAGCAAATAAATGGTTCTGTGCTACAGTATTCCACTGTTGTTGGACTGTTGCCCCATTGCATGCATATGTTGCCCAGCTCGTGTGCCCCTTGTGTGTAAGTGCGTACGCCTCAATTCTGCTCCGTCCATTGCCAGCATCGCTCTGTAACACTGACAGCATCAATCTAAACGAGTCTTGGCTAAATCACAAGAACACTGGCCGCCTTGCCTGCATCGGCAGTGCTGTTCATTGTGACAGCAGTACACGCAATTTGCTCAGGCCATGTTGTAACACACCTGTCTACGCTGACACGCATCCCTGATGCCAGGCACGCCAGGGACTGCGGCTGAGGCAGAGCTGTTCGCCTGTTTGTGAGATACTGCCCGAGATGTGCGGTCGCGCACTACATCCTGGCTGTGATTCTCACTGTTTACATTCTCTTGACCTTTCACAGCATGGACGCTCGATGGGCTGTTCCTGAATTTTGAATAGCTCCTGATTGTCTTGTATCGCCTTGTCACCAAGAGCCAGCGCATGGCAAACGGAGCCACAATCATTAGGTCCTGCGAAAAGGCCGCTGTTTGACGACCAACCTCTGAGCTGATATACTTCGTCAACCTGGCTTGCCCGAGCTGCATCAAATGACGGACACAGCGTTCCAGCAAAAGTTGGTCATGCATTGTATTGGCTCTATGCAACCGTGCACGCTCCCACTTCATCTGCTTGGCATGGCTATACCAAGTGCGTAATGCCCTGGCTGCAACGTACACCTGCCGATGTTGTAGTGCCACATTCTCCGCTCTCCTGCATGGCTAGCTTTGTTGCTTACCAGGCCAGTGCGGTGTCAATGTACCACAGCCACCGCTGCCGGTGTGAGCTCCATCCAGTTGCTGTGACAGAGCCTGCACCTTATGTGGAGTTCAGCGTGTACCCAAACCTCCCAGCCATGGAGGCAGGACGAGAGTCTCCATACTCTCCACTGCTGCAGAGCGGCCCAGACGGAACGCTGCTGCTCATGCTGCTCAGCCAGCCAAGCCTGCCACGCCAGCAGAGCATGGGCCTGCAGGTGCCTGCAGCGGTGCCGGTCACTCAGCTTCAGCTGCTGCTCCTGCACCTGCTGCTGCCTATACCTCTCTACCCATGCGGCCCAGCTTTTGGCAAGTAGAGCGAGAATGCGTCGAGAATGTGCATCTTGGATCTGGGTCTCTGCAGCAGCACGCCATGGGGCGCATGCCTGCTGCATGAGCCGCCACCTCTGAAATGCTCGACATGCCAGGGACGCTTCCCTGTGGCGTCTTGCGACCAGAGACTGGGCCATCTTGTGTTTTCGACATTCGACCTACAAACTCACTGGCCGCATGCTCAGTCTACTGCACGGGTGCTTCACAGTACATGTTCTGTTGGCTTCAGTAGCACACCCATCGCCGCCACCACCCAAAGCACATGCTTGCAATGTAGCAGTCATTGAACACGGCTGCTGTACGATGCTGAATAGCTGCATAGTGCTGTCGCTCCACCAGCATCGTCCTCCAGGCATAAAACCAACGCCCTGTGCAACGCTCCTGATCGTGTGCCTCCGCCACTAGCAAAGCTAGCGAATGCTGCGCCTGTGCAGCAATATGCAGCAGCCAAGTACTGAATGAAGCCTTTGCTGTGCGCCTCATGTCGTGCATACGAGCACACTGACTCATCTCTGCCTTCCGTGCCCTTTCAGCACAGTAAATTCTCCACACATCCCATGCCCGGGTGCACAAACAGGTTCCCCTGAAGAGGTCTGCCATGCATTCAGCCTGCTGCCGCTGCCCAGCTGTGAGCCACACTCTCAGGTAGATGGCCACACTTGAGCGTTGCTGTGCTCGCGCAAGGCTGTCCCCAAGCTGCCTGTGCTTATCCTGCAGCCTGGGGCTGTCAAGCAGATCGTTCATGTTCAGAACCAGTTTTGAAACCCAGTGCAGCGCAGCAAGGCTTCACCTGCTGCAGTGCATACATGAGCCACCACTCCATGACGCGTTGGATCCTTTTCGCCGATTGAGAAGTCTGAAGCCTCTCGGCCTGCTGCAGGCTGTAGCGGAAGTTCAGCTGTGCAAGCTTGAGGCGGCCCCAGGCCTTGCCCATGCAGCGTACAGACCAGTGGCCGTGAGCAGCGGATAGCGAGTGTGCATGGCGACGCTTGCCATGATAGTACTGCCTCCATCCCTTCCACACAAGACCCAAAATGTACAGCTGCACGTATGTGCGCCGTGTTGATGTGTTTCAACTTCCACTTTTGGCCCCAAGTCCAATGCAGCAGCCACAAACAAGCAGTACCTGTGTGGCTTTGTGGTGCCGAGCGGCCTGCCGTGCTCGCATGTTTCGTTTCCACTGCAGTAATGAATGTCGCAACAGGATTGAGCGCGCCAGCTGTGGAGCATGCTCTATGATCAAATGCTGCCTCATCAGAACGGCAACACTTGCTTGCCACCTGGAAGCAGGTGTGCTCTTTCTCTCGGCCACCTGGGCCAGAACATGGACTGCTGCCTGAAGACGCACTGCACTACCATGTTGTGTCCATGAACTCTGTACGATTGAGCCCGAGCCGTACTTTCCTTCAGGTGCAGTGCGCGCATATGGGATGCCGCTTCATGCCAGCATGCCACTGCTTTCGCGAGGATTGAAATCTCCATCTGACTTCTGAAAGACATGAGCATGTTGACAAACACATTCCTGGCGCTCTTGTGCGCATCTGCGTGTCGAACAAGAGCCATCAAGCAGGCCCTCAGACACCGCAATGCTGCACGGGATGTGGCCACTGCCAGCTGCCGTCTTCGCCATCGCTTGCCATCAGCATATGCTCTCCAAGCATGCACAATACGAGTGCATTTGCGTTGCATGTTGTACAGAAGAGCCCGGCCGTGCTGCAGCGCTTGCGATCTCCTGTTCTCGAGGTGAATTTTGAATGCACACATGCCCTTACTCAAAGTCACCCCCTGATGCAGAATCACTGCTTTGATCTGCAAGTGATGTGATCGCCGTCTCAGCCTGCATTGCGACATCCACAAAGCCCAAACGACATATTGCTGACTTCTGCACAATGATACAACAGCTGCATCATGCACAGCTCGCAGATGCCTGGAGAATTTTGTTGCCTTGCACCAAAATTCCTGCATATGGTCGCAGGTGGAGCAGCTTTGCATCTTCTGTGATGCAGTATCAAGAACAGCATCGGGGACACTTCGTGACAAAGGACCACAGCAGGGGCGCGAAGAGAAGGCGTGCCATATACCAGATGAGACGTTGCCAACGGAGTTTCATTTGGAAATGATTCAATAAATTGGTTCTGCGCGCTGATCTCTGGCGCGCAAGCCGGAAGGCCAACATGCCTTGTAGCCTTAGGCATCTGCGCCTATGCCGAACTGCCTTCAGCGCCTTTGATGCAAAGTGCAGCCATTGGTGGTACACTATACGTGCCACGCGCTTACGATGCTGCCTTCTAGCTCTTCTGGCGTGGGAATGGGCCTGCTGCCCGCGTTCTTCTATCAACCGTGCCGTCAATGGAAGCGGAAAGACGCCCATCTCCAAAAATTCGTACTACATGGAAAAGAATCCGCAATGAGGGCGTTGTGTGAACAGATGCGACACTTCGCTGTCATATCCGGGCATGAAACTGTGGCATGGAATTTTGTGTACGCGATAACATCGACGAGTGCAAGTTCACCATGTGTACCAGCAATCCAAAACTGGTTTAGCGTCTGAGGTTTCTAGAAGCTGCCACCTGAGGACGTCGTGGCTGTGCACAACGACATGCATTGCCGTTTGTGCATCGCAATGATTACACGGAACATTGAATGCTACGGCGGGTGTCACTTTGGTGTACTGTTGGCTGCCGCTTGAGGGCCCATGAGTAATTGGGCACACCATAGAAACATACATGATCGGTTCGGTCCTCGGAGACCCAAACAAAGTGAGCTTGATACACGGATGACTTTTGCCTGACTTATGTGCTCGTAACAAATCGCGATACGAGCACACAGCTGTCCCGATGCTGTCAGATGTGTTGCTCAAAACCTAGCCTGCGTAGGGAGCTGCTGCCATGACAGACATGCTCGCATTGTGGTGCTCCAAGAAAAGACCCTGTGCAGCAAGTAGCACTACCATGCAAACAGTCTGGTATCCCCTGGACTGCAACTTCTTCCCGTAAACTTTGCATCATGCTAATGTGACAAGGGCACCAGCTTCAACATGCCAGGGGTTTTTAGGGTAATGTATGTTCTTCAAAAGTCCGATCAGACTGTGCCATGGCTACAGGGGGAAATTCGCAGATGGCCCAGCAACACATGTACTTCCGCTCCTCACAAGTCTGATCAAATAGAATTTGCTACATCTACCACGTGCCTGATCGCAATTGCAGCAGAGAATTTCATTGCGAGAGGCAATAATCCTAGTCATAGCGAGCAGCACAGCTACAATTGTTTGCAAAGCTGCTGCAGGAACGAATTGATCTGCAGACACGAACCACATCGAATGCCAAAAGCCGCACGAATGCAAGTTAGCGAAGATGAAGTTGCGGGCGCAGAGCAGCTGCAGTTTGCTGCACACACACATATCGCTCTCGCCACCGTGAACGGACCGCTATCGACATGGACGTGATTCATTGATCACCATTACAGCAACACCACAAGTTATTGTAATGACTTCGTATTTCTAACTTTCTAGCTGGTATGTGACCTGCACGGGAGACTGTACGCCGGGACATCGACGTCAATTCGACACAGCCCTGTCGGGGCAGCACGCTCACGCACGCGGTTACACATGTACCCACGCAGCAGCCTTAATGAACACATTTTCAACATGGAGATGTGCTCAGACCTGGTGATCGCTCCATGTGTGCAATTTACGGTGCGTATGCTACTGCATTGATGCCGGTGCATTGAAGCCGGTGCGGCAACAGGCCACAGTCGTTCTCATGTCTGCTGTGATAATTATAGCAGAAATAGAGATAGATTGTGCTGTGATTTTTCGTGGAGCTGTGCATCCACTGTGCAATGTGTTACAAGGACAAAGCAAGCAAGGCAGGCAGCCCCGCGAGCAGCAACCAGGGACACCGCACACCACGCAACAAGCCACACGCAGCACACACCAACACACCCACGCACCACCAGCACCCGCGCCGGCCACAGCCACACAGCCACACACCCACAAACACTCACAAGCATCACACCCAAGACCCACAAGCACACGTACACCCACACGCCCACCCCCACCCCGCCCACCAGCCAGGCGCAAGAGCCCCGAAAGAAAGCACATGCAGCCAAGGCCGAGAAGCAAAGAAACAGCGAAACCCCACAACCAACCCCGCCACGGGGAGGCCCCCGCCTCTCCCAGCACAACCCACCCCGCCCAGCCCCTGCACACCACCCCGCCCACCCGCAAACCCATACCCGCAACCCCCCCCAAAGTCCAGCCCAGCCTGCCCACACCACCCGGCTGCGCCCTAATGGCAGGCCACACGCAGACGCACGAGGAGATCTAGCGCATGTGTGGGCATGCCCCCCACAAGTTGGCCACCCACGATCGCCACGACACCCCATTGCATCAACCCAGACCTCACGACGGCTGAGCTACAGAATCGATCTTGGACGCTAGATCACCAAGAGCATGCTGTTGCATGACACTGCATCTACTTCACCGCCGAGTCCATGGGTTCACACACACCGCCAGCTGTGTTGGTAGCACCGCGTCCTTTGACTCTGTCAGGCCATCAGGCATGGAGGTCTGATTGCGACATATGGACGTTACAATCCACTATGATTGTACTGATTGATACACATGTAAATGGCCAGATCTACCACACAACCGTAATTTCTAACCGAGTGTACACCATCGGGAACCTCAGGCTCCTGACTCCTGACCGCAAAATGTCGGTCCCGGGCGTGATCAAGCTTCGACAACGCTCCGCCTCGAATGACAGTGGCTTGTTCGCCCCAGAAACAATCTCATCTCGCAGTCAACGATGACTTCTGTACCCTGCTGCCAATGAATCTGTGCTAACCAAGGAACTACCCTCCTACCCAGGATCATGAGCTCACGTGTTCACCAGACGGGGGGCAGCCCAGCAGTGACACATGCAGCTGCAAATTAGCAGATGCCTCAGAGTGGTGACGTTTCCGCAAGCAGCATCGCGTCATCATCATTGCTCCTAGAGGCACTGTCACGAGCCGTGTTGCCACCTGCCTTCTTTGCAGCTGCGCGCCGTGCGGAGGAATGCCGGTTGCCACGGTTCTTCATATACTTATTCCTCTGCTCTGCCTGCAATTCTCCCAATAAAACTTGCTTGTAGCCTGGCGGTGGCTCAAAGAAATCATCGCCAGGAGGGTTCTTCATATCATCTGGAACTGCGTCTTGGCTACGCCGCGCCGCAGGACCTGGATTGTCCCACACACAGATATGTTGCACTGCCAAGGTGGCTCGCAGGGAGACGATCAGTGGTACCACCACCTTGACAGGAAACAGCTCCAGGTCCCCAAACTTCTCCATGAAACTGCAGACCTGGACGCAATGGTTCGACCGTTAGCAGATAGTCATCAAGGCAGAATGCAGAATCCACATGAACGGATGCTCCAGACAAGTGACCTGCAGCGCAGCAATCAGCATCCAGGAAGCACAAACTGCACCTTGCTGATGTACTGGTTTGTGCTGCCTACAATATCGAGCAGTGGTAGAAGCTGCTTCTGATTGATCGGAGAATCCTTTGCCAGCCACATGCGCGCCTTGACCTGCCTACCTGTGCCCGAAACCTGTGTGCGTACGATGCTGGCGCCTGACGCCTCTAGCTGCCGCTGCCTGTCCGCTGCAGCCTGCTCTTCCGCCTGCGCCGGCGGTCCGCTGCCGTTGCTGCTCTTCCTCCGTCTCAACCGCGAGGTGATGGACATCCGCTTGGTGGGGATAGAGGCGCTTGGAGCTGGTGCAGGTGCTCCTTTGGCTGCGTTTGCAGTGGGAGCTTCTCCATTCATTGCGCTGGCAGCCTGGCCGCCAAGGGCTGTAGAGAGATTCAGAGGCACGACGGTCTCTACATTGGGCGCCGGTGGCATGGCTAAGTACTCATCGTACGTTGAACTCTGATTCAGGGGCAGAGGGGTTTTCTTTGTCGTCACCGCGCACAGGTGGCCTGTGGCTTCATAGACCTGCATGGAGTGATGGATCGCCACACGCAGCGCTGCCTGAACTGTACTGGCAACAGTGATTTCCAGGGGGGCGAGCCAGTGTGGCAGGATTAAGAGAAACAAAACGCCGAATGGAGAGCAGACGCCTACATTCTTTCGCTACCTAGTAGCAGGATTGTGTGATCGTTGATTACTGGGAGCAGACGTGAGCTGAGGACAAGCACCGTAGTCTGCAGACCTCCCACCGTCTCATGCACCTCAGACGTCAACCAGCCGCGTACAGGGTTGAACTTGAAGTTGGAAAATTTCACTCGAGCTCGCTTCACATCGCTGTGTGCAAGCACTATGTGTGCATCCATGTTCCCGTCCTTTGAGTCCATATCGTCCACTTTGCCAAGAACCTGGACAGCACATGAATCATGCTCACAAACATGCTTCATCAGCAGCATGCACACTGAAATCATAAAGCAAGAGCAAACCTCCATGACAGTGTAGGTTTTGCGATCATGATTCACGTACAGCGCCATACGCTCGTCTTTGGCTGTGTTCAGCAGAATGGAAAAGTGGCCATACTTCCAGTTGGGCAAAAGCGTCTTTGAGTCCTCGCGCATGCCCTTCAAATGGCCATCAATCCGTAGATGTGTCCCAAGCTTCCAGACTGTGTACGTATCTCGAGGGAGATGCTTGTGCAAGACAGCCCCAAGAAGTGTGGAGTTCAGGTCCCAGTTTATCTGCAACATATGATCAGTATGATGATCCGCCCATATAAGGATCAGTAACCCTTGGCAGCAAATAGATCGGTGAAAATAAGGCGCCCCTGATCTGGCATGTCGACCAACGGAGGGACAGGCAGCCACAGGCCAGCTCTGCACTGTTGCGATCATTCACATGCACTCATGCGTTGATACACGTCAGCGTTGATGCACGTTGTTTTGTGGTATGCCCACCTGGAAAGCGCAGTCAGGCATTCCTGTGAATACCCTCTGAAGCTTCTGCAGCTTCAGTCGTGTGTTGCTTTCGAATACTTGTTTGTGCGCTTGCTGCACAGGAACAGGAAAGATGTAAGACAGTCCCGCATCCGAGATGCTTTGGCGGTGTAACACACTTTACTCAACATGTGCCTTACCAAGCAAGGGCTGCAGTCTAGCGCACCAGGATGGTCGTCAAAGCACGAGAACTTCTATAAGCAGCAGCTTCTTGGTATGGAAGCCAGCCACTGGAGCTTTTCAGCTTTACAGCAAGACCTGCATCGATGAGGGCTTGCACACACGCTTCGTGGTTCCTCATGGCAGCCACGTGCAAAAAGGTGAGCCCATGCCGATCAAGAGCTCCTAAATTCTCCCCCGAACAAGCCTTCAAGTTGGCTGCCAGAGTCTGAAGGTCTCCATCGAAGCAGGCCCTATAGAATTTGGAATCAGTACTGACTGGAATCGAAACATTCGCATTGTGTAAGAGCTTGCTTGCCCTGTGGAGAGCGCGGCACTGCTATAGCATACCATGATCACTCGTCACAGATGCATACAGTGTGGCCAGCCGTACCTATGAGACCGTGTTATCCAATCCTGTTCATAGGCACTGTTTTCCGTGCGATCCGGGTAAACCTGTAGGTTCGTCTCAGTTCGCAGTGGGTCGGTGCCTGGACAATCGAGCGCATCGTCATCAATGTCCGGCAAGGGTTCTGAGCACGCAGTGACGAATGAGTCGATCGATTCATTGCGGCGAATAAGCATCAGAACACCAAAGCGCAGTCCGCTGAACAAGCATGACAACACAACGTGCAGCGCTCGTTGTATAGTTTAAGCGTGTGAGATTATGACCCTGCCATCTGTGCAACATCGAGACCTACTGGCTCGAGGCCTTTCAATTCTAGCACTTTCCACAACTGCGTTCTGCCAGATGAACGCGGAGAGAAGTTGCGCCACATGTGAAGGTGTTTCGCATGCATAATGCTGGAGGGGACAACTTCCGATGCATCGCGATGCACCCAGTGCTTTGCAAGACCTACTGACTCTTTGCGTGCCTGTTGATCATATCAGATTTGTGTGTTGTATGCATCCAGGTGCACAACAACGGGGTGCCTGCGCAGCTGGGACCGCCTCATTGTTCTCCTGCTCTCGCAGTGCGAAGCCAGTGCCGGACACCATGCTTCTGACCTGAGCGCCTGTGCCACCAAGCCGATGCGATCATCTGCTTCAAAACATGTTTTGAAAAGGATCGTGCGTCTGGATCGCACCTGCAGGAGCATTCTTCGCAGTGCGGCATCGCTCTGCGGTGGCGTCGAGTTTCATGTCACGTCCTACGTATACTGGCATCAACACTCCAGTTGACATGCATACGCTCTGCAGCTCAATACAGATGGCAGATCTTTTGTAGAAGCCCCGCTCAGCCAAGCCACATGTATGACGTGCCCAAATCTATCGTGGACACGATGATGGCAGGCGTGCCTCAACGGGCGTGACACATAGGCTTACTGTCGTCTGACAAGTAGTTCGTAGTCATGTTACATTGCACACACGCGCGCTGAACAGTCCATAATTATCGGTCACACCAATATCGCCCGCGCCGACTCTGCGGAATGGAACGACCCTCCCTGCGGCAATCATGTGCCCGTGTGCCACGCCACCTAGAGCAGCTCAATCTTCTGCAGCAGCTGATCACCCAGTGATCGCCAGCAGCGCACCGCGCAGAACAGGCACACAGAGCAGCATGTTCGAGATCGTTCCCATCGCAGCAATGGTTACGGCACTAAAGGGCAGCGCCTGTGACTCGGTAGCCGCAAGTGCCGAGGCCCCGAGCCCGTGTGCACTGCTCGCCTGCGCCACGCCCCGCGAAATCTCATCCCGCAGCCCCATCCGGCTCATCAGTGCCTGCCCAAAGGCGGCCCCCAGGAGCCCGGTGAAGCACACGCTGGCCGCCGTCAGCGGCATGATGCCCCCGAGCGCGTCGGACATCGGCAGCGCAAGTGGCGCCGTCACTGCCCGCGGCAGCAGCGACCGCGCCACCTGGCCCCCCAGGCCCACAGCTGCCGCGAGCTTCGCCGTAGCAAACATGGAGAAGATCGACGCTGCGGCGGCGGTTCCGATGATCTCGGCGCCGTGTCGCCGCACGACGGCGCGCTGCAGGAACACACGCATGCCGTCGCACAGCACCACGACCACCAGCATCGACGTCAGCAGCGCCCCGGCGCCCGGCACCACAGCATCCTGCAACAGCACCCCCGCGGCTCACCGCCGCTGCACTCCATCCTCCTTACAACCCGCAAATGGGCGGCCCGTGCCCAATGGCGGCCTCCCAATGACTAATAAACGGCCGTGTCCTGGCCACGTACGGTGTGTGCCATTGGACACAGCAACAAGGTGTGCCCAGCAGCTGCAGCGGCGGGAGGGGGCACACCCTGGCCATGAACTGTTCCAGCACGGCAGCATACGTTGAACCTGACACCGAAGCCCAGAGGTGGCAGCAGGCGGTGGTGTAGAGGGTGCAGGTGGCGATTGGGTGAAGCAAGGCCTTCAGCGCCGGCGGCAGCGCGACACCCAGCAGGTAGCCCTTGCAGGTGGACGCGAGCAGGAAGACGGTCCGCAGGACGTCGGAGCATTGCGGCAACGCCGCAGAGGCGCCCAGCGCAGCCATGCTGATGAACGCCCAGGTGAGGTAGTGCGACGGGGAGAAGGGGCTCACTGGCCTCGGCGCCGTATCCTTCGCCTGCATGCTGATGCCGGCCATACACCACGTTTCCTTTGCCCGGTGCCCCGGATATGGCCATGTGCATGTGCCGAAGTGTGAGGCGTCCAGCTCTCAGCCGCATCCATCTCTATGGGGCACCATGGCCCAAAAAACAGTGTGGCCACAGGCGCTCCTGCGGAAGTTGTGGGTGGCATAATGCATGCATGGGAGGCACACCTCTTGCTCCGTGACCTCTGCACGCGAGGCGCTGCGTGTGGCTCTCAGCATGAGGATTGCCAGCAGCAGGGAAGCAGACCAGCCGGCGACGATAACCTGGAAGATGCTGGCGATCTGGCCACCGGAGATGGAGTCCATGGTGAGAGGCAGCGATATGAGCGAGGGCACGAAAAACACGGGCATCCAGCGCGCCACCCAGTCGCGCAGAGGCCCAAAAAAATCTATGAACTCATCGACTGCTGCCGCAGCTGCCCCTCCCGCTGCCTTGGCCGACACTGTGGTGGCAACGACGACGAGCATGCCGGTCAGGGTGTGCGGGAACTGCAGCCCGGCCCTCTCCACCACCCATTTCATGCCCTGGTCCAGGAGCACAAGCACACCAGCGCAGAGGGAGACCTGGGCGTAGCGCTGCAGGCGGTCTGGCAGCGCCTCCTCTACATCCTTCAGCAGGGACGAGTCGGACAGCTCTGGCGCTGTTCTCGGCCACACCGGATACTCTTCCGCAGCCGACCCTGCGGCTTTGAATGCCCCGGCTTGCCTGCTGCGACTACTCTGTGGGCATGTGGGCCGCGTGGACCCCGCGGAGACCACCACATTCATGCCGTGGCAATGCGGGTGCCTGAAGGGTGCCACATGGAGCAGAGGAACTTGATGGGCAGACCGCAACCCTGCGTATTAGGAATTGGGTTGTCACGAACAGTGATGATAGGAAGGAGCAACCCGGAGCAGCACCCACGCAGGCCGATTGCTGCTGCCAGAACTGCAAAGGGTCAGATTCCCATGGAGCCCACTGCAACTTGGAGAGCAAAGAAAGAGAAATTTGTCATATTTTAGCAGCATGATATTTGTTATGGACGAACCGTTTGTTTGCATCGTCGCAGCGTTGCAGCTCATCCGGCTAGCTTGCGTGTCGAGACTGTCCGGTTGGGGCCACAACAGCAGCAGCTGGGTGTAACTTGTGGCCTGAGTAAAACTACACCAGGGCTATTCGTTACTTGAGTTTGTTATGAGATTGCAATTTCTCTGTGTGCTGATCAGTGTGGGCTGTTGACGCGGAGCGCGATCCGTTTCCCTCATTGTGGAAATACCATAACACATTATTTCAGTTAGATGCAAGAAAGTTTATGTTCTGTCTACAGCGACCCGGTTCCCTCGAAAGGAGCGAACAGGAACGATCCCGTGGCCTTTGGCAGGCTGCGGGTTCATGAACCACGAACATATCTGCATGCAATAAGGCCTGACTGTGCAGGCATGTACGGCACGATGCCGATATCAATTGCCCGTATGGGCAATTGCTGATAACTTACACGGGAATGGCGGGTTGGTGCGCATGTGCTGGTGATAAGTGACTGTAAGGAAAATTTGAACGAACATGCAGGCATTAGGCTATAATCAAACTGCTGCTTAAATGGCGTCGCGATTCGAAGACTCCAGGAGGCTACTGACCTTGGCGATGCGCTCCCAGTACTGCTGCACGCTTGCATCTCCCTGCACATCCTCGACACCTAGCAGCTGCTCCTGTCTAAAGAGGGCCTGCAAGCCCTCGTCTTCCAGCTCAATGCTGTCTCCCAGCAACGTCGCATCCGGATCATTATGCATCGGTGTTCCGTCAAAAATGGGAGGGAGCTGTGTTGACCATCCGTGGGAGTTCATCTGTGGCAACCAATCATCTAAGCTAGCGATCTGCTTTGACGCTGCCCCACTGCCCTGGCCGTGCGGCCTTGCCAATGCAGCACTCGGCTCTGGAAACCCAGGAAAGGAGATGTCATGACCGCTCTCTGCTGCATGTATGGGCTCAGCTGTACTGGCCTGCTCCCCACAATTGCCAGGCATTTGATCTCTGTTCAAGCTCAACGCCTGCATCGCGACACACGGATCCTGCTGCCTCGGCATGACCTTTGCCCCGCCCACACCTCGACCACATGTACCCCCACAAGCTCGTTGCAGCCCCTCAGTTCTACAGGTGGCATCAGCTGCCACAAGACATACATCGGTGCCGCCATGAGGATGCAGATCACAGCTGAAAGGGCAACCAGGATGCTGTGACCCAGCTATGTCCGCACAAGCATCGCTGCTCCTACTGGCATTGCGGCCACTGCCACACTGCGACCTGTCACCCGCAACAGCCATGCCGTCCATTAGTGCACACTGCGCGTCTGCCTCCCACGGGCAATCCCCGCCAGCCCCAGGATGTGGAGCTTGCCGTGCAGGCATGGCGGACGCATTGCCGTCCCCTGAGACTGCGATGTTTTGTTGGGTCGCTTTGGCACTCTCACCTCTACCGCTGGCGCTGACATGTGCACACAGATCTTCACCCTTCCACGGAGGTCGCTCACACACCGGGCTAGCATCGGCAGAATGGGCTGTTGCTGCTTGCACTACCCTTGCCGAACATGGAATGCGCATGAAGCCAGTGGATGTGCTTGGGGTGGCATGGCTCGTAGCACCTGCGCTGGTGGCGCTGTATATAACGCGCTGGCAGCTTCTGGTTGCAAGCGCTGACACAGGCTGCCCCGCCCCTGGAGCGCTGGGCTCCTGCTCGCAAGCATTGTGATAAGCGTGATCACCATCCCATGAGTCGACATGCACAGCAGACGCTGTCACACCATCGGACGTGGACTTCTCAACCGCCTTGCTTGTTGTGCTGTTTGGTGTGCTGGTTGGCAACGGCGACTCAGCGCCTGGCTGTGCAGTCGGCGAATGATCTTGCATGGCATCATGCTGACCGTGGGTACCTTGCATGCAGTCAGCTTCACCTGCATCGGCAACATGGCATGATGTACATTGCATAGCAAATCCCCTCTGTGTTCAGAGCCTGACTCCGAAAGCGCACAAGGAATAGTACGTCATTGCCAACTCACTAGCAAGCCTGCTATCTGACATGACAAAACAAGGCAGTGCCTCCATGAGGCATGCAAGGCAGTGCCACAGCATAGATCCTATCGGGAATGAGCACGCAGTGCTGGGTGGCATAAAAAGGGAGAGTAGAGGCGTTAATAGCATACATCAGGGGCGGCAGCCATGGTCCTGTCGCATATGCATTCACTGAAGATGAAATGACATATGTTGCGCAATGCATGCACATGCGGCGGGCAATGTTCAGTACAAAACAGGCCTTGGCTTCAGGTCAAGCACTGTGGGGATGCGCGGTGCGTTTGCAGGCATGCACGTGTCGGCCGTCAGGTACTGTCGGAGTATCTGCAGCATCGTCCGGTGTCCGACCAATACAATTCGGACAGTGTACAGCGCCCACATTCCTGAACCACTGCACAAAGCAGACCGGCACACCTCTATGCTGTTCCGGCGCACACAGTTCAACGTCTGCTACACTGTTGGCGGGCTTGGGTGTTGTGCGCCCTGAATTACTCAGGCACTGAGCATGATTCCCGTGCTCGCTGTCCCCGGCAACACTCCCCCTGCTCTGGTAATCCTGCCGTTCCGGTGAGGCGCAGCTGCCATCAATCAATGACCGTGTTGAGCTGGCTGGACTGGATGAATGCGACTGGAACATGCCTCCGAGGATAGAGTCAACTGCTTCCGCCAGCCCCTGATCAGAGCGCAACGAAGCCTGGCTGCAAGTCACGCTGTCTGTGGCTGTGCAGGCCGCACTACGGCTCACATTCGGTGAGACACCTCCAGGGTGTGTGCCAGCTGATTGCGGCCCAGTGCGACCAGTGGCAGGCGAATCAGTGCGATGCGCTGCAAGTGGACTGGAGGTCCTTGTAGGCAATGGCTGGGCTGGCAGACGATCGCACACACCCGCTTTGTCACTGGGTAAGGCATGAGCCTGCATGGCAGCATCATCCCGGCCTGCATTTTGGCTTGCCTCCAACGCAGACATCAAACGCAGTCTATCCTTGAACAACACAGAGTCAGGAATCACACCAGCATAGATCATGAGCAAGTGATGATTGTCAGTGCAAGCTTTGCATTGCAAAGGGGCAGCATCAGACACTCCCGGGCCTGCTACAGGCCAGGTGAGCTTGTCACAGCATATGTCACGGGATGCGGCATTGACAGTGCAGAGCCACACCACCGATACTTCAGCCTCAGGTTCTCTGGTCGCACGTGAGGGGGTGTGCGACGTGTTCGGGCGTTCCCCAACAGCCACCGACACGCCAGCACAGAAGGCTGCTGGAGGCGGAGCTGAGCCAGCTTCCATGTCCTCCTCATTAGTACTCTGTGCGCTGCCCTTCATACAGTCCATGCATGTAGAATTTTCTACACCTATGCCATCGTTGCTGCTGGTCCTGCACTGCCCAAAATCAGCAGGAATTGAGATTTGCAAGGCAGCCGTAACTGCGGCATCGCCACCTTGGTGGAGCAGCTCGCTAGGCTGAAGCCGGCTTCTGCATAGCTCAGAATGCCATGGCGTTCCTGATTCCGTGGCTTCCGGCCGCGCACTGCCGTCCTGGAGTGGAACAACCATGGGGTGAGATGGTCTGTCAGCAGTTGCACTGGACTGCGTGTCGTCACGTTCAGCTTGCAGCAGCTCCCTCAGGCGACACCGAAGCTCTGAAGATGTTGTGGAGCTCTTTGAAGCGTGGCCGCTGAAAGCGACACTGTGCACAGGTTGCGGCGCACTGCCGGCAGGTGCCCGGGGGCCATGTAAGCGCTGCTTGCGCCATTCCTGCAGCAGGTCCCGCTCCGGTCGCACTTCCGTGCTGGAGCACTGCAGACCAGGCGTTTCCGGACACTCAAGATGCGAGCCATGCTGGTCACCAAGCAGTTTGTACAAGCGCTTCCGCCACTCTTGCCCAGCATGCCTGAACACACATGCAGACTGGCTTGGGGCAGGCTATGATAGAGCCACACACAACTGAATGTGCACCTGGCTTCAGCGTACAACAAGCAGCACGGTGCCGTACTCTGACACGCTGCAGGCGGTACTAGCCACCGTGCTTGTAGTTGATGTCTGTAGAGGGCGGCGCCTGGTGTCCAGGACCCGGCGGCACCGCTGCAGCAGCTGGGCAACGGGGTCATCATCGATGTCATATTCGTAGCCAAGTACGTGGGCACGTGGACTGACAGCCCTGTCTACAGCAATAAGCGGCAGGAGCGTCGTAGAAGGCTGCACCACCTTCTCGAGCGCAGCACTGTAACCGGAGAGCGAGGTGGACGGCATGGTCATACGTTCTGGAGGTTGGGAGGAGGCCAGCGTAGCCCCCGGTGGCGCTTCATCTGGAGGTGGACAGCTCTGTGGTGGTTGAATTTCCTCCTGCTGCAGTGTATCTGGAGATGGGGACCCCGGCTGTACCTGCTTTGGCGGCTCAGCGGAGCAGGGCCGTGGTGCAGCAGATAAAGCACTTGCTGTGTCAGGCCTCTGGGCTGCAGATCGGCATGATCGGCGTGGTGGCCTGGTCAGGAGCTGTGACTTGGTGAGCACTGTCACAGGGCCATGACGAGGCTTGTGCTGGCCATCAGACGGAGCAGGCATGTGGACACCGGACAGATACGTCCCGCCATGCGCCACCGCGGCCGTTGGGCACGGGAGTACTTTCACAGCATGTGATGCTGCAGGATCTGCCATAGCTATCGCTGCTAGATTCTGAGGATCACTGTCCAAGTGTTCTTTGGCAGGTTCTCCTGACATCTCTGCTGCGGTCTGTGGTTTAGAGCTTGGTGAGGAGCCGCGTCGGGGGCGAGGAGGCGCTGTTCTGAAGCGAGATACTAGCGATGCCATGTGACCTTGCTTTGTTTGGCTGCATGCTTGCATGCCATGTTCGACAACTTGTGCCTTTTCGTCGTCACAGCTTCGTTCGAGGGTCGCCCTGGGATGCTGTGCAGGCTGTTCGTGTTCTTTGGCAGCTTCGCTGCAACGCCTGTGCGGCAATGTGGCACTGCAGGGGACACTCTTTGCTGTGCCTTGGAACTGGTGTGCATCTGAAGCACATGGAGGCATGATGTCAGTCGGCACTGCATGCTGATCCTGGTGCTGCTCATGGGCCTTGCAGGGGCTGGCATGCCGACTTGGCATGGGCGCGCTTTCAATGTGCTCTTCTGCATATGGAAGCAGACGTTATGTCACTGCATATTTTAGAAATATAGATGAAAACCTTGAACCGCACCATGCTTCCTCTTCAACTGTTGGAGCTTGTAGCTTCTGAAAGCAGCAGCTGCCATGCGAGTGGTATTGCACTCATCTCCATTCCTGTTCAGGCAGTGCAGTCTGTTGCGCTTCTTTCGATGCTGAGATGCTGTGGCTGCTGTCTCAGCAGGCAACGCGCATGGCAAGTTTAAATTCAGCACGGATAGCTTTGGCATTTCTGAATGACGCGCATCGTTCCTGCACTGTCAGAGAGTCACGAGCTCTGAAAGGGAACCAGAGATGCCATGCGCCTAGCGCGTAGAGACAGCGGGGACCCACGTTGAACAATTTGATGCAGCTGTAGGCACCTGTGCCGCCTGAGCGAGTAGTGCTGTCTTGGCATGAGTTCTGAAAGTAGACAAAATGTCAATAACTTCGTGTAGTTCCTCTTCTTCTTCCGTCGACTTGAGACGACGTGCCTCTGCAGGTCCGGATAACCCGCCACGGTTATTGCCAGCAGGTGCTCGCACCATGGCACGGTTGGCAAAGGAAAGTACAGGCTAATGTAAGAAGAAACTTCCTCCCTTCGTATATCCAACCTTTAGCCAAAATAAACATCCGCTTGCCTCCTTCCATCCGCGCCTGCCCAGATCACTCCACCTCCCAGTGTGAAAAGCATCCGCAATGTAGCACGTCCCAGTCAACACAGTTAAAAAAAGCAGACACCACTGTTCTTCTCGAGATCTTGTCGAGATTTATGACTGCAACTGTGCATCCAAAACTGGTTCGGGCATGGCCTGGCTTTCACGCGTCCATACACTTTTGAAGCGTGCGTGACCTACGTACGCATACAGCAAGCACGCCGTGTAGAGTAAGGTTACAGCGCATTATAATCAATTCGGTGTTCGCCTGGTGTCCCAGCGGGTATGGATACAGGTAACAATTGATATGCACACTCGCGCTGGTTCGAATTGTGCATGGCTGCAGTTCCGCACTGAGTGCTTGCGAGCACAGGTTAGGAGCGCAGTACATAGGGAGGACAGACCGCCTAGAATCTCAGCGATTCCGTGTGACCCATGTGGTGTGCATTCTGTCGTGTCTCACGCAGCGGCCAGCTGACAGTGTCACATACTGTTTGTATTCCGATCTGTCTTGCCGTTTCTCTGCTGTGGCTTTACCCACCAGAATTTCGATGGAGTCGTCCTCTAAGGACAGCAAGTCCATCAAGTTCGTGGCAGAGTTCCTGAGCACAGTGGTCCACGTCCCAGTCACCCCAGATTTGATTATTACAGCAGCTGAAAACAAGGGAGACCAGTCGTCCGTATGGTACATTTTGATTGACTTGTCACTGATACATACATCTGGTTACCCCGATACACCCAAAAACATGTTGAATAAGTTCTGGCAAGTGTTGTCGGCAGAGGGACAAGAACACGTTCCTATTGAAGGTGAGCATTCCGTGTGCCCCCCAGCAGCCTGATACATCAAGAGAAGAGAGCCAGGAAGATTGGCCTGCGGAGGAATGATGATCACATCACTGGTAGCTGTGCAGGCAAGCAGTTCGCGAAGGACATTCTGCAAGAGCTGCAATTTCCTGACTCGATAAAAATTGATACCAACTCGCCTTGCGAGCTGCTTCAGGCATGCATATGGCTGATGGCATGCACAGAATTGCTCGAGGCTTACGTATTCAATTCGGATGAGAGCCCTGCATTTCAACTCCCACTACCGTACAGCATTCTACCTGAGTGCTACAGCAAGGCTACCAGAACGACACCACCAAAGCAAGTTCTACATGCGCACGTTCCCAATGATGCATGGAGTGCTGTCGAGATAGCCGCTCACTCAGCAAAGCGCTTGCATGGGAAATGTGAGATTCTTCAAAAGCAGCTGCAGCATGAATGTATGCGCCATGCCACCTTGGAGCAGCAGCTGAATGGCGTCATGACATCCATGAGTGTGCATGCGACACCGTACGAGGGTATTGTAGCCGAAAGCCCAGCGCTTCTTCAAGAGCATCTGGACAGCTTCTCAGCACTTACCGCAGATGTCAGACTGAGGCAAGCTGCCCTGGAGCTTGTCCCTCATTTCCTGCAGTGGGCTCACAATGCTACATCGATGTCCAGAAGCTCTTACTCCGTAGGCTCTGATCTGGCACCAGCAGCTTCTCATCATCTGCATATGCCCCTCGAGATCCTCCAGTATCATACATTAGATCTCAGGACGGTGCGAGAATCATGACAGCAGCTACATTGTTTTCTTTCAATGCTACCTGAATCGTAACTCGATGTCCCTTTCACTGCAGGTATTATTGGAGCAGGAGCATGCCAGCTTAGCTGCATTATGCAGTGCTCAGCAGGCAATCATGATTCGTCGTGTTCACTCCCGAGCCCAGGCAGAACGTAGGGCGGGGGACCAGCTGATGAACTCTATACATTTCCTAGCTTCTCAGGGACCTGTGCGGTCGTGCATCATAAACGTGACTTCCGACATATTGTGATGCAATTCAGAAAGTTGGGGACGATCATCCCAAAGCATGCATTGGGCTGTGTTATGATGACCCCTCCACCAATCCTTTGCATAATTGTGCATTTACTCCTGGGTGAGTGCAGGAGCTTGGCAAGAGCAAGTTGACCGACAGTCGAGGTCAAAGTAGATCCTGCATTCACTCACATGAGGAGCAGGATATGAACAAAGTAGCAGCTCACAAGACGAACGCAGCAAGAACAAGACACTCAGAGGTTGGATTCACAGTAAAAACTGGATCTCGACAGTGCAGAAACGGCATAACGCAGGCATCTGAAGACGTGAAAGCGTATGATTCTGCATGGGAGTCCACTGCAGTGTGTGTGCCTATCACAGTTTGTTCAGCTGACGTTGTGAGGTTGCAGGCTTTGCAATGTTAGCATGGGGCTCGCCAAATTAGCAGCATCCGAAAGAGCCGCAGTGAGAGCGTCAATCAGAGTTTCTCTTGCAGGGCTTGTAGATACATTGACATGTGGATTGTAGTATTTCGGGTCTTTCTGTACAGGTTTGCCTCAACTAAATTTCCAGATTGCCGTCACTCAATTGCAAGCTCAACATTGCCCTGCTTCTAGCGAGGCAAGAAGCCATGCTCTAAAATGCCGAACATGAGGATGAACACTGTAACCAGATCTTCATGACTCACCCTCGCCTGACATGCGAAACCATGCCACCACATCTCTCTATGCTGCAGCACCACTCACAATCTCGATAATCTGGCTCGTAATGGCAGCCTGGCGCTTACGGTTGTAGGATGTGGTCAGGGCCTTCCCAAGCTGCTTTGCATTGTCAGATGCACTGTTCATGGCATTCATACGAGCAGCAAGCTCGGATGCAAGAGACTCCTGCAGAGACCGCAGAACCACCGAATTCAGGTAGAGTGGCAGAAGTGCATCCAGAAGCTGCTCAGGGTCCTGCTCAAAGATTAGGCTCTGGTCAAACTCAGCAGTCTCAACGCTGACTGCCTCACGCTCCAGTGTGAGCTCACCATCAATAGTGGTCAGCTTGAACAGCTCATCGTCAGCTGGGTCAATGCAGTTGCCATCGATATCACACATTTCACCAGCCGGGGTCAGAGGCAGCATAGACTGCACCACTGGGTCAGAGCTGACAAGCGACTGGAACTTGGTAAAGACCATCTCAACCTTGTCCACTGTGTTCGACACAAAATCAGCGAAGATTTCATCAGCGATAGCCTGAGCCTCCTTGGTGGTCGGTGACTGGCCGAGTGCGAAGGAGCGTGTGAGATTGTACTGAGGACGACGCTTGAAGTACTGGGTACCCTTCGTGCCAATGGTCACCAGAATCACGTTCAGTCCTTGCTCCTGGAGCTCAATGATGCGTGACTCGGCCTGCACAGCAATGTGATATCATGGTGTTCAGTGAGCCAATACCAGGGCTTTCACCTGGATGATCAACGGTTGACATTGGTACAGATACCACGATCAGGGGTGCAGATTAACCTTCTTGATGACGAAGTTGTTGTAGCCACCGCACAGACCACGGTCACCCGTGACGACGCAGACAGCCACGTTCTTGACGGGCCGCACTTCCGCCAGGGGAGAGTCCACATCCTCCATGCGCAGGCGCTGGTTCACGCCGTACAGGACCTGCAGCACGCGAAATTGAAGGCAGTTATGCGCACAATCGCGATACTGGAACTGATTGCCACTTTGTTATCGTTGTCGGCATATGGCTGCCCCCCAGAGTGAATGCTCGGGATACGATGCGCGAACAGAGACCTTGGGTCCCCAAGTGCAGCAGCGGTCACTGTGACACAAACAAATTGTGGAAGTGGAACTGCAAGTATTTTTCGTGTTACATCAGCGCTTTCATGTGCTTCACGCTCGCGAGGCCAAGCAGGTTGCGGCATCACGTGCCAGGCACCCTGTCCTTCCCCGGACGGTGCGGATGATGCTCATTGACCCCTGAGACGGCAAAATGAGAGTGCCAGACACTTGCCGGTACCCCGTGCTTAACTTGGGCTACTGCGCACGTGATGCCCGCATGTTCCGCTGAGCTCCGCTGTTATGCAAGTCAAAGCGCGTATGCCATTCCAAGAACGCGCGCATTCGTTGGGCGCTAATATTAAAATGACTGCTGAGTCTTGTGATGATGCAGTTAGGCGGTGCGCACCTTGACTAGATTCTCAGAGAATGGGCGGCCATTCACAACTGCCTCTTGTGCACGGCGCACTTTAGCCGCTGCAACCAGTTTCATGGCATCAGTGATCTTCTTTGTGTTTTTTACCGAGCCAATGCGGTCGCGAAGCTGCTTCAAACCCGCTCCACATACCTGCAGCGGGCACAAGCGGTGATGTCACACCCAACTGCGTCAGGATGCTCAACTCTCGACCTACGTCTTTGCATCATACCTGGACTTCAGCACGCTGAGACACTGGTGCACGGCGAACAGCGCGGTTGTTGCCGAACGCAGCAGGGGCTTTGACGGAGGTGGCCATAGTTTTCAGCAAGATGGTGATTGACAACAGGGAAGACCGCCAACAGCAAAGAGAACGTGTTGGTAGCGACAGTATGTGTTGTGTGCTTGCTGCTTGAAGCATTGCGCGGCGACAGCCTCTGATACGCCGGAGCAGCCGCTGCAAGGCGCGAGGTAACGAAGATTCATCATGGTGCGCAGTGCACTGCAGGTTGCGTGACTGCCATGCATGCATGCTGGCCACATGGCCACAAACACATGGCACGTGACATGAAGCGTCTCGAACTGATTGGACTGCGCTGTTCATGTCTGGAATCATTAGGCATCCGTCCCATGCATGTTTATACAATTACTGCTTCGCTGATGTGCTATGGAAATACAGTGCCCTGTCGCTAATGTACATTTACGCCTGTAGCTAGACATGCATGGATACAACATGTTCTGCAACTCGAACAGCCAGCTGCAACTGCAGTAGCAGTAGGCTCCATGCATGTCACCGCATGCCGCGCGAACCCGGGCCAGAACAGAGGGCATGCAGCACTGAATGTGGCTGCGCCTCCATGGAATCAATGATCCAAGCACCCTGGGGGCCTAAGGAGTGCAGCTGCAGGTATCAGACATCTGACACACCCAGCTGGGTCGGAACCGAGCACAGTCCTCTGGCTACCAAGGGCAGGGCGTGTGCTGCTGAAGACAGGCCACTGTTGCCGCAGGCGAGGTGGCGCTGACGTGGCTCGCATAGCAACACCTGCATGCATGCGCTGCCACCAGCACCTTTGTTTGCTCAGGCCTCGACGACATTTTGCTGCCGAGCGGACCCGGTGCACTCACTTTTGTCCTGCCCACAATTCTCACTATCACTGCACGTGGATTCGGCGATGTGACCCAGCCTTATACGTCAGGGTTTTCGTGTTGGGGTGGACGGCCTTGATCTGTGATCGCGTGAAGCCACTCGTATCCCGCAAGCGGTCGATTGTGCACCTGGATCCAGGTCCGGCTGGACCTGTGACAGATGGAGATTGTACCTTCTCTTCAGGCAGGATGCCAGCGCGACCCCAGACATGTCTCCTCTGATGACACATTGCGCACATTCAAAGAAATTGCAAGCACGCCCATGCTTTGCGTCAGCAAAGCGGTCCGGCCAAGAACATGTGTCATATTCTCGGAGTCGCCGTAAACGTTCAATTTACAAATCTCGGGCCAGAGCAAGGCAGAGCACTGACGCAAATCGACCAACATACCGTCATCGCTCCTGTATCAGACCACTCACAGATACAGTACCTCAACCAACAATTGTTAGGTACAAGGTGAAATTGTAGGTACATTGTAGGTACAATTGTTATAATTGTTAGCTCCCTAAGGGGAGCTGGAGTATGTGCGCAGGCACAGCTGTTCATTTACTTAACGCATGCATTGTACATTGCCGTTTGCTCGTTTGCTGGTGCACGCATGAATTTCTTGCAAGCTCGTGCTCGTGCAGGAGAGACGCAGCCAGAGCCAAGTAGACAGCGTTCGATGGCCTGCCCTGCGCATTCTGGCCGCCTACGAGATCATGCATGCCATTGCTATGCGTGCAGCATGTCACTCCGCCAGCCGTTACCAACTGCCATGCTGCTGTCACCACGGAAGCGCCCTGGCGCATGGGCCCATGCGCACTTACGTTGCCGCTCTTTCTCTGTGGACTGTGCTGGGCATGCGGCAGGCGTCTGTGTGACAGTACCTGATCAAGAATTGAGAGCGTCAGAATGGAACAGGATACACTAGAGCAGAAAAGAAGCTGCAACACTTTGGGACACCATCTTGCTGAAAATAAATACTGATTTGGACCTTAAGGTGTGCACATCGGTGAATTACGCAATTGCGTTTCTGGTGGCAGTGTTATCTGTGAATTGCAGCATGTAGCACGATTGCAATGATGGAACCCATTCATTCGGGGATAGGCGTCCCCTTCATGGACACCTGTAAACCTTTGGCCCGCAGGTTCTACACCTGCCTGCATCAGGTTCCAGCCTACGTGTATAGGACTTGAGCATGAACACTTGAGCACTGCAAGCACGCAAGCATGGCCATGGCAGGCTTGTTATCTTGAGCACCACGACCCGGGTGAAGTACGGACATATCAAATGAAATTGAAGCTTGGCGACAATCCAGGCCCGGAAGCCGAGGTTGGGTCAGAACAGGCGCACCGCTCGCCATTGATCGGCCTCGGCCGATCTCGAATACTTCTGCAGCATGAAATATGATGCAAGGAAGTTATATCTAAGTAAATCGCCTGTTTAGTTCCTGGCTGTAATCCATGTGGCTCCGTTTCGGGGGGGCTATCTATCGACGCACCGAAAGTCAGACGTCGCGTGGTGGACCACCAGCAACAGTGAAATATGTCATATGGCAGACTATTCTGCTGCTCTTCATTGCTGCATAGCCTGCTGCGATTGGAGCATGCACAGATCCAATGGGGTAGCACCACCCATGCGGTGACTTCAATACATACGTCCAGCACTATTTTCGGGCGTGGGGACAGGAAATCTAAAACAGGAAAGGTAAACAGATTTACTCAAAAGCTTTCAACCTAGACTGAGGTTTGCTGTTGATCTACGTCCTGGACACATGCAGAGGTTTGCTGGGAGTAACGGCCGTTACCGGCCCAGGCCACAGCTTTTGCGTCGAGAGCGGCAGAGATATAACGATCCAGGAGAAACGCTCCGTACACTCATTCCGTCCCTGCCACCGGCTTGCTACGTCGATGCTGCAAGGGGTTAAGCTTCCACTGTTGCACCCACTATGAATTCCTCTGTCGAGGTTGCACTTGTGGGAGCGTCTCCGGGGTCAAACGCGAAAAGTTCGTCCGAAGGTGAACACGGGGATATTTTTGTAACCGGTTCAGCATGATCATTATCCCCATTCAACTCATCCATCCCGGGGACTGCAGGCCAGGGGTGCGTAGCAATGGCGGCAACGGCGCTCGAGCAGCTGCCCGTCCATGGCGTGCGGTGGGCCTGCTGTAGCAGCGCTTTATGTATACACATTCGGTGCTCTGGTGACCTCATGTCAGACATTGTGGGGTACCAGCGCCAGCATGTGCAGGTTGGACAGCTGCAGACCACTTGAGCCAGTGTCATTGCCATGCAGTGGCGTGGTTTTGGTGTACCTCAGAGCAATTTGCTAGAATTGCTAGCATATGCTTGCTGCTTTTTCACGAATGGGTAGTCGATCTTGCATTTCGACTAGGCCCGCAAACAGACAGCGTGGTGGACAAGGTCACCCAGACATTGTTACTGCTGCTGTGAGCCGAAGCACTCCAGGTTTGAGCTCCCATTTGCGAGTGTGACAGTCTTTCCAGCAACACCGTCGCCCACTTTTTGCCCTGAAGATGAACGCCCAGGATGTTCTTGTTTAATGCATCAGATGAAAGCAGTGCCCCATGAACACCGCTCTCGCGACACCTCGACGGCATTTTGGTTTGTGCACAAGGGCAGTCGGAAGTTTTTGTTGTGGCGACGAGGCTCGAGGTAGGAAAGCGCACGAAGTATTATCGAAACTGGTAAATTGTATTGACGCCATGTATTCAACCATAAGCAATTAGGTTCCGATGGACAGCATGTGCTCAAGGCGTTCGTGATTGTCGATGGGCACGCTGTGTCGGGGCCCTGTCTCAAAGCAAATCTGGATTCTGAAGATCACTGCGGCGTATGAGTAGCTATAGATATCCGCAATCCACTCGTGGTGGTGATGGGCGGTCCGACAGGTGTAGGGACAGGGACTCGCGCGCGGACAGAGATCGAAGAGACAGACATTGGTACCACGATGACAGAGACACCGATGAAAAGCGGTCACATGCTCACAAATACGAATCAAGATCACGTGAACGCGTAGGTAGCCATGGATCACACCGTGACTTTGTCGGGCAGGACGAGCGAGGCCACAGCAGGAAAGACAGAGCTTGCGATACGAAGCGTCATGATCATTGCACCCTCGACAAGCAGCGCAGTCACAATTATGTATCAGCGCGTGACGAGCATCAGTGTCAGCGCACTAGCGCTGACAAATCTGGTGTGGGCGTCAAGCCTGTCGAGTGCTCCGGCGACGACCTCGAGGCCAAGTGAGCTCCCTTTGCATTGCCTACTGAAGGTTAGATTCATACGCATATGGTTTGTATTGCCTCGTATGGCTCGCAGGAAATCAGCTTGGAGAGCAAAAAAGGCTTCCCTTGTTCGTGAACACAGCAAAAGTACAGCTGCTGCAAGCCTGTTTTCTGCAACCGATGATCCTAGCGGATTAGCCCCCGCATACGAACCTAAGAATCAGGACATAGCCAGTGAGTTTGCCCGCAAAACAGCCGAGACAGCAGAGCGGGAGGTCGCTTACACCAAGGCAATGGCAGAGGAGGAAGATGCCCTGGATGCATTTATGACTGCCGAGGTCATGCCAGAAGTTCAAGCAAAACAAGAAGAGGTATGAAATCCTACCAACTCCTTACAACGTGTGCATTGTCGTACGTTTGCATCGTGGTACATGCACATCCTGTGCTAGCGGACGATCGGTCCTGATCAGCTTTCTGATTCTGACCAGCTTCAGTCCTGCACTACTGTCGGCCTTGCAGCCCGCCAAGGTACTGTATACTCTTACACCACTGCCGAGGGTGTCATGAGGCACTGAAAAGCAGGCTCCTGTAGACTCGAAAACGAGAGCTAGAAGAGAAGAAAGCTCTGCTAGAAAGCATTAAAGCTGGCAAAGATCCCATTGTTGCATGTGCGATAGAAGACGAAGAACCAGACGCAGTTCCGGACCTTGAAGTTCAAGTGCCAAAGCACAAAGTGAAGCTGATTGTCGGAGCCGGTGGGGAGCGCATCAAGAGCATACAAAGAAAGTCGAAGACACGCATCCAGGTATGAAGCGCTTTTTAAATTGCCATGACCCTGTGCGTGTGTCAAAGGGATACATACGACTGTGTAGCGCCTTGTCAACGCTTTTGATCTTCTGCTTGCTGGTCATGGTGATTTGAGTTTGGAGGGCGGATCATGTGGTCAAACCTCATGTTTGTTGCACCTGCACAAATTTAGCAGGCAACACAGCTCCAAACGTCTGAACTGTTGCATGTAGGTGAAAAAGGAAGATGCAGAATTGGCACGTGATTTTGGCACTGGTCCGGAAGTGCGCCTGCCTGGGAAAATTGCAGCATTGCTCAGGGACTATAATGGAGGGGAAGCTGAGATGGCAACTATCATGATCTATGGCGAGAGCCATCGTGTGCAAATTGCCAAAAACATGCTTTTGGAAGCAGTTGAAAATAAGGAGCAGAAGCAGAAGCAAAGGCAAAAGGTCTGCGGCGTGACATCATTTGCCATATGTGCAGCACTGTCACAGTGCGGGTGACAGTGCGACGCCATGTGTGAACCTGTCGCGACTAGCACTCACATCAGCTTGTATACCTGTACAGGAATATGACAAGAAGAAGGATGAGAAGCGAAGGAATCGGCAAATCTACTTAATGCGACATGCTCGTGATTATGAGATGCTTGAAGTGCCGGTCGGAACACCGAAGACGGAGCTAAAGGCAGCGTACAGGAAATTGGCGCTGAAGTGGCATCCAGACAGGCATCCGAAGAATCCTGAGGAGGCAAAAGCGAGGTTCCAAGAGATATCCAAGGCTTTTGAGCTGCTCATGTCCACCGATGAAGAGGTCGCTGTCAAAGCTATTCAAAGCAAAACTTGACGGCCTCGTCCTATTGTGTGGTGTAGCTGTGTCATGGTGCGCAAGCATTCATGCAGTGAGCAAGGTCGCCGGTGCATCCCTATGGCATCACCTACACTCCCGGATTTCGGAGTTGTCAATGTCCAAATGGATACGGCTATATCTTCATGCATACATACATTGCGGCCGTGCGGCCCGCGAGGACGGGGGTGCTGCGGAGACGCGGGACGTGCAGAAACGCACTGCTTATCGTTTGTACAACCCTGATGCGTATAGTTTCGTGCCGTTGTCGCATGAGACGCATGGTCGCTTGGGGCGGCCTGCCATGAATCACTTGAATCGGCTGGCGGAGGTTGCGTCTCGGTGTGGTAAGGTGAACCGTGATTTGTTTGTGACGAATGCTCTGCGCCGATTGAGTGTGGCGTTGTGCAAGGGGAATGCTCTTGTGCTCCGTGCGGGGCTTCAATCTTTGGCTGGCATCACCGGCCGAGCTGTGGTACGTGCTCGTGCCCGGCCTAGTGCCATGACTGCGTGAGTGGATTTGCGTGTGTATTCCTGGCAACGGCTCGCTGCCCGGCCTCTGTCCTTTGTAACTACATACATACATGCGTGGTACGTGCTCCCGCCGCCGCCGCCAACCGCGCGCGCGGACGAGGCGCCGGCACCTACGCCTGCTCCGGCCGCCGACGCCGATGCTGGACACAGCGCCCAGATGGGGCGCCCACGCGCCAGACGCAGCGCAGGCTGCGGCCCTGGCGGCGGAGGCGGCGCCGGGTGGTCAGGATCCGGCGGGGCCTGCGGAGCAGGCCGCTGCCGCGCAGGCAACGGCGCTGGATCAGGTGTTCAGGGCAGTGGCCCAGGAGAAACTGGGGGACATCATGTTTATGCCGCCGGGTGACCCTTTGTGCATAGGAGATGTGTCGGTTGTGAACCCCTGTGCTGGTTCCTATTGCGGCCGTGCGGCCCGCGAGGACGGGGGTGCTGCGGAGACGCGGGACGTGCAGAAACGCACTGCTTATCGTTTGTACGACCCTGATGCGTATAGTTTCGTGCCGTTGTCGCATGAGACGCATGGTCGCTTGGGACGGCCTGCCATGAATCACTTGAATCGGCTGGCGGAGGTTGCGTCTCGGTGTGGTAAGGTGAACCGTGCTTTGTTTGTGACGAATGCTCTGCACCGGTTGAGTGTGGCGTTGTGCAAGGGGAATGCTCTTGTGCTCCGTGCGGGGCTTCAATCTTTGGCTGGCATCACCGGCCGAGATGTGGTACGTGCTCGTACCCGGCCTAGTGCCATGACTGCGTGAGTGGATTTGCGTTTGTATTCCTTGCACCGGCTCGCTGCCCGGCCTCTGTCCTTTGTAACTACATACACTGTGTAGATGTGCAGTGTGGCACCTCTGGACACCTGAAGCCATGCATGCAGAGTCTGAGAGCACGGGAATAGATGACTGTTATCTGCCTCTTTTTTTTCCGAGCTATTGAATCTAAGTGATGTTGCAGCATCTCGCGAAAGAATTGCAATTAACCGCGTGTCTCGATCAATGGTTGCATAGAATGAACTCGACTCGATCAGATCTCATGGCCATAGGGAGCCACTGCATGTACCCAGGATGCAATCAAAATGACTTTCTGCCTTTCAAATGTGACTGCTGTCACCAAATCTATTGCCTCCATCATAGATCGTACACCAGCCACGAGTGTACGCAAGCTCGGGGCAAGGAATGCATCGTTGTGGTCTGTCCTTTGTGTCAGCAATCCATCCGATTGTCAGGTAATGACGATGTTCACGAAGCTTTTGAAAGACACTGTCGATCGGGGGCCTGCGATCCTGCCAACTACGAGCGAGTACGGAACAGACCACGTTGCCCAGTTGATCGCTGCAATGCTAGGCTGACCGAAGCAACAACGTATCAATGCAAAGAGTGTGGAACAAAGGTCTGCATGGCTCATCGATTTGAATCCGATCATGGCTGCAAAGGTGCGCTGTAATTCACCAGCTTCCCTGCACCTGGCGACTGCTTAGGTGATCATCGCTCCTTCTCGTTGTAGGCCGAGGGTCGCGAACCAACAGACCTTGTATGGACCAGCATGATTCAACTATCGCTATCTGTAGATCGGCGAGCAGCAAGCATTCGGGGAAGCTCACAATTCCATGACTTCGTGGGGCGCCATGCGATGGCCATGTCACAGTGCGCGGCGACAGCCATATCGCGCGTTGCTGGCATGGCCATCGCCCCGGCATCGAATTTATCCGCTGTAGAAGCTAGTCCGAAGGTGCTTTTTCAACCAGATGCATTGAATCTGTCCTCTATATTGCATTTTGCTGGAACCAGGTTGACTGCAGGTGCGTTGTTATGCCCAAGGATGACAGCGTTCAAGGGCGTTCGTGACTTATATACTAGCCGCTGCTTGTGTTGCAGGTACCTAACGCCAGGGAGGCATGTCCGCATTGCAGTATGCGGTTCTTGCATGTTGAGGATCTAGTCGCGCACGTTGCAAGTGCACATCAAGGCAGCACATCTAGCCCTGAATCGGGAGGCACAGGACATGCTCAAAGTACTGGCGCAGGAATCGAGCGCTGCCCTCAGTGTGGGGAGACATTTGCAGATCCAGTGGCATTGGTGCGTCATGTTCAGGCACATGACTATGAAACGCACGTCACAGCTAGACAGGCCAAATCGGAGTGTATCATCTCGTAGCGCAGAGAGACATAGCACATCATTTGCAAATGCATGGTCTTGCAGCTCAATGAACGTTCCATAGGCGATACCAGTTTCTGTAGTCCTGGCCTAGGAAAGACTACAGTGCGTGTCCATTCTCAGTACAGGTTCTTGTGTGCCGGGAATCCGGTGGAAAATCGTTTCCAGCAAGTATTTTTTTCTGGATTTTCAAGTGATGCTCGTAAAGGGATGCGCGGTGGCTGTGCTGCTGCCTTGTCCTTGTGTCCCGGCGTGCTAAACTCAATCGAGACGAATGTCGATCACCACTGTCCATCTGTGAGAACCTGGGCGGAATTCACAATTTGAACACATGCGGGCGATTATTGTTAATTGTTGATTGATTGTTAAAATTCTTTTCCAAACTCTTGTTCATTGTGAAGTCGTTTTGATGGCACGATGCTGAACGTTGACCGCTTGAGGTATCAAGAACAATCAACTATGCTGTGGTTCACGACGTTCGTGGTCCTTATGGGCTGTGTGATATAAACCGCCTAACACTTGAAGTTTCACAAGCAGGGAAGGACTTGAGAAAAGAAAGAGTTACATTTCGAGTGCGATGATGTATTTACATCTCAAAAGTCTATTTACATCTCATAGCTAGGGCTATGGAACAGACATGCAAAACTCCGATGTCACACAGACAACCATTCTCTCTATACCTCAAAGGAACCGAGTATCTCTCTGTCAATGACTGAATGATATAACGCTGCGTTTGCAGCTGTGCCGAGACCCATTATGCGGTTACCATATTCTCCACTTAAGATTGTTAGCCACGCCTCCTTTTCAAGATTGCGGTGTGTGTTGAGCAAACATCAACACATGCATTTCAAGTTACCCGGTATTGATTTGTTGCCGGGCACCCGCCTGAGGGCTGCGCGCCAGCGTAACTCACGGCCCGCGAAACCCTCTAGTCGGAGAAGCAGCTGAATCACTTGCTTACAATGGGTTAGGTGCAGCTCTCTGTGTCTCCATGGGCAAGTTGTGTCTTGTTTGCACCCAAGCCTGGAGGCAAGCTGCGCTTTGCATTGGTTATCAGTATTTGAATGAACATGCCTTGAAAAACACCTACCCCTTACCACGCATTGACACCCTCTTGGACTTGTCGCAAGAACAAAAAATCTCCTTTGCATTCTAGGTATCATCAAATTAGGTTGCCGGGCGCAGCGGGCCTTAAGATTGCTTTCCGAACACAGATGGTCTGTATGAATAGAAATTATCATAAATGAGGTCCAACCTGGGACAAAATGCATGACGTGCAAGTACGCACATGAGTGTGGTGGCCACGGGCCCGACTCCTGTAATGTTAGGACATATGCATGTGTCACAATGCATGCGCCTGCGGGCAGCAGTGTGGTGACAAGTGCACCCATGCACGATCGATCTGCGGATCCAGTGCAGGGGTAAGCCGCCAGCGGGATTGTCCCGGAGTAGCGAGGGAGATCCTGCGAGGGTCTCCCGCCGCAATCTTGACTGTTTAGTGTGCATATATGGTTGTGCACACTAAGAGCTGTAACCATTCCTCTTACTGTTTCACGGTATTAGCATCTCCTCCTAGCATCTCCTCGGTTCTACCTGTCAAGACGCTGGTGTCAGAAATGCTCTATCTTGTCAGGTCAGACGCGCAGTCTTTGGTACAGGTCAGGTCAGGGCAGCCAGCGTTCCATACCTGCTGCGCACAGAGGTAGAACCGAGGAACGCTTAAGGGAAGTGCTAGCACCGGGAAACAGTAAGAAGAATGGTTACAGATCTCAGTGTGCACAAGCTTATATGCACACTGAACACTCAAGGTTACGGCGGGAAACCCTTGCGGGATCTCTCTCACTACATCGAGACAATCTCAGCTGGCGGCTTACCCTTGCACTGGATCCGCGGATCGTCCGTGCATGGGTTCACCTGTCACCACACTGCTGCCCGCATTGTGACAGCTGGTTAGTCTCATCGAGTGTGCACAGGGGTTGATGCGCATGCCTGAGCTGGTAAGCATGCTGACTGTGCATGATGACGTGGAGGGGAGCGTCCCTTGCCGCCGCGTAAAGTCGCGAGTGGCAGAAATGAAACTAAGAATTGGACCGGCCGGTGACCTTAGGAGTACACACGACATCCTCTACTAACCATTAGGGCTCACCTGAAGCAACGAGTCCTTTGTTAGATGCCTCCTCCCTTGATTATGTCATCTATATCCTTGGATCCCCAGATATGGATATCCCACAACACTACCTCTGTGCGCAGAAGGCATGGAAATGCTGGCTACCTGACTTGACTTGCATAAGGACTGCGCGTCTGCCCTGCGTAGGATAGCGTTTCTGACACTGTTCCAGCCATTCCATTGTGTGCTGCATTGTGACCCCTATCTTTCTCTCCTGTCGTTTTCTGCACGCTCGCTATGGTGCCCAGCTCCCTGCACTACCCGACTAGTCAACAGGTATCGGTGAACCATGTGTGTGTGTGTGTGTGTGTGTGTGTGTGTGTGTGTGTGTGTGTGTGTGTGTGTGTGTGTGTGTGTGTGTGTGTGTGTGTGTGTGTGTGTGTGTGTGTGTGTGTGTGTGTGTGTGTGTGTGTGTGTGTGTGTGTGTGTGTGTGTGTGTGTGTGTGTGTGTGTGTGTGTGTGTGTGTGTGTGTGTGTGTGTGTGTGTGTGTGTGTGTGTGTGTGTGTGTGTGTGTGTGTGTGTGTGTGTGTGTGTGTGTGTGTGTGTGTGTGTGTGTGTGTGTGTGTGTGTGTGTGTGTGTGTGTGTGTGTGTGTGTGTGTGTGTGTGTGTGTGTGTGTGTGTGTGTGTGTGTGTGTGTGTGTGTGTGTGTGTGTGTGTGTGTGTGTGTGTGTGTGTGTGTGTGTGTGTGTGTGTGTGTGTGTGTGTGTGTGTGTGTGTGTGTGTGTGTGTGTGTGTGTGTGTGTGTGTGTGTGTGTGTGTGTGTGTGTGTGTGTGTGTGTGTGTGTGTGTGTGTGTGTGTGTGTGTGTGTGTGTGTGTGTGTGTGTGTGTGTGTGTGTGTGTGTGTGTGTGTGTGTGTGTGTGTGTGTGTGTGTGTGTGTGTGTGTGTGTGTGTGTGTGTGTGTGTGTGTGTGTGTGTGTGTGTGTGTGTGTGTGTGTGTGTGTGTGTGGTGTGTGTGTGTGTGTGTGTGTGTGTGTGTGTGTGTGTGTGTGTGTGTGTGTGTGTGTGTGTGTGTGTGTGTGTGTGTGTGTGTGTGTGTGTGTGTGTGTGTGTGTGTGTGTGTGTGTGTGTGTGTGTGTGTGTGTGTGTGTGTGTGTGTGTGTGTGTGTGTGTGTGTGTGTGTGTGTGTGTGTGTGTGTGTGTGTGTGTGTGTGTGTGTGTGTGTGTGTGTGTGTGTGTGTGTGTGTGTGTGTGTGTGTGTGTGTGTGTGTGTGTGTGTGTGTGTGTGTGTGTGTGTGTGTGTGTGTGTGTGTGTGTGTGTGTGTGGTGTGTGTGTGTGTGTGTGTGTGTGTGTGTGTGTGTGTGTGTGTGTGTGTGTGTGTGTGTGTGTGTGTGTGTGTGTGGTGTGTGTGTGTGTGTGTGTGTGTGTGTGTGTGTGTGTGTGTGTGTGTGTGTGTGTGTGTGTGTGTGTGTGTGTGTGTGTGTGTGTGTGTGTGTGTGTGTGTGTGTGTGTGTGTGTGTGTGTGTGTGTGTGTGTGTGTGTGTGTGTGTGTGTGTGTGTGTGTGTGTGTGTGTGTGTGTGTGTGTGTGTGTGTGTGTGTGTGTGTGTGTGTGTGTGTGTGTGTGTGTGTGTGTGTGTGTGTGTGTGTGTGTGGTGTGTGTGTGTGTGTGTGTGTGTGTGTGTGTGTGTGTGTGTGTGTGTGTGTGCGTGTGTGTGTGTGTTACAAGGACAAAGCAAGCGAGGCAGGTAGCACCGCAAGCAAAAAGCAGGGGAAACGCACACCACGCAGCAAGCCACACGAAGCGCACACCAAAACACCCACGCAACGGCAGCACCCGCGCCGGACACAGCGACACGGCCACACAACCCCACACACGCCCACGCCAACATGCCCATCCCCACCCGAACCCCGCCCAACAGCAAGGCACACGAGCCCCGGAAGCACAAGCAGCCAAGGCCGCCCAGCAAACAAACAGCGAGACCGCAACAACCCCCAGCCCGGGGAGGCCCCCGCCTCCCCCAGCACAACCCCCCAACCTCTAACCCCCCAACCCCAGCCCGCGCACACCACCCCACCCGCCCGCAAATCCGCACCCGCAACCCCCAGGGGCCAGCCAAGCCCGCCCAAACCACCCGGCCGCGCCCCAACGGCGGGCCACACACAGGCGCACAGGGAAGACACCAGCGAAACGCGGCACGCCCGAGCCAGCACCACAATAAAGCGGACAAGGCTGCGAGCGCACACGCAGCGGCAACTGCCCACCACGCAGCCCGGGCGGGTGCGCAGCGCCGCTCAAGCCGGGTGGCCCGTGAGCGGCGCGAGGTCATCGGACGGGACCGAAAGCCCCGTCAAAACAGCTTTGCCCGCATGACGCGCCATCAGCGGGGCAGCGGCATGCACCTGCCGAGCCACCGCGCGGCACAGCGTCGTGGACAGGTCGCGCATCGCATTCTCCAAGAACAGCCGCCGGGATGCGGCGCCCGAACCCGCAGCAAGGTCGGCAAGCCGGTTCAGGAAGGCGAACGCGGCTGGGCCAATCCTCCCGTACGTCTCGTGAGAGAGCGGCACCAGGGTGAATGCGCCAGAGCCCGCACGGCCATATTTGTCGCGCTTGCGCTGGTCAGCTTGCGCTGCGGCGGCGCCGTCACAGGTCGCCGCCGAGCGAACATTCGAGCCAGCCAGCGGGTGAGACACGCACACATCGCCGATCACCGGCGAGCCAGGGAAGAACGCGAGAATGCCACCGCGCTGAGCGCCTCTGCGCGACCGGGGAGGAGGAGCCGAAGGGGCAATCCGGGCGTTGTCCGATCGCCGCGAACACCGTCCGGCAGCCAGAGGCCGTTGAGGCGCAGGGGCGTCGCGCTCGTCGCCGGCCGCCGCCGGCGCCCAGCAGCTGCGTACGTGACAGGAGGGGGAGCCTGGGCGCCATGGGAGGGAGCGGGCGCGGCCGAGGCAGGGGAGGTGTCGGAGACAGGATGGGCTGTTGCAGGGAGAGCTGGCCAGGGGTCGGCCGCGTCGCGGGCGCAGGGCGACTGCGCGCGGATGGCAGCGGCGCAGAGGACGACAGCGCCGAGCACCGCGGCATCGGTGTCGGCAGTGCTTGCGGGAGCAGCCACAGGGAGGATGGAGGGCAGAGCCTGGGCGCCATGAGAGGTTGCGGGCGCGGCCGAGGCCTGGGCGAGTGAGGGCGTGGTGGATGGTGACGTGTGGGTTGCTGCCGGGTGTGCCGAGAGGCCACGGCCGAGGCCTTGCGGGAGTCTGCTCAGGTGCGGTTCCACCGCGGAGGCGATGCCGCCGCGCGCGATGACGCGGCGCCACGCCTCAACGAGCAGGTTGTGGCGGGCGACCACAGTCCCCCACAGCGACTTACAGACCAGCGAGTGGGTGCCGGACTCCCCGCTGCGGCCACAGGGGCAGTCACCGTCGTCGCCCAGGCTCGGCAGCAGGGCCTCGCCCAGCCTCAAGCGGGCGCATACGCCGAACTCCATGTCGGACAGGCCCGTGACGGGGCCCGGGAGCGCCATGAGCCACGCCGACGCGATGGCGCCCATGCAGCTGCGCAGGCGGGCCATCGTTGCCCGAGCCCCTGCTGCAATCTGGGCGGAGCGGCCATTCGTGGCCACGAGCAGCGCCTGGAAGACCGCAGCTTTGCGCCCGTCAGCCTCTGCCCGGGCGAGCGCGCGCTGCAGTTGGGTCAGCCGCACCTTTGCCGATTCGTCAACTGCCCAGTTCGCAGCGCCCGCGGGACTGTTGGCGATCTCGGGGATGTGGACACTCCATGTCAGACGGAGTCTGTCGAGCACTTGCTGCATCTCAACAGCTGCGCAGCCCCGGAACGGCATGCCGCGTTCGACACCGTCGGCGAGGGCGCATTGAGCCAGCGCGGCGGACGACATGCGCGCCGCATCCGCGACGTCCTCGCAGTAGTGCCGGAGCCCCATGCCGCCGTGGCGGTGAGGCAGGATGGCCTGCTCGGCCTGTGCCGGGGTCAAATCAGACACACCGATAATGCTGCAAAGGCCACGCAGCGTAGCCTCTTCCACAGCTGGCAGGTGTTCCCGGAGCGCAGTCCACGGCGTGTTCCGGAGGAGATGCGCCTCCCGATTCTGCAGGCAGTGGAAAAGGACCGCCCACTTCGACTGGGACTGCAGCGGCAGTCCCACGAGCTTGTCGATGAGCTCCACAGTCCGCTGGCAGCGCTGCCGCACGTGGGCGTCGACGAATGCCTGTGTGCCAAGCGGGGTGCCGCACACAAGGAGCCCCTCCGGGGCCACCGAGGCCCGCAGCTGCGCCGCCACATGGCGCGCCTTCTCAGGGTCCGCGCAGTACACGACCGTTTTTGCGCGGTTGCACTTGTGCCGCGAGAGGATGGCATTCGCAGCCGCCACGACGCTCTCCGCGTCGCCCTGCACATATGTATCATCGTGGCATGATGTGACCAGGGCATTGGGGGCAAGCCCCTGTGCTTCCTTCAGGGTGGGCAGGTAGGCGAGCGCGAACAGGAGCGGGCCCAGGGGGTCGCCCTGTCGCACCCCCGATTCGCTGCGCAGCTCCGCCGTGGTGCCGTCCGGTCGCACGGCGACTAGCGGGCTGCCCCGCCCGTACACCGTGTGGAAGTACGGCAGGAGCTGTGGCAGAGTCTCTGCAAGCTGCGTCCTCATCGTCTCCCGGGACATCTCATTGAAGGCATTCTGGAGGTCTGTGGAAACGGTGACCGTGGCAGGGTCAGCGAAATCTGGCCGCAGGGCATGCCCAGGGATTTCGGCGCCACCTTGGATGCCGACGCCGATCTGGAGGGGGGCCAGCAGAGCGCCGGCGTCCGGCACACATGCCAGGGCGCAGATGCTGGCCAGTCGAATGAAGATCTCGCCGATCGCGATGGGCCGCGGGGCTCCTGATGGCTTTTCAAGCGCAATCAGGCGGGACGCGAGCAGGGTCTCCGAGTGGGGGATCCGCCCTGCAAGGATGAGGTTGATGTACCGCCGGATAGCCTCCCCTGCGCGCTCGTCGTGGAGGCCAGCGCAGCGGATGTGTTCATACGTCCACCCGCTCGGCCCTGCGGCTTTTCCGCGCTTCAGGTTGCGCAGAATAGCCTCAAACTGCTCAGCTCCGATCTGCGCTGGCGGCGCCGCGGCGGCCTCAGCGGTGTCCGCAAGCGGCGGCGCGCGTGGGTGCAGATCCTGGAGCTGCCTGACGGTGCCATCGTCAACATCCATCATGGGGTCTTGGTTTAAGCAGCGTGCGGCGCTGCTCGTGTTACCGTTGCAGCAATGGCGATACATGCGATCCGCTAGAGCGATGTCCGCAACGGCTGGCGTGGGGGTGCGACCCGGATCAAGATTCGCAGCTTCCCCCAGGGTCATCGCTTCGCGGCGGTGAGATTTCAGCTCACGCAGCCGAGCATTCACTCTGCGGCCTCGGCCATCGCTGGCTTTCTTGTCTGCCAGAGCGTACACTGGCAGTCCGAGCAGGATGTCTTGGGCGGTGTTGACGCTGGGTGCGTGTTCACGTTCGGCCGCGTCTGCAATAGTCTCGCAGGCGTCCGCGACCGCTGCTGACCACGCCTTCCTGCCCTCCAAGGGCACAGTCTGGCCGACGTGGCCGCGGGAGGCCGCCGGCTGTAGGGGGGAGGGGGACGGTGGGTCGCCGTCCACTAGGCTGTGCTCCGCCGCATCCCGCATGTGTGAGTCTCGCGCGGTGTCGCTGTGGATCTCGGCACGTGCGATGTCGGGGACGATCGCCCCGGCCCCGGACGGGGCAGTGCGCGGCTGTCTGTGGAGCTGCTGACAATCTCCCGGGGGAGCAGCGGTCGCACGGGTGGGAGATGGGGCTGTCCCTGCGTGCATGGGGTCTGATAGCGCGGGTGCGGTGGGGTCGGCCTGCCGCGGCGTCTGTCCGCCTTGCGTGTGCCACAGTGCACGGGCGTCAATCGCCACGCGTGCGGGCTCCGGTGACCCACGCGTGCCTCCCAGTCTGTGTTGTGCTGGGGCCAAGTGAGTGCCAGAAGCAGGGTCACTATGCAGCTCAGGCAGGCTGTCCTCATGCATTGTGGCATCGGCGGGGGATCCTGGTAACGGGACGTCACCTGAGGGGGAATGGCCGCCAGCCGAGCTGCCCGCGGTCCACTGGTGCACATCATGCGATGCTAGGACCATGTCGGAGCGGGCAGCCGGCTGTTCCAGCGGCCCAGTGGTGCCTCCGTCACCGCTCGTGGCCCCAGGGCACTGCGGGTCGGTATCCCGCGCGCCCTGGTCGCAGCGCGACGCTCGGTGCACCAAGGCGTCGTCCGCATGCGGCGGCTCGTGGCGGTAACGGTCCTCCCGCGCGCTCTGTGTTTGGGGCGCATCTGGTGAGGAACTCGGTGCGGGCTGCGGGTTTTGCGGAATCAGCTGTTCTCTGCTTCTGCTGCGATGCTGTAGAGGTGTTGGGGCAAAGTGGCAGTGAGCCACGTGCTTTGCGATTGCCCCGTTGTACTCAGAGAACGGCAGATGACAATATGGACACGGCCTCCAATTGTGTAGCCGTAGCTGCTCAGGTGTGTACTCGTGGCCGGGATGCTGTGCACGGCAGTGCGCGCCTAGTCTCCCTTTCTTGTGTTCCCGGTCGCAGACTGGGCACGGCAGTACGTCCTCCGGCGTCCGCCTTCGCGACGAATGCTTCGAAATTTGTGGCATTTCCGCTCTAGCATTCGTGGAGACACGATGTCTGGGCAAGGTGGCGGGATTCGCCTGGTGCAACCGCACCCGCAGAAAGTATGAGGCCAGGAACCGGGTCCTGGCCCCGCTGTCGAGGACAAAAAGAAGATAAAGTTATGATTTATACACTGTGATAGGCACTCGAGGCAGAGACCGGGTCGACCAGGGGTGGTCGTCGCGCGGCTGCCCCAAAGGCTGCGCAGTAGCTGCCCTCGGCTCGCAACGCGAGGAGAAAGCCGTTGCGGCACGCTATGACAGTGTTTGACAAAAATTACGTTCTAAGTTTGCGGTTCGAGAAGTGCTAGACCCAGAACCAGAACGCGCAAATAGCGGAGCGAGTCACACGTCCACAGCAAACGAAGATGGTCACCCGACAGAGCGTGTGCGTGTGCGTGTGCGTGTGCGTGTGCGTGTGCGTGTGCGTGTGTGCGCGTGCACGCGCACGTGTGTGTGAGTGTGTGAGTGATTCGGTTTCAGTGTTTGTTTTCTCCCGTCCACTCTTTTATGAAGCACACAATGGAATGACTGGAACAGAAGCGCCCCAATCGACCAAAGGTAATTGTGTTGATCACAGCAAAACACTTGGAATATATGTGCCCAGGCCCATCCCTGCTTTGTGTCGTCCTCGCTACTGGTAGCTCTGTGGAACTGTGGAATCGCGCTGCTCGCTGATCTCTGTACGGATCAGGGTGCAGCATCCCGCGAGATCTGGCGATATTCTGCGGGCATTGGGATTTGGCATGTATCATCCTCTGTCAATCCAATACAGCAGGATGTTGCTGTATGGAGACACAGACGTAGACTGGCTGGCATGGTCATTGACGCTGCACCCTTGGCATGTGCAAGCGCCGTCCAGGGGTATGCATGTGATGCATGCATTATGGGGCACGTACTGCGCTGGCACTTCGCACTGCCAAAAGGCTGTGGCATAAGGTGGCATGACACATGGGATTGGTATGTGAGATTATACAGGTTGAGGAATGCTGGTGGCACTTTATGGGCATGTGTAATTATGCACGTGTAGATGTATGCATGCAGCTCATGTGAACAGCTCTGACGTTACACAAGCTTGCACTCTGAGGTATTGTTTGGTATACTTTTGGTTGGCTCATGTTAGCAGGGCACTGTCACAATGCATGCGCCTGCGGGAAGCAGTGTGGTGACAGGTGCACCCATGCACGGACGATCCGCGGATCCAGTGGAGGGGTATGCCGCCAGCTGGGATTGTCTCGATGTAGTGAGGGAGATCCTGAGAGGGTTTCCCACAGTAACCTTGAGTGTTCAGTGTGCATATAAGGATGTGCACATTGTGATCTGTAACCATTCCTATCACTGTTTCACGGTACTAGCAGTACTCTGTCTCTCCCTCAGCATCTCTCTGGTTCGACCTCTGTGCGCAACGGGTATGAGATGCTGGCCTCCTGACCTGACGTAAGACTGCGTGTCTGACCTGTACGAAGGATAGACTATCTGACAGGCACTAGCCGGAGATACATACACATGTATCCACAATCGGTGCCTGCATATCTTGAATATGTGTGCTTCCGAGCATACAGACTTGCCCATTACAACAGAAATAGTTGTCGAGGCTGCAGAATTGGCAAAGTGCCTGCGGGTCACTTCTCAACTAATGATCGTGAGCTCATAGGCCACGCGAAATACCCATGTGAGCATCTGCACGCTGCTTTAGCCGGTTCCATCACTCCAGTTGGGAGCAGCGGTGTGAAATATGTTTTGTTTTTTATGTGTGCTTTCACTCGTTATACTTTCGTTGTTGGTCTGCGCAAAAAGAGTGAGGCTGCGGACATGATCTCTTGTTGAGCGCATTCAGGTGAATGTGGTGAAGCCAAGTGAACCGGGTGTGCGCATCCTTCACAGTCACAAAGGGGGTGAGTTCATGGTTGAGGCCTTAAAACTCTACCTCCAGCGTCGTGGCATCACTCACCGCACTACCCCCACAGCCAATCATCGCTGTAATGGCATGATCGAGCGGAGGATCGGAATTGTCTTTGAGGCACTCCCAGCTGTGCTGCCTGCGTGCGGCCTTCCGCTTTTCCTTTGAATCGAATGCCTCGCCAGTGTCATCCATGATCACAATCTCACGCCGTGCTCGGCGCTGTACCATGACAGACTGGCAAAAATGATGACCAGGAGCATGAGGACACGCTTTGCCTTGTTGCTTGGATAGGCCGCAATCTTAAGATGAACATGGCTGGGGAGATTTATCACACTCTTGAAATAGAGCTGGGGGCGATTGTATCTGCTTACAGGCAGTGGCACCGTTACTTCGAGAATAACCACACGGTTTTCATTCACTCAGACCACAAGGCGCTTAGATTTGCAGAATCCGTATTGTACACCACGCTGTGAAAAATATACCGGCACTACCGGTATATCTAAATATTCTGCACCGGTACATGCACTTGCACCAGTACATGGCATGCTCTTCTCCATCGAACGGCTTTGGTGCACAAAACTATCAATCAGGGCTGACCTTGGTCACTAAGGCTTGGTGTCACCCAGGCCGCTGTCGCATCACACCGACTGGCACGCCTAGGGCCCCGCGGGATATATCTCGGAGATCTGCACGCACGACACAGCCGTCAGCACTGCATGTATCCCATTGGCTCGATTTAGCGACACCAGCCAGGCGAAACGATGCCTGTGGCATGTACTTCCGTGTTTCACGACACTTTGGTGCACATTGTTAACTGTGGACATGCGCTATGCCAGAGTGGTCATCTTCTGCCATACAATATCGATTTCGTTTATATCTGCTGCGCTCTCGCTGTCTCTTGATCCGGGCTAGCTGAGGCGGAGGAGTTTTTTAACCGGGGTCTATTCCCTGTTCCTATCCATGATGATGATTTGATGAGGGTTAAATTGTTAGATGGTTGCACACTTCTGTGCGTGCTGATAGCATAGGTGAAGTGAGCTAGGAAGCCGACGTGGCCCAGGACATCTCTTAGTATTTTATTAATCAGCCAAAGCCGGATCTCCCCGGTTTTCACGTGTATCTTATTGGATGATGGGTCAATTAGTGGAACCACCGCAACAACCGAGTTTGTTGCTGTGCAGGAAATCATTTGCAACCTGGGCCCGCATCAGCTGATCTTATACCAGCCAGCTATATGCGGATGCGCTGACACGTTTATAAAATGGGCTTGCAGGGCACAGTGTCAAGCGAGGGGACCTGCATTACATCTCCAGGTCATTAGCGTAACCCGGAGCAAGATAGAAAGCTGCACTGACTGAATCCATGGCTATGAATGAATCTTATGGAAAGTAGTGGACTCTTCCAGGTAGTGTCAGCTCGGAAATTCAATGCTATGAATCGTGCGATGCATGTACGAACGCCGTAATGCCTGGCCAATGCTCACACCGTGCATGCCCATCACGTTGGCATTCAGACACATGCTGAAAACCAGGTCAACAGAAGCACAGGATCATCGAGCTAAATGTGCGGAAGATATGTATGGACCGTGCACGGTCGTGTAGACAATACATCACCAGCTATCTCGCCCCTTCTGCTTTGTCCATACACGCGATCGCATGCGCAATTTGATGAACGTACGAGCGTCGGCTAATCTATCGTCGGTGTAATGGCTCCTGATCGAAGCGTGCGGACTGAATCGAAAGCAGAAGATCATCCACTGATATACGCGCGATGGAGGTGCGCCCCGTCATTCCACCGACAGCCGTGAAAATCCAACTGTACGATAACAGTTAACTTCCAGGGTCATCAGAAAAGGAGAAGCTGGCAGCGCTGACTTTCGAGCCATCCTCGACCAGGAAAGCATTCCATCGAAGCGCATTGTTATTTATGAATCATGGGCGAACGCTTGTTTGGAAGGTCAGATGAATGCCGAGAAGCACAAAAAATATGAACAAGCAGCCAAGTTTGCTATTGAGCACCGCCGTGTTAAGCTCGCGGCTCAAAAAGAGTTTCCCGAAGTCAAGTGAGCGCTCTTGAGATGCGCCTGAACCAGCTCTTACCGAGCGTAACTCGCATGGCAGCTTCGACCCTGCGCTATGTATTTTTACTTGTTGCTGTGCTTAATGCTGTGTTGCTGCGCTATCGCTGAAAATGTAAATCTGGCTGCAGGGCATTTCACACCAGCGAACCAGATGGCGAGGTGTGTATCCTTACACATTGCTCCTGTGATCGTGAATGGATACATAAAGCATGGTTCTGTGCAGGTGGACACCGCCAGGGAGCAACAGCAGAAGGCTCATGCTTTGTCAGACAAGGTACATCCAAAAGGACAGCAGCGTTCTGACAAAGTGAAGGCGCAGCTAGAGGACCAGCAACAACTAATCAACAATAGGAGCCAGTCGCCGTTTCACACGCGGACAAAGAGTGGAGCTGACAATTTCGAGCACCTTCCTGATGCTCAGGCACAAGGGGGGGGTTCCGTGGCGCCTTCAAAACAGGCATCTAGCGACATGGCCACATCGGGCATCCCCACAGAGCATGTTGTCCACAATGGGGGCATTCAGGGATCAGATGGACTGGGCACTTCAGGTACTGAATTCCACTTCCGCAATGAACCAGAAATTCCCAGGAAGGGTGGGACTTGTGGAGGCATGTCTGCCTGATACAATTCCCTTCATGGTAGGTGACTTCGCTGTAGGTCCCATACAAGGGGTGGCTGTCACTAACAAGGTTCTTCAGCAGTCTGAAAATAATACGCCTCAGGCTGCTAAGCAAGGTCTTCTGTACGCTGGCTCTGAAAGCCACGTCGGCCTGAAACGCGGTACATCATGTGTACCATCTATGGCAGTCCAGCCTGCGGACTTGAGTGAAGGCCGCACCAAAAAACCACGTGAGGCAGACCGTCAGGAAAATAAGAGACGAGTAGAGCACACAGGTGGGTCTCAAGCACTGTCACCCTAAAAGCCATCATCCAGTTGGTACAAATTTAGCACGTCAACCGGTCCACGGCAGCAGCTCGCTTGCAAAATACGGGCCACTCTATGCGGCAGGACGGTTGTCATGGGTCAACACTTCAAGCACTGAATGTGCGGGCGAGGCTGATTCGAAAACTTTCACACATGCCGTTTATGGCAATTCAACTGTTATGATGTCAGTTCTTGATTTTGGGAGAAATGATAATCAGTGCTTCACCTGTGTCATTGCATGGCTGGAGACTTCGCTCTCGGGCAGCCATGAATCCGATGTCGCTTGCTGAGTGCCGAGCATCAAATATGTGCAGTTTTGCAGGTGCGGCGGCCAGGCCATGCTCGGGCGTGAACGACCAACGAAAGCCGTTTGGTCAGCAGTCTGTCATGGAAATCGCTGACACGCCCCTGGCACCTGTTCCCAGCTTGTGGGCACCCACTTCGCCAGGAAGGACGCAGGATCCAAACAGCAAGCGGGACACCCGGCCTGGCGCCCGGCGGACAGAGCATGTTGCAGACCGAATGCATCAAGGTTGTTCCAAGCTGCAGGAACCCATTCTACAGCAGGAGACTGGCACACATGTACCAAATCGACCTGCTGAAAGTCTGCATGATGGGGGCGGCATTGCAAGAGGCGCAGCTCTGACTCAAACACATCAGGAGAGCGACTGGCCGAAAGCTGTATCGCAGCCGCATTGCCCGGAGCACCTGCCACAGAATGGTAGCAACGAGCACCAAATACCCATGAACATGCAGCCTCCTAACCAGGAGCTGCCCATGAAACAGCCTATAAATGATGGGAGAGTGCATGAATGTAACGAGTGGGTAGAGGTCAAGGCTGTCGTGTATCGAAAGTTATCAATCATCGGGACGGGTGGAACTTGCAAGGTGTGAATTCGCAAACCTGAAGGACCGCCCTAAGCCCTGACTCCTGGTGGAGCAGAGAGGGGTTGTGCTCCGTCAGCATAATGTCTCCATCACCTGGACATTGTTTTCCGCTGCGACGATTGTACCTGTGCATGTTGCTGCAGGTGTTTCGTGTGCTGGCACCAAACAGGCAGCAATTTGCCATCAAGCGGGTAAGCATGAAAAACATGCCTGAGCAGACCCGCAACACCTACAGATACGAAGTGGAATTGCTTCAACGCTTGAAGGGTACTGGTGCCACTGTAAAACTGTACCACCACTGCGAATACAAGAAAGATGAAGTCCTTTATGTTGTGCTTGAGTGCGGAGAGTGTGATCTCACCCAGCTTTTGGATGACAAAACGAAACAGTGGAAGGCAGAGGGGCACACTGACCCTTTTGTGGCGGATCCCAATTTCATTTGCAGCCTGTGGCATGAACTGCTCAGGGTTGTGAAGGTACGCACCGATCAAACATGGCTCGGCCACTTGCACGTCTTGATTAACGTGGTGCAGGACCTTGACATGCTGTGCAGCAAGAACATGTCTTCTGATGCCACCTCAGTGACATTCACTCAATGCAGACAATTGATGCAGATTTTGCATGATCAACTCATTGTGCACTGCGATATCAAGCCAGCCAACATCTTGCTTGTGAAGGGACGTCTGAAACTCATTGATTTTGGCATAGCAAGGCAATGTGGCTCCAACACCACAGCCATTGATCATACCAACCACGGCACACTCAACTACATGTCTCCAGAGTCAGTCGACCAATCTGGTAAACATCTCTGTACATGCCTGATTCTCCGAGCTTGCGTGGTAGACGTGTAGATGAACAGCAGCATAAATACACCATGCTGACCGGTTGCAGGCAGAATCAGCCGCACAAACGATGTGTGGTCTCTGGGCTGCATTTTGTATTTGATTGTGTATGGCACGCTTCCATTCGGCGACGTGCCCTCACTGGGCCCAAAAGTGAATGCGATTATGAATCGAAAGATTGAATACAAGCCGATCAGCCGCAGTGAGGTTATGGATGTCATGAAGCGATGTCTGGATCGCAATCCTAAGACCCGAGCAACAGTAGCTGAGCTTCTCCAACACCCCTACCTCCATATCATGGACGGCGGACAGGTGTGATCATAGAAGCCTGCACATATGTACATATGGCAAGGGCACTTTTGGCACCGAATCATTCTCTTGTGCAGGTAACCCAGGAAGTCATGTGGGAGATGCATCTGGCGATTATGCAAGCCCCTCCAGGCTCCCTTGGAGAGGAAGACTCGCGAATCCTATTCCATGCCCTACAGACTCAGCGCAACTGTGGGAAAACGATTCCCGCGCAAGCCATTGTGGAGCAGTACCTTGAGAGACGTAGGAGCCCTGCTCCAGCACAGCGCCCTGTGCCAGTGTCAGACGATGCAGACCTCGCACCGCCATGCATGCCGGTTGAGGATGCTGGGGACAATCTGTTGACGGCCAGCGCTAGCGCTTCTGGTCAGGCGCATAGCACAGGAGAATTGCTCAGGAAGGACAGTCACCCGAAGATGCGACAGCCACTGGCTGTAAAAGTCACCCAACGTGGCGCTGAGTCGTCAGGCAGCCTTGGCAGCGCGGGGCCACTGCAGAGTGTCCCAGGTGTTGAAGCAGGCCGAACATCCGAGCGTGGGGGAGTCGAGAATGTGATGGTACAGAAACAGACAAAGGTAGAGGTGGCTCGCGCCAGAAGGGATCAGTACAAAGCCTTGCGTCCAGGAGATCGGCTAGATGCGAGATTGAAAGAGATTCATCATGCACATGCCAGGGCTGATGAGGGTTTGAGAATGTCTATGGTGCCAAAGTAACTGCATCAGATACGAGAATGTGCCTGGAGTCTTGTGATCATGCTGAACAAATGCCAGCGAGTGCTGGTGCTGTAGGTACCATGACGGGTGAGTCTGCACTGGAAAGATTGATATGGGTTTTGCCAGTGAGATGCCTAAAAGCTACGCGATTCTGAGTGTGGGTGTCATGTTACAACAGTCCAGCGCGCAGAGATGAGACTATGCCATAGATCTGCTGGGGACCCGGTGCATCATCTATCCTCTGCACGAACTGAGTCGTGTCCTCATCCTTCATCACGCTTGAATTTCCGGGGCCCACGCTTTGAACTTCCTGCAGTTTTGCCGCAGCGCCCTGTGCCACATGATGATTGCCCGATGCAGAGCAGCGGGTCACGAAGTCCTCCAGCCGCTGCGCGCACCAGGTGGAGTTGCCAACCCGCATGTTGCGCATGACAGCATCATTCACTAAAAACGACGCATGGTCTAGAAGCAAAAGTGGCATTGCTGCAGCGAAGCGGCTGAGCCTGGTCGTCTCAGCGTCACCGACGTTGGCGTAGGCCTCTAGTATCCCGACAACAGCGATGTACTGGCCAACTTGCACCCGCTCCATCCCAGAGCAGGCCTGATACGCCTGTGCAAAATTCTGCAAGGCTTGTGGCCACTGCCCACGGAACATGCAGTTAACACCCATTAAGAAACCCGGGGCTTGTCCTGCATTCACAGGAGCTCCGGGCAGAGCATCAGCTGGAGCTGGGGCCGCCTGTGCTGTGGCAGCTTCACCAGCACTTGCCTGTGAAATGGGTACCTCTTCCTGTGGCGCCTGTGTGCCCACAGTAGGCTTCGCCACAAGATCTCCCCGGCTGCTCGTCACATCATCGGCAACTGCTGTGCCCCCATCGGTGCCCCCCGCAGGTGCCGCGGCCTCTGGGAGAGCGAGCTCTGAGAATGCGGCGAAGGGGTCGGCATCTTCGGCTTCCACTGCCTCCGCCTCCTCCTCTTCCGCTGTCTGCTCCGGCTTCATCAGCCCGAGCTCGGCCCACACGTCCTGCTTGGCAGCCGCGTCCTCCCCGCGCGCAGCCGCGGCGGCCCGCATTGCTTGGCCCAGAGGCACGGATCCTGGGGGCCCGAGCGAGATATTTTTTGCGCCCATGCCGATCTCCTCGGCCGTGGCAGTGCTGTCCGTCTGCTTCAGGTTGACGTTGAAGCGGCGCTGCGCGCGCTTGATGTTGCGGGCGTGCAGGTCGCCCACGTCCTCGCTGTCGTCGTCGTTGTCGCCGCCGATGCTGATGATGTCTGAGCCACCATCGCCATCGCCCCCGCCATTGCGCTGTGCGAGCTCAGTGCTGTCCAGGAATAGAGAGTCTCCGGAGAGCTGCCGCAGGAACTCCTGGCGCACGCGCTCCTGCTCTGCCTCCTCAGGTGTCAGCTCCACCTTGTCTTCCAGCCGCTCGGTCGGCTCTCCTGCGTCCGGCAGTGGCGCAGACAGCAGACCAGTGGCTGCACCAGAGGACTGACTCTCACGTGAGCAAGCTGGTATAGATGCAACCACACGATGAAAGTGCACATCAGGGGCTATATGCACAGCAGCTCAGATGGGTGCCGTGGTCAGGTGCAAACAGGCATGGACAGCCAGAGGTTGACTGGCTGCTCGTGAGCAACTACGGGCCAGCTTTGTGTGGTGCGCACGTGCAATGGACGGCGCAATCTGTGCGTTTTGGATGATCTCGATGTGGGACAGGCCCAGGTGCGAAGCCAGGCCACCCTCATGCAGCTCTGGGATCGGCCCCTCTTCGCCGGGCTCCACAGCGACATCGAAGCGCACACTGCGGTCTGCCGCCGCTCTCATCGCCGGCACCAAGGTCTCTGCAAACTCCCATGTGCTCGCATCTTTGTCTTGCACAGGCCTGCACAGCATGCACGCCTGCTGTCACGTAGCTGTACCAATACTGCCAGGGAACACAGGCGCCACAGGAAGCCGGCGCATGCGAGCAGCGACGGCGGCCAGCAGACCACACCGGGAGATGTGCCAGTCCTTCTGCAGCGGCTGCCGCAGGCCGATGCGGGCGTCGGCCACAAGCAGCAGCATGTACAGCGTGTGCATGGGCGAGGTCGAGCCGCTGTCGCGCAGCGCCTGCTGCAACGCCGGACGGTTGTGCTGCAGCGCGTACAGCAGCATCAGCAACAGCGTCTCGCCGGCGGCATGTAAGCACCGCGCTGCGCAGTCCCACTTGCCCTGCGACATCGCCCCCAGGCTCACCGTGATGAGCGCCTGTCGCAGCTTGGACACCTCTGGCGGCGCGTGCGGCGCGTAAGCTGACACCTCGTACTCCTGCACACCGCGGCCACGCTTGCCTTTGGTCGCCAGAGCCGACGCTGCGCCGGGCCAGCCGTACGCTTAGTAATGTCAAGACGTGGAGTGTTGAGGGGCTCTGATGAGGCTTGCACCTGTGTCACACACCCGAGGGAATGGCGACGATTTTGGCTCTTGCATGCTACATGAGAAGCGGCCGCGGTAAGAGTGCACAAGCATGCACTGTAGCTGCGTGTGCCAGGTGCGTGGGCTCAGATGTGCCACCACTGCTGGAACCCCAGTGTGCTGCTGGCCCGGACTTATGAGGTACAGTGACAATACATAAATAATCACACCACTTTTTGGAAATAATGTGGCAACAGGGGCCTACAACACCACGCTCGGGTGAATCTGGCGC